>BSBK01000575.1:527500-1097500 GCA_027943335.1 Chamaecyparis obtusa
TACATCATAGAACCCTTGGGATTTGTAATCTATAAATGAGTTGCCCTTTTGAGTATGTATTTTTAATGTAATAAAAGGGGAGATATAAGAAAAGATGAGATGTGTGATTATCAAAATGTAAGGTATACTTCTTAACCCAAATTCCCAAGGGAAAGATCCAAATGGATCAAAGAAAATGGTTAATGCACAAATGAATCAATCTATGGAGAATATGAATAAAGGAGAAAACCTTATATTTAATTGTAGAAAGTGTGTATTGGAATCTTGATTGAATTGAAGACAAATACTAACCTCAAAATAGGGTAAATCTGGAAAACATTATTTCCTGATGTCTGTGTTCAATTTCAGGGCCGAATTCATCAACCAGATCTGGCCTGAAAATGCAAAAACAGAGAAAACCCAGAAACCTTTTTCTTTTCTGAGAAAGGTCAACCTTGACCCAAGACAAGGGTAAGATCTTACCTTGGGGCACAATCTTACCCCAAAAATTTGACCTTGATCTACACTGCTCAGATGGAAATTCTGTTTGCGGATCTTGAAAGTTTACCGAAAAGGGTACTCAGATATGCACTGATATTCGTTGTCCTGCACCTATACCTACAAGAAAAAGGGTTTTATTTGTTGGATGAGGAGTTTGCCTTGGTCAAACTCTAGTTTGGAATCAACCTTGAAATGTAATTGAAATTGCAATATATAAACAAAGTAAATGGAACTATTCACCTTTCTTATCTTGAAATCCTTGTGGAGGATTTGAATCCTTGAATCCACAAGTATGGATGCTCCAAATGAATGTAGAATTATATGAAGGATGTCTCAAATCAATTGCATTACATATTTAATACCAATATTGAATGGATCTTGGAGTAGGAAGAAGCTTGAATGAATGTGGATGGATAAATCTTCAACAAGAGGGCTCCAAAGAGATTGAATCCTTCAATGGCTATTAATGGATCTCCTTGATGAATTGGATCATGAATGCTTGAATGCTTGAATTATTGAATGCTTGAGGATGAATGAATTCTTTCCTTCTCCTTCTTGCTTTCTTTATCACTTGATTGCACTTATGCTTGAATTCAATGGAAGGTGGATTCTTGATCATGAAAAGTGGATGTGAAAATGAAAGAGGAAGGCTTCCCTTTATACTAGTCTAGGGCACAAACTTCTAGAGAGATCGACATAGGAGAATTAAATTTCCATTTAAACTTTAACCCCTAAAAATGGGCCTAGATTAAATACAATTTAAGAGTTTACCATTCCAAAATCCAAAATAGCTGACCCGAAAGCGGGAAATAAAACTTTCTGAAGCCCGACATCCCAAAACCTCTAGAATCTAAATTTTGGACCCAGGGTCAAGGTCGAGGTCAACTCTAACCTAGGTCAAGGTTGAGGTCATCCTTAACCTAGGTCAGGGTAGAGGTTGACCTTGACCCAGAAGGTTGACCTTTCCCTGAGGTCAAAGATCTCAAATCCTCAAGATAAGGTGCCAGAAAAAGGCTAGAAACAAGTGGAGAGAGAAGCAAAACAGGGGGAAAAAGTCAGATCCTGTCAAAGACCCACTCAGGGCACTTGACATGACCTCAGACCACTTACTCAGAGGGCTAAACCAGCCCTAAATGGAAGTGCTTCCATTTTCTGATGATACAGTATTATATTTATGTTATATTGCTTCCTCTTTGTTATTCATTATTATTTGTAATCTCTTAAGAAAAAAATTATTTTGTAAGCTTAGTAACATGTTTTATGTTAATTTCTTCTAGGTTCCATGTGGGGCATTACACTCATTCCTATACATAACATGTCATTCAGTGCACCATTTCATTACCCTATCATTGTCATGTCCAAAATCTTAGCTTGGAAAAAACATGTTATCCCATTCCATGTATAGTCATTGGAAACCAAAACAACCTCAAAGACATACTAAGAAACTCTTGTCCTTCGTTGATCTACCTGTCTATTTTTTCATCCATAATGTAAATATTAAATTCCTAAAAAAATATTAAAAAATCAAATGTGATCTTAAAAAAATCATAAAAATTTGAATACGATCCTGAAAAAAGACTGTAAAAATCATATACGATCATGAAAAAATTCAAAAAAATCATGAAAAAACTCATGAAAAGGACATAATGTTCTAAAAAAGAGCACAAAATATTAAATATTTCAAAAATAATAAAAATAGAAAAATCATAAAAAAATCTAAAGCAATAAATGGCATTTTATGACACTCATTTTATTTCCTCATCACATGTACATAATCACTTGTTTTTTTATATAAATTGTCCCTTGTGCAAGACAGACATTTGAGCAAACACAATTTGAAGATCAAACACATGCTTAACCAAATCACACATCAATAGACAAATTGTCCAATCAAGTCAACAATCAATCAAATCTAACTTGTCCTATCAATCAATCAACATCATCAATTTTTCCTTTATCAAACCTATCATTTGTCATATATAGGGTGTGGTATACTTGAAACTAGATGGTATGTGCCTTAAACATGGTACTTTATTCCTAAAACCAAACATAATTATCAATTAAACAAACTATAAAATTTGACAACAAGATCAGAATGGTTGTAGACTTTCTTACCTCAGTGAGCCTTATCGTTTATTGATTTATCATTTGTTTATGTTCCTATGCTATTCTGGGACATCAGTGAGTAATGAGAGTGACTAGGATGGTTCATGGTCATTTATTTTTGTTTATGTCTTATGTTTGCGGGTTTTTTTCATAAAGTTCTAGGACACTGATGAAAGAGCATCTTGGGTCTCTGGTAATCTTGCATCATCCAAAAAAAAATTGTTTACTAGTGGACCTTTATTACCAATTTTGTGTTTGTTTTATGTTCCTGGTCACTGGTTGGTTTCTTTTTGCTCAAGTTGAGTTCTTTGGATCTTATGTGGTCATGGTCGTGATCACTTGGTGGAGGTTGATGGGTGCAAAATTGAAGGCTAAATTCATACTCAAGGAATATGAATTGGAGTTGTTCAAGAGGTTGCAAAACTTGAAGCAGAAGGATCTGAGTGTGAAGGATTACACTAAAGAATTTTATAAGGTAACCATTAAATCTAGTCATAGAGAGTTTTCCAAGGAGAAGGTGGCTAGGTATGTGAATGGTTTGAGGCTTAATATTCAAGATGAGTTGAGTATGTTGAAGATTAGATCATTTGAGGAGGCTTATCAGTATGACCTAAAGGAAAAAAATAAGTTGAATAGGAAATGACATGATAACTCTAGAGGAAGGGAGAAGCAAGTTGTTGGTGGTGATAAGGGCAAGAAAGTAGTTGAGCTGGAAGCTAAATCGGTTGCACCTAAGGGAGGTAATGGTGGTAAAGAGTTTAAAGGTACTTTCTTTAAGTGTGGCTTGAAAGGTCACCTATATTTTCAATGTAAGGGATTTGCTTGTGTGAATGAAGAAAGTGGACCATCAGTTGGTGAATCAGACAATGCTCCTAAAAATGGGGAAGCTCTTATGGTCTGGAGGTTGATGATGAATAAGAAGGTATAACCTTGTCAAAGGAAGAGTTTTTTTAGGACCAAATGTAAGGCTCGAGGTAAGTGTTGTAAGGTGACAATTGATGGTGGTAGCACCAACAACTTGGTTTCTGAGGAAATGGTGCAGAAGCTTGGTTTGAGAATAATTAAGCATCCAAGTCCTTATAGGATTGGTCAGTTGCATGACGATCATGTGGTGGAAGTAAGGGAATAGTGCATGGTGAATTTTTGCATTAGTTCTTATAAGGATGTAATATTAAATGACATAGTGGTTATGAGTGCATGCCATGTTTTACTTGGTAGACCTTGGTAGTATGACAAAGAGGATGCTCATGCCTATAGAAAGAATGTGATTAACATTAGGAAGGATGGTAAGATGTGTAGATTTCTTCCTGTGATGGAAGAGGAAAAGGAGGTGAAGAATATGAGTCTTTACCAGAGGTATGAGTTGAGATCAGATCCCAGGGATAATCCTATGGTTGGGTCTAATGGCGTGTTGGATCTGATTCATTTGCAGGACTTGGTTGATGGAAAAAGGCATGAAGTGAAGGTTGCAGGTGAGGGGGATTTGTAGATGAAGAATAAGAATGGGATTACTATCCCTTGTTCATTTATATTTTCATGAGTTGTTCTCATGGAAAATCTTTTTATACCCTGCATGTCTAATGCAAGATCATCTTGGGTCCTTGGTAATCTTGCATCATCCAAAAACATTTTGTTTACTTGTGGACCTTTATTACCAATTTTGTTTTTGTTTTTTATTCCTGGTCACCGATTGGTTGATTGTTACTTTGGTTGAATTATTTAGAACTTCTATGGTTGCAGTTGTGATATGATTTTCATAAGATCATTTGGAGGTGTTTCCTATGATCATAACTTGTTTGGAGTTATTGTGCATGAGTTATGATAGATTCTATGACTGAGTTTGTGGTGCAGTTCCTTATTCCAGATAGTTTTCTGAGATTCTATGAGCGGTCAATTTGTGTGGATATTGGGTGGGAGCGATGAAAAGGGTTTTTTCCTTATTGTTTGTAGAGTTGAAGTCTATGATTGCACTTCTTGAGGTGACATAGTTTGTGAGATCCTGTTCATTCTCTTTTGGTTCACTATTATTCTTCATGACACTGGTTCAGTTTGGTTACTGGTTGATTGTTGGAAGTTGTGATCGATGTTTCTAACCATTGGAGTTGATTGGTGTGATTTTATAGAAGGATCTATGTGTGGCTAACTTGATTGTTGGATTTATCCTTATGAAATAATAAGATATTGTAATTATATGGGATCTAGGTTGACATGGTCTATTACATTTGTCTTGGGATATGTAATTATTTGTTAAGTTGATCTGTTGGTGGCTATGTCTAGATGTAGGGTTACTATTGTAACTGGGGTAGCCCTGGGTAGCTAGAGTAGCTAGTGAAGAGATCTTTCTAGAGAACTGATGGTTTGGGAAGATCTAGGTTGAGTTTACTTTGTACTTGGCTGTAATCAGGAAGGTCTTACAACTCAACATGTATGAAGATATTTTGATGAATAAAGTTGATGCTTGGATATAGAACTTTTTGTTCTTGTTGTCTCTTGTTGTTTTTCCATTGTGTTGACTCTTGTTGCAAGATTGAACATCTCCTTGGGGATCTCTTCAGTCTTGACTGCATCAAACACGCATGTCATATGCTTTAGGATGGATAGAAACATTCCTTGTCTGCAATGTGTTTGTTTTTACATAAGGGGTTGTATTATCATCTTGGATTTATTTTTAATGGTGTGACACATCCGTTTTCCATATTTAATAAAGCTCTCTAGACAAAAGTGCACTTATGAAAGCAATGTCTCACCATTGCTAACTCTTCTTCGTTTAATTTCTAATTTTACTAACATTTCTTTTGTCAATATTTTACAATCATTTTCTTTTTGAAAATTGTCCTCATGTCAATTTCCACCCAATTTTTTGAGGGGGCATCCTACCTCGATTCAGTTGACTCAATGGGGCATGATCTTTTAATTTTTCTTTCACACAACACTCAGAATCACATTTTATCAAAGAGGGGAAAAATGTAGACACTAAAAAATTGTTCACACCTATGACCCCCCCTTTTAATATCCTCTATATTGCATGTTTGATTTTTATCATTCACTAATAATGTGTCATTCTTCCATGTCATCATCACTGACTTCCATCCCTAATTCGTGTCATAAGCCTATTTAATTTGACCTATTTGATCATATTCAAAATCATTATCAAAACCTTCAAAACGTATCAAAATCATCATAATTAGATCTTTTGTCTTATCAAAATCATCAATTTGGTCAAAGTCAACTACTTTCTTCTTTAGGTGTAAATAACCCATAATTTATCTCTAAGTCTTAGCCTTGATAAATAAATAGACTTCATTTATCCCTTTTCCCTATGCCTTCACAATTAATTAATTTCTATTAATTAATTGGCTAATTCATGATTTTGGAATTTCCTAATTTCTAATTCCTAATTTGCTAATTGAAGGTTAAATGAATTTTTGAACTTAAAATTCCCTCTCCTTTCCACATGGGATTCAATCCCTACTAATTAGCTTTCACCTTCTATTAATTTTCCACCACATTCCCTATCCTCTTTTCCATGAATTTAGCCTATCCCATTTCCCTTAATTTCTCCTCTTGATTTGTGCATTCCAAATGTGCATTCAATTTTTCATTAATCATGTCATAATTATGACATTCTTCCATTTGCACACCTTATTTCCAATTTTTTAATTTGGCTTCAAGTCTCTATAAATTGAGATCAATTCCATTGATTTGGCTAACCATCATCTTTCGATTCCTCTCGACATTATCGTCTTTTTTTCTTTCATGAATAAGTGCAATTGGTCATGGGAGCTACATCAAAATGCTTTAGAGAGAAAGAAAGACATTAGAGCACATTGAAGGGGGTATTTTCATTGTATTGTGTTTCATGTTTTTGTGCATTTCCCTTTCATAGCTTTAATATTAGGATATGATGTTTTTGTGTCCTTATGAGTTTTGATGGTTGCCTTAGCATGCATATTTCCCCATTTTCCTGTCTCACAAAAATAAATTTCTTTTACAATATAACACTTTATTGAAAATAGCAAGGAAATAAATCAAGACAATATTCCATTTTATTTTTGTCCTTAAATAATTCCAAAAAACTTGATTCAAACTTTCATTACGCCTACATAAAAATATTGTGCTGATTGGAAGTTCAAAAATCTCATTTTGTCACTTACAAAAACCCTATGATGCAAGATTTTACATGTCAAAATTTGAGCATTAGTTTTAGCTTAAAATTTCAAAATTTGGACATTAGTTTTAGCTATAAATATCCAAATTTGAATATTAATTTCAGCCTTAGAAAGCTTTCCAAATTCACATGTCCAAATTCTTTAACTTCTTTTCATGAAATTTACAATTTTTATTTAAGTCTTCACGCCGAGAGGCGTAAACCTACAATGGCATCAATCCCTCTTACAGGAGGTCATTAAAAAAAATGGTGTAAGAAAAAAAAAACCTTTCAAATTCCACTGCCAACTCAAAATTCGCATGTAAAAAAGCCAAAAATCACGGACTCAAAAATTCTTATGTTAAAAAAAGAAAAAAAAGAAAATACCCGACACGTAACAATGCATAAATATCTCCAAAAAATAAACATTAATATAAAAAATGAAGACACAGAGCTAGAAATGCCACGTTTGTGTTGAATTTAAGTTACAAAAATACATGCAAATGGAAGAAGATTAGACATAATTAAGAAGCGCAAACACATGCATGGTAGTGGAATCGCATTCAATGACTCTTAACCAGTAATTCCTATTTTTTATTTAAATCATTCACAAATTTGAAGTGCATATAATCCCTCTCATAAAGGTTTAATGGTCACCTTTTAATCATGCTACAAGTAATTTGCATTTTGCATTTTGCAGTTTAATTGACATTTCAGTTATGTATGTTCATTATGCCCCTTCTAATCTTTCATACACATCATGGGTAGAAGTCACCGAATAGACTCCAACTATATCACTCCAAACATTTTTAGCCTCTAATAAATGTAAAATGAAAAATGATTAAGGTAAGTTTGCATTCATTTGATTTATTCCCCATTTTGATGCCCACTTTCAATCATTTATATGATTTATCTGTGAGGAAGGTTTTGTTTTTTATGGAAGGGAAATACCATATTCTGATAATTACAAATCTCTAACATTTCTTTGCAGCTTCCATCAACAAATTTCCTTTGAACGTCTACTTATTTTCTATCATAAACTTCCAGTCTGAAATAATTAATTAGTTTCTACTTAGTTATTTTTCGCTAGATATTTATGGTAACGGAGCTGTAACACATGCTTTCCATTTCTTTTTCCAAAATTTATAGCTCTTTTAAATAGAAGGAAAGCGAGCTATCATTTGATAAAAGTTACAAACATGAGATGGCGTGACATGGCCGTAGGTTTTAGTTGCCAATTTGTGTGTAGGTAACTAATTTGTACTAGTCCCATAGAGGTTGGAGGGTATTTTCCACTCTCTTTAAAGTGGTTGTTGTGGTATATCTATCCGCGAGATCCTTAGGCCCCGTTTGTTTGTGGGAAGATGATGGGAATTGGAAGTGGATAATCAAGTTTTGACTTGAATCCGTTGTTTGGAACGCTAATTTTGAAAACTTGAATATACCATGAAAACTTGAATATACCACCAAAATGGGCGGCACCATCTTCCCACCCAATAGGTGGAATTCAAATTTATATTCTGGTTTTGGGAAATTATTAACCCCATTTTATATTTATGTTGGGTCCGTGGTCTTCTCGAATTCATTTTTGGGGTTTTGGCCTTCCCGTGTTTGCATTTTTATGAGGGTATTTTTAGGAGTTGAGTTTTGTTTAAGGAATGGTGACTGTTCCTATTCACTGCTTGCTGGTTGTTTCAGGAGCTGAGTTTTGTTTCAGGAACTGCGACTGACATTATTGGGTTGATTCGAGGTACATTTGTTTATCTTGTAACATTCATTTTATCTTGTAATAATAAATGTTTTAGTTGGTTCTGCACTTTGTAGTTGGTAAGTTGAATATGGGTATAGCCCATTTAAAAGCTTTCTAATACCCACTTGTTCTTTCAGTTTTATTTTTGGATGTTGCATGTATATGTTGTCACAGTTCCTAAAACAAAACTAGAGATTGATATGTTGTCTAGCTAGCTCGGGACTTAGGGGATTTTTCTCAGTTGAGTTGAGATATCATCGTTCTTTGTATTCTTATTACCCTTGTTTGACTCTAGTTTATATTTTGTGGTTCTTAGTCTTGTTGTTGGAGGGTTTCAAAACTATTAACTGCTTGCAATGGGTATGGCTTGTAATGAAACTTTCGAAAGCCCTTTTAACAAATAATTTTCTGCTATAAAGAATTCCATGAATGACCATCTATGACCAGCCTTGCAGATGTGACTTATTTTCAACAACCCTTAACAAGGGTTTTTATGTGAGTTGCTTATTGTGAAGATCAATCTCTAGATTACGGGTTGGTTCCATTTATATACCTCATAAAACTATTGACTTCTACTTGGGAAAAGGGAAGAAGGAAAACCCTAAAAATAAAATCTATCACTGGAGATGATTCACCAAATGCGTGAGAAGCTTACTCAGCTGCTCAAACTCACAATACATTCTAATGAAAGAAAATTTTTACTCACAACTCAAAATATTACATTCAATACAAATCATGGAGGCAACAATGCTTTCTTGAAAGAAAACTAATGATTTTCTCAACTACAACCTATTGGTTTCAACTAAGCACAACCCTTATTTTGCATTAAACATAAATCTCCTTGCTGCAATACTATTGATAGTCTTTGGTGATTGAATCCACCTATTGTGCAACTTTAAGTGGTACTTTCAAAGTGTTTAACAATCAATGAATGTGTGTAGTAAGAGCATGGTGCTAAGTAGACCCAATGTAGTAAAATACCAATTTTGTGACTGGCAGATCATTTGTGGTATCCATAGGGGTATCACTTTTCCATTTACCAAATATATTGTTCAACTAGGTCTACAACACTATCCACCATTGGTTTACAACCCTATCCATCGTTGGTTTCAATCTAGTGACCTCCAATATGGAGTACATATGCCTTCACCATCAGGCCCCCTCAAGAAGTACATAATTTGATACCCTTCAGCATTAAGTCATTGAAAATAATCTCATGTGTGTACAGAATCGATACATAATTTGATACCCTTCAGCATTAAGTCATTGAAAATAATCTCATGTGTGTACAGAATCGATACATAGCAACAGTTCTCAATGAATTCTGAGTGATGCTAATTTGAAGACCTTGACAAATAGAGATTTGACATTACATGTGTCAACTAAGTATTGAAACCAACTTGTAAACAATCTTCTTGAATAAGTACAAACCTAAGTAGTAAAGAAGAGAGGTAGAATCCTTTGCTTCCGATGTCAGATATACTTGAATAGCCTTTGATTTCAAGCAGTACACCTAAATATTAGCAAGTAGAGAATGTAGTATACTACTTCATAAGGTAATTGTTCAAAAACTAAGGTGGTGTGCTTAAGGTAATGTTGTCACAGTTTCCAAACTTAGCAGGAATTCCTAAAACAAATCTTGGTCATATGCTCTATAATAGTAGCCACCAAATTTTATTAAGCATTGAGCATGTAGATGGATAAAAACTCTTTATCTATCTATTCTCGTTAATTTTGAATAGACTGGTAACAACATTTTGATAGACTATAAAAATTGAAACTTGAAACAAAATAGCTTCAAATTTTTAATTGCACTTATTGAACATTTAAGATTGTAGGTGGATGGTAAATCCCTAGCTGATCTATTTAGTTTTGATCCCATAATAGTACTTTGGCAAACTAGAGAAATGATATCAATTTATTCACAACCTTGAGACCAAAAGGTCCAAAATAGTTTATACGACCACAATGACACCTTACACTGATGAAGTTCTATAGAAGGTGATGTATTTAGATATGCAAGACAAATTTCAAAATACTGCTTGCTTCATTATGAAGATTTTTCCTATCGTCGTCTCCTCAGAGGGCAGGTATAGAGTCACATGAAGTCTTGGATTTTGGGCTGTCTACAATGCCCATATTTTGAACAAACATGTTCCCCCAAAAATAAAATATCCTAAAATTGTGAAAATAACCATCTCATCTACTACATCTCTAATTTGACCTACTTCAACAATTACAATATCCTGAGAAACCTCTAATGATAGGTTGCATTCATCTTTATTGCAATCTTCTAAATCTTCTCCTCTTCCATACTAATATACTAATATCCATACTAATCATTGATAGATTTCTTGCAGTGAAGCATATTTAAACATATGAGGCCATCCCAGTTTTCTTGCAACAAAGAATATTTAAATGCAATAGTACATGCTGCTCCTTTACCACAATTGTGCTCCTTTACCACAATTGTTCATCTTTTTAGTAAACGATACAAAATTGTGCATCTTTTTAGTAAGTTTCTAAAAAGATGCACAATTATGTATCATTTACCACTGAAATAGTAGGTGAATAGGGAACAAAAAATAGAAACTAGAGCCAAACAAGGGTAATATGTCAAATAAATTTAGTACAGAGCTAATATATTTCTAGGAATAGTCATATATCAGTATCAGTGGTAAACGATACATAATTGTGCATCTTTTTAGAAACTTATTAGAAACTTACTAAAAAGATGCACAATTTTGTATCGTTTACTAAAATGGTCTACTTAATAAATCGCAAAGACATGAAGTACAATTGATATCAAAAGATGCACAATTGTGGTAAAGGAGCACAATTGTGGTAAAGAAGCAGCATGTACTATTGTGTTTGCATTGATACAGAATTGTGCATCTTTTTAGAAACTTACTAAAAAGATTCTTATAACACTAATTATAATACAATTTAGTGGTAAACAATACAAAATTGTGCATCTTTTTAGAAACTTATTAGAAACTTACTAAAAAGATGCACAATTATGTATCATTTACTAAAATGGTCTGCTTAATAAATCGCAAAGACATGAAGTACAATTGATATCAAAAGATGCACATTTTTGGTAAAGGAGCACAATTGTGGTAAAGGAGCAGCATGTACTATTGCGTGTGCATTGATATAGAATTGTGTATCTTTTTAGAAACTTACTAAAAAGATTCTTATAACACTGATTATAATACAATTTAGTGGTAAACGATACAAAATTGTGCATCTTTTTAGAAACTTATTAGAAACTTACTAAAAAGATGCACAATTATGTATCATTTACCACAATTGTGCTCCTTTACCATAATGTTGCTCCTTTACCACAATTGTGCTCCTTTATCACAATTGTTCATCTTTTTAGTAAACGATATAGAATTGTGCATCTTTTTAGTAAGTTTCTAAAAAGATGCACAATTCTATATTGTTTACCACTGAAATTGTAGGTGAATAGGGAACACAAAATAGAAACTAGAGCCAAACAAGGGTAATATGTCAGATAAATTTAGTACAGAGCTAATATATTTCCAGGAATAGTCATATATCAATATCAGTGGTAAATGATACAGAATTGTGCATCTTTTTAGAAACTTATTAGAAACTTACTAAAAAGATGCACAATTTTGTATCATTTACTAAAATGGTCTGCTTAATAAATCACAAAGATTGAGTTGTATGGTCATTTAATTTGTTTCTTGAGTTTTTCTTCTATACTAGTGTGTCTTCATTTTGGTTCAGCTATTCATAAAGGGGAGTAATAAATCATTCCTAATGAAAAAATAGAAAATTTTAAATTGTGGACAAGATGTACTTATAATAAGGAATAGTAGGTTCATACTGGATATCTCCTTGCTCAAATCATTGTGTTTGTCCACATTTTAGGCCATTGATGGATCATATTAAGAATATTGATGTTCTAGGATGGGTAGCTATGGAGACCACATATTCTCATCTTCTCACGGCTCTTATTGCTTGTGTTGTCGTAGCCATAGTAGTGGTAGCCCGAGAAGGCAGTGCACCAATGGGTAAATGAAAAAGAAAAGGAAATTATTTTTATAGAATGATTATTCATTCCAACAATGTGGATTGTCATGATCAGATTCGCACAAGTAGGGGAGCCTTCTTTCTTCTAGCTACTATCCTAAGGCTGAAAGGAACCTTGACAGATATGATACACTTGACATTAGAAGAACAACTTGTGATGTTCCTCCACACCGTTGGCCATAATCTGAGGAACCACAAGATTACCCACAACTTTGGGCACTCAGGAAAGACAATCCACTGATACTTCCACAAGGTGTTGAGGGCTATCTTAGGACTCCACAAGGATTTCTTTCTACCACCTAGTCCAAACACTCCTCCTGAAATTAGTGTGAATGAATGTTTTGATCCATTCTTCAAGGTAATTCTTGTGTTGTTACAAATTTCTTGTATGGATTTTTATCCTTATGATATTATTGGTTGACCGTATAATTGATGATTGTATCATATTGTATAGGATTGTGTTGGAGCTATCGATGGAAACCATATACCAGTTACCGTCGATGCCAACATGCAGGGTAAATATCGTGATAGAAAAGGCAACCTGTCACAAAATGTTATGGGTGTGTGTTCCTTTGATCATAAGTTTCAGTATTGCCTTGCTGGTTGGGAAGGGTCTGTTGCAGATAGTCATGTTCTAGCTTCAACTTTGTCAAGAGAAGATCCTCTTGTTGTTCCCCCCGGTAAGCCAAATCATAGTTTAATATACTCAAGGGTACAATCAATGTTTCACATTTTAATAATATACTTTATTTATGTAGGAAAATATTTTCTAGTGGATGTTGGATATCCCAATGCACCTAGATTTCTTGCTCCTTATCGGTGTACATGCTACCACCTAAAGGAGTTTTCAAGAGAGAATCCAATAAACTCTTGACAAGATTTGTTCAACCATCGACACTCCTCTCTTAGAAACTTGGTAGAGCGTACATTTGGTATTCTCAAGTAGCGTTGTCCAATCCTGAGGCATGCCACATCTTATTCTATCATGACACAAGACCATATTGTATTAGCATGTTGCATACTACACAACTACATTACGTTAGAGGACAATATTCCATCAGAAATTGGCACCAAAGAGGAAGATGATTGTGATGGGATAGATGTACCAATCCTGGAGACATATGGGTTGTCTTAGCGTGATAGAGACTAGTGGGCACAGTTCTGAGATGATATAGCAAGTAGAATGTGGGAAGAGTACAGATCCCAAGAATAGTTATTCTTTTATGAGTCAAGACTACATGATGGTTTCCTTTTTCTTGTGTTTTTCTCTACAAGTATTGGACTTGTATGGGTCAATGTGTTTTATTTGAGTAAACTGATGTATGAATATACTTTGATATACATGATGGTTTCTTTTTTCTTATGTTTTTCTCTGCAAGTATTGGACTTGTATGGGTCAATATGTTTTATTTGAGTAAACTGATGTATGAAGATACTTTGATATACATGATGGTTTCCTTTTTCTTCTGTTTCTATCTGGGAGTATTGGACTTTTATGGGTTAATGTGTTTTATTTGAGTAAACTGATGTATGAAGATACTTTGATATACATGATGGTTTCCTTTTTCTTTTGTATCTATCTGGAAGTATTGGTCTTTTATGGGTCAATGTTTATACCATTAACAACAACTTGTATACACAGCATGGCATACACATAATTAATGATGAGCATGGATGAAATTGGTAACACGAGCCAAATATCTCCTTCCTCAAAGAAGATAATGTGGACAAAGGAAATGGAATGCAAGTTTCTAGACTTGCTCCTCGAGCGAGTACAACTAGGAAGAAAATGTGACAGAGGCTTCAAAAAATAAGCATGGACTGCCATTGAGAGGTGGTTCAACGCTGATATGAACCTCAATCTATCAAAGGACAACTTCAAAAATAAGTTGAAAACTTGGAAGCTTGCATATTGAGTGATGAAAGAGCTAATAAATACAAGTGGTTTCACTTAGAACAAGGCAACTTAGTGCATGGATTCTGAGGATAGCGTGTGGGATGAGCTTCTGAAGGTAGGGTGATCTCTCTACTATTTTGATGGAAATAATATTGCCTTCTTTTAAAGTTAATAATGAAAGAAAAAGAACCTAATCCATTTATTTATGCCAACATGTAGAGAAGAGAGTTCAAAAATGCCAAAGTGTATAAGAGGCAGCCCTTCCAATACTTCAATGAATTGGGTGCAATTTTGGGTAATGACATTGTTGAAGGTAATGCAGCTATGACAACCCTTGAGACTGAAGAAGGGAACCCTATGGAAGAGCCATTCAATGTGCATGATGGAGAGGATATTGGTTTCAGTATACATCTTTATAGTGCTACTGATTTGGACAAAGACCCTTATCCTTCCAATCAGTCCACTGCAACTGCAAGTGCTAGAGGAACTCCTACATCATCAGTCACAAGGGTGGGAAAGAGGAGGAAGGCAAGTATGGCTGCTTCCTTGGATTCCATGTGTGAAATAATGAAGAAAATAAAAGAGGGCATGAGAAATGTTCACCTTCAAAAAATTGATATATCTGATCATGGCAATGCTTTGACGGGCGCATATACCGCTCTCAAATCCATCCCTGAATTGAGTCGAGGTGTATTCCTAAGGGTATACAACACCTTTGTGGGTGAACGTGAAAGAACCAAAGGGTTCTTGTTGATGACTGAGGATGAGAGAGTGGACTGGATTGCAGCCACATATGGTGGATTATAGTTATTTTCTACATACTTTATCAAACTTTATCATGAGTTCAAACTTTATCATACTTGTTCACATACACTGATACAATTGTGTTTTGGTTGATGATTGTTTATGATTGTTTATCAAACATAGTTTTTGTTTATCAAATGTATTATGAGATAATGAAATGTAAATTGGTTTCCTAAAGACCTTGTCACTGCCCGTAAGGGTACAACCATCCAACCTTGTCTATATTTTTATGATGTTGATTCATCTGTAAGAAATGATACTTTTTGATTGATGTTCTAAAGATTATAAGCTTTGATAAAATATAGTAGAATATCTATTGTTGAGGACTATTGCTCGTTGTTGTGACTACATTGGACTAATGTTCATTGTGACTGCATTGCATGTTCAAGATGTTGTTAAGTTTATCCACTGATTGGACTGTATGCCAGTGGCTGTGAACATCAATCACAAAGTATCATTTCTTTTCCATCTTTCCATTATTTTCTAAGAAATTCAAAATGCCAATTAGTGATTGCATTGGACTATTGCTCATTGTGACTGCATTGCATGTTCAAGATATTGTTAAGTTTATCCACTGATTAGACTGTATGCCAGTGGTTGTGAACATCAATCACAAAGTATCATTTATTTTCCTGCTTGCCATTATTTTCTAAGAAATTCAAAATGCCAAGTAGTGACTACATTGGACTATTGCTCATTGTGACTGCATTGCATGATCAAGATGTTGTTAAGTTTATCCACTGATTGGACTGTATGCCAGTAGTTGTGAACTTAATGGTGCACCCCTATGTCTGATGCTATACTTTTGCATCGATTTGAACAGTCATAGAGTTGTTGAGCATCATACTAAATTTTGAGGAGGATCCTATATGTATAGTAGTTGAAACAGAGATATCTGATCCACTTGATAAATACATTGACTTTCTGCATAAATTCAAAATGCCAATTAGTGAAACATATACACCACAAACCCATTATAGTAATTGTAAATACTTGTTGCATATAAAAGTGTTGATTGAGGTCCCAATAATTAAAATTTCTTAGAAAATAATGGCAAGCTGGAAAAGAAACGATACTTTGTGATTGATGTTCTAAAGATTATAAGCTTCGATAAAATACAGTAGAATATCTGTTGTTGAGGATTTTATTCTACATCGATAGTACTAATGCAGCTTAATGTTCTTGGGCGTTCTAGTCTAAAACATCTTAAAATAAGATAGCCTCAAAACAAAAATAAAAATAGAGTTTGTGCTTTGCTCATCACAAAGAACTCCAATAATGATACAAGATCTGTATTAGGTTTTCATGTCAGATCATGTTATGGATAGACACTTATGACACTTATGATTGAGCACTTAGAAAAGAATGAAATTAATGTGAATTTAATAAGCTAAACAGTTTACACAAAGATGAATTATGAACTCTTGCAGTGATTTTTTTTTGCAATAACTGTTCACTCCTCTTATTACAATAGAAATTGCACTTACAGTCAATTTAGTTTACTAGTCTTTTGGGAACAACAACAACAATATCATTATGAGAAAACATGATGAATCTATAGCCAATGGTGCTGTAGGAGCCACCTCAGAATAAAAAACTAGTGAGGAATTGCCTGACTGGTTCAGGGTTTTTTTGTCAACTAGCCAGTTGTGGAAATTAGGGGGTTTCCATCCTTCAATCTCCAGTGATATACATGCAGGGTGTCCAATCCATTTGAGTTGAATTAATGGACAAACAAGCATGCCCTCCCTTGACCACTGTTTTCATTAAATGTGCTTTTATAGACATATTAGCTTGCATTTGTTAGTCTTGTTGCTTTTAACATATTTAAGTGGAATACATGAAGGAGTACCACATGATGAATGCTTAATTTAATGCATTGTTAAGGTGTAGTCTCATAACTATCCATTTCTAGTTCTTCAGACATGGTTTTATAAATGTGTTTTGTTAGATGACTGTATTGTTCATGATTCTATATGTATATACCCTAACCATCTTGTTATTAGTGTTGCATTATGAAATTAAGTGGAATAATTCTACTTTGTTCAATGCTCTATTTCATCTTGAATTTCTTTTCATTTTTCATTCATTTTTAAAAACCACGTGATAGGTACAGAAACATAAATGGATATTTTTGAGACCACATATGATGATAAAGTGTGACTACACATATGCTGACATTAAAAATGTTTGAAATAGCTTTTGGATTCGATTTTGTAGATATTTTTGGCATCAACATTTTTTTATCACACTCTATGATCCTTCATCAGGATGGAAGAGCGCAAAATGATTGAAAGAAAAGTCCATCATTTTTGTCTATTGCACTCATTTTGGTCTCTTTCATCCTGATGATGGATCACAGAGTGTGATCCAAAACTATCTACACAATCGAATCCAGAAGCTATTTCAAACATCGATGCCAAAAATATCCACATATGTTGATAAAAAAATGAGTTATCTGATGATTGTTTACTATTCATGTTTGTAAATGGTCAATATTTATGATGGTAATCCTTGGTGTATTCCATTTAAAAATAAACAAGTTTTAGTTTTTCTATCATGTTTACTTTGTAGATGCAGGATTGACCATCTAATAATACGGAAAGTAATGGGAAGAATGAGCAGGATATGAGATGGTTGCTCATCGAATGTGGGACATAAGGGCATAGAGCATGGATTTCCTTATGTTTTCTTATTTAACGATGTATTTTCACACCACCATTCAGTTCATGGATATTGTTCTTCCCCATCTTCTATCTGATGCTATAGTTGTATCATTATATTTTTTTGTATAAATTCATAATATCCACATAAATGAAACTTTTTCAATTTGTACTGATAGAATATAGTCATGTTGTTATATGAATGACCAAAAATAGTATGAATGAACAAAAAATTGTTTGATACAGTGGTGATGGCTATGATAAATGTCCCTATGTGTGACTATGGTGATGGAGCACGCTACATGTTGAGGATGTCACACACAGACGGTAATCCAGAGCCATTATAAATAAGAAAAATGTTGTTAATTGAACAATATTTAAATGTTTACAAAGAATAAATATTAGTCATTATAGCGAGACTAACTTAGATTTATATTGTAGGATGGCGATGGATGTGACTACTTTCGGTGGGCCGATGACACCCCATCGCTGTCTACATCATCTGCACCTTCTACACATATACCTGTTGTGGATGATGAATGCAAGTCTTGCAAAGCACTCGAGAACGCTATTGCAAAAGTGGAGGCCACCTATAAAGGCGAAATCATGTTTTTATGATGTTTACTTTGTGCAACAATCGCGCTATTTTGTTGGGTCATTATGCAAAAATAAATATATATGTGGACTATATGACTTATTTATAATTTGAAATGATATCGAGCAATGCTATAATTATTTTTTTGTTATAATATTGTTAAAGATAATGTATAAAATTATTAAAAAAAGTTAACTTTACTATTCACAATATTGAAAAAAAAAAAATTTTGTTTATGATTTACTATATAAAAATATAAATGAATAAAAAAAATATAAATAAAAAACTGGACAAAATGAATAAAATATTAAATTAAAACATTATATAATAATTAAAAAACTTAAATTTTTTCTTGTCAAATTCTAATTCCAATTCAAAATGTAGAACCAAACATAGAAAATGGATAATGTAATTCCAATTCTAATTTGAAATTGCAAACCAAACACAGAAGTATGAATTTCTCAATTCTAATTCCAATTTCAAAAATGGAAACCAAATGCAGAAGATGGATTGTCTCAGTCATCTTCCGGGTCAACCAAACAGTCCAAACTATCTTTCGAATACACAAACTGGAATTTCAAAACCTGATTTTGAGATAATCAGGTTTTAACTCAAATTCCAATTCTGCAAACAAATGGGGCCTTAATGTGAAGGAAATAGGTTCTTATAGAAATTGATGAGTGAGAGTGCTCCTCACACATGAAGAGATTGAATAAATTTGCACTATCAATTTTCCATGTTTTCTTCTCACCATTTCTTTTTTTATGCTCTTTTTTCTGTTCAATAGAAGTGAATGTTGTCTTCTCAAAAATCTAGGAAAAATTGTGTGCATTGTTGGGCACGATTTCCCATGAAAGTTTAAATTAATGTTTCCATTATTTAATTTGGCAATACAGACATGAGAAAAGAAAGAAAGAAGTTTCCTCACATTAATTTGTAATTGGTTTGACATTTATTTTGATGGTACACTTTTTGTTGTAGTTATTTTTGGTATGTTGTTCTTTCATTCATGGTTTGATGATATGTTTTCTATAGTTATTTTTATTATTTATCATTAGTTATATTCTATAAAAGCTTATTTTATTTTTTTTATGGAATTTTAGTTTAAACTTTTATATCATATAAGTTAGAAATTCAAAGTTTTTTCTAATTTAAAGACAATAAACTCTTATTACATATATTTTTAGAATTTACTTATATTTTTTTATAAAAACAGAAACTATATCTATAAATCTTAGTAAATTATAATAAACACAAATATTTATAATACTATCAACTAAGAATTAGATGTTTCTATATTCTTTTTTTACTCTTCCAATTAGAAATATATTTATTCTCAATTAGAAAAGATGAATATTCAAAGACTATATAAGAATATAGAAACATCTTACTTTTTAAATTAAAATTAAAGATGTTTCTAAAGTAATTAGAAACATCTTACTTTTCCAATTAGAATATTAGAAAAGTAAAAGATTTCTTCAATGACTAAAAAGAAATTGCATGATGTTTTTAAAATTTAAAAGTACTTAAATAAGTTAAACTATGTGAAAAGTTTTTTTTCGTATTTATATAATAATAATAATAAATTATTTTTGCATTTTTTATTTTAATTAACAAGATTATTATTTTAAAAGATTTTATAAAAGATTTCTTACTTTCTATTAATAATAATATTTTACGAGTTCTTCAAAAGTGAACCAATATGATTAGCATAGAAAGGGGAAAATATATCTATAGCTTTGCACAAAAAAAAAATTATTTAGAGAAATAATTCAATATTAAGCCTTAGCATGTGATGAAGGATGGTAAAATTTCTTAATTATTCTTTGAATGTACATTAAATCTGATGTTTTTATATAATTAAGAAATGAAAAAAGACCAAGAGGTCTCGTGAAATATTACCCTAAAATAAATTGAACCCTAACCCTAAAAATAAATATTATTGCAACCCTAACGCTAATCCTAATTAAATATTAAGCTAAATTAAACTTTAGACCTAAAATCTTAATTTGTACTTAAACCTATTGAAGAAATAGAAAAAAACAAACCTTGAAAACTAAATCAAACATTAAACTAGATTGAACCCTAACCTTAACTATATATCCTACTATTACACATTAAACCAAAATGAACCCTAATCTTAAATCTCAATCAAATTCAACCTTAATAGCTTAAACCTAATTAGGGTTGATGTTTAATTTAATTAGATGTCAACCCTAATTAGTGTCAGATTATAAATATCACATTTATAATTAGTATGTCCTCTTTACATATGTTTAAACTAATAGAATGTAATCCATCATAGACCTTAAACCAAATTAAACCTTAAACTTAACAAATAAAATTGAGCCAGAACACTAAACCCAAATCTAATTTTACTCTTACACTTAAAAGAACTTAACATAAGTTAAATCGTAAGTAGAAAACTAATTGAAGTTTAAACTAGCTAATATATACTCATATTTAAAATACATTGAGATGCATCGAGGTGTTGATTTTTTCAACTTTAATTTTAGCCCTATATTAAAGGAAAATAGAAAAAGTCAATAGCAGAAATCTTGGTCATTACTTCACTGACTATGTAATAAATATGTTCTAATATGCGTAGAATTAGAAGTAAAGATGTTCTAATATAATTTTTAATTAATAGAAGCCTACAAATAAAATCTTTTAACAGATAATGAAGAAATTACTCACTGCACACGCATTAAAAACTTTAACAAATAAGACAGATTGCACAAAATATTATGTTCTTCTTCTGATAGTTTAAAAACTTTAACGAATAAAACAGATTGCTCACTGCACATGCATTGAAAACTTTAATTCTTCTCCCAAAGTGTATGGTCTCATCCCTGCCCTCCATATGTGAAATAAAATTTTGATGCGAAATGGAGATGCTCGAGATATCATTGTCTCTGGAAGTGAACACTCGAGATATCTGCTCATATTTTCAACTTAATTTTATCTCTATATTAAAGGTGAATGATAAAAAAATCAACGCCTCGATGCATCTCGGTGTATTTTAAATATGAGTATATATTAGCGAGTAGCAGCCGCATTGCACATAACACAATGACTAAATTAATTTGATTAGGGTTAACATTTAGCGTTAGCATTTATATCATGGTCAGGATTAGGGTTTAGTGTTAAGGTTGGGTTTATGGTCATGGTTGCGAGTAGAATTATGGTTAGGGTTAGGGTTTGGATTACAATTATAATAGGTTTCAGTTTAGGAATAGTCTTTTGATCAGTTTTAAGGGCAATGTTATAATTATTATAAGGGTTGGGATTACAATTAGAATCAGGTAGCCCGACTATGGTTTGGGTTATGTTTTAGGTTAGGAATAGGGTGTTGGTTAGTGTTAAGGGTTTGGTCTTATAAGTTGAATAAATTAATATAATTAGGGTTAGCATGCATATCATGGTTAGGCACTGCATCAAGTTTATGGTTTACCATTTATGATTATGTTTTAGAATTTATGATTATGGTTTAGCTTTTAATGAGTATGATTATAGTTATAGTTAGAATTGAATGTTAAGGTTTAATGTTAGGGTTAGATTTTCTGTTAGGGTTAGAATTTTTTTATTATGGTTACAATTATGTTTAGCGTTCATATCAAAGTTAGGGTTAGGGTACAGATTAAGATTAAAATTATGAGTAGGATGATAGAATGGTTACGAATGGGATTATTATTATGATTATGATAGAATAATATTTATGGTGCGTTTAAGTTCAAGATTGGGATTAGCGTAATTTTTAGAGTTCAAATAATCATTAGGTTTAGGATTTATACTACGGTTATGATTATGCTTAGAATTAGAATTTGGGTTAGAGACGCATTTAGTGCTTCATATATTTGTGACATGTTCATTGTAATTAAATTTTCAAACATATCTGCCACATCTATTTAATGTAATCTTTTAATGCCACACATATTTGAAAGCCACCTATATTACTAATAAATAGTAGAACACAATTTGTTAAGAATATTTTAAATATAGATTTATGGAAGTCTAGTGGTACACATCACGTCAATATTTTAAAAAAAATTATTTATTTTGTATTATATATTATAAGTTAAAGAAAATTGGCAATCTTTTCTAAAATGAGTAAAATATTTGATAAATTTTGCTATAAATAATATCATATGTATTTTCCACATATTTAATATTATACATAAAAAAATACAATATTTTTAAGACACACATAAGAATCACATACATAAAAATAAATATTATTGTTCATCAAACTTACATAGTTCAAAGACAAAATATATGTTCCAGTACAACGATTTTGAATAAGTAAGAAGTATCAAAGATCAAATAAGAACTAACTATATGTAAAACACTTCACCGTAATGATGTAAGTACATGACATATTCTTCAACGATGAGCATGGTATTGTGACCTTTATTTGCATAATGATCGTGATATACTTATTTCATCATAGATGGAAATGCATCTACTTTAAGAGATGTCTTGCGAACTACTTTTGCAACATCTTCCATTTTCAATATTTCTAGTTCTTCAACATCGTCAATCATTAAGGCCGTGTGCTCAATAGTTTTAATGATTTTTCTGCAGCACTCTAAAACTAATCTTGCACATTTGTCCACATTAATTTCAAAAACATCATTTGAGTTTATAGAGGCATTTGGACTTGCAACAATGATTTCTGATTCATTCTCCAAAACATCCATAGTTTCAATTATTTGCTGCAAATTTAAAATAAAATAAAAAATATTAGTATTTCAAATTTATGAGAATAAAACAATCCATAAACCGTGATAAAGTAAAAATTAAAATGAATATTGTTTAGTAATACATGTTATGAAACAAATAATGAGAACGCTATAAGGAAATGATGTTACATAGATAAATTTCAACTTTATATTTTATTAGACTGGAATAGTCATTCATGAATATGTCTGTTTTATTTTTTAATCAAAATATATAGATACAATATCATATTAAAATTATAAATTTTTTATAGCTAATAAATAAATTATCATATGAAATATATCCTAGCCTAAACAAACCTTAAATATATGAACAAATATAAACATGAATATATAATTTTTTGCCTTAAAATAACTAACATGCATCAAACAATGTGTTTGAATTACCAAACTCATTGAATATAAATAAATGAACATGTAGATTTTTACTACTAAGCATTTAGATGAAGAGAGAAATTATCAATGATATTGTTAATTATTGAGAGAAGTAAGAACAATAAAAGTGTGTTTAAAATTTGTATTACATCAAATAATTTCTAAGGATTTCAATATGCTCTCTTCTTCTTTTCTTCTAGCAACTTGTTTTCCTATCTTCATTTTTTCATATCTGTCATATGAGAAGGGCGACATAATTCTTAGTCCTTGCAAAGATTTGACACATGATATTGCCACAAATGTGAGACCACTTCTTTCAGTGGGACCTATATCAATAGTAGCTTTCTGTAGTGTTAACCCTTGTGACTTGTGTATGGTTAAAGCCCACGCCAATCTCAAGGGAATTTGTTTTGTACTACCCCTATCAATTACAGGAATTGGAACTCTCTATGGATGATGATCATTAAATGGAATTCCAGAGAAACTATCAAAATCTACAAGTATATATGATGGTGGTAGAGGTGGTGCACTTCTAGGTCTATATACAATACTTCGTATATATCCTAGTGCTCCATTGACAACACCTTCTTCAATCCATAAGTTTGAAGTTAGCATTACCCTTGCATCTTTGCTAAGTAATAGTTCCATGTCAAGCTCATCACTTCCATCTCCATCCATAGAAGTATGTGTTGTTGTTTTAATAGCAATGCTTCATACAATAGGGTTTGATAATGATAGTAGCTTTTTCTTATTATGATTGTGCACATTATCATTTGTTGAAAATAAATGAACACTATTTTAAAACTCGCCATTATCTGTACTACTCATATTTGCATTGCATCTTGACATAAGTAACATCCAATCCTCTAGTGTAGGGTTCACATCCCTTATGTTTGATAGAATAACATTAAATCTTTCTTGTTCATTGCTTTGTCCATCCTGTCTAAAAATATGGCTTAAAGTAACTATGGTTTGGAACTCTTGCCATAGCAACTTTTCATGCCTTCTGCTTTCATATGTTGGTTTGTCACTAATAGGAGGCAATTGTGCCAAATCTCTAAACCAATATCATAGATTCCCCTGGAAAAAAATTATAATATGTGTATTAAAAAATATTTACTTTGGAATTAGTTGTATTCTAATAGAAAGTGATAAAGTATATTACAATGCAGATCTCTTATTCTAAGAAATTTAAACTTTAAATATACCTCCAAAATTTTTATGTCTATTTTTTGGAAACACTTGTTGAAGATGAGAGTCTATGTTTTGGAGTAACCTCTCTCCAAGGAAGCTCATTTCATCTATCAATATATATTTATGTGAGACATTTCCTCTTGGAAACTTGCAAGTCTTGTACCTTGTAGCTCACTGAATTATTTTATTGGTATTCTCAACTTAGAATGAATCATTGATGCTCCAATGTTGAATGCTGCAACTCCTCTCGGTGCAAGTAGAAGGAGAGGAGAGCGCTATGGAGAAGATGCATTTTGTAATGCTTGACTAATGACACCAATTAAATATGACTTTCATGTTCCTGTTGTTCCTTGAATTATCATATGTAAGCGTGATGCATCTTGACATGTATGATAGTGGGATATTATGATGTTAATTGCTTTATTTTTATTTGTCATTGAGGTTTCTGTAGTCCACACATTGTGGTATGTCATCATGGATAAGACAACCTATATTTCTCATCAAGTTAATGAAATTTATAGCTTCATTTGTGTATTGTTCGCTTTGAAATTCTTGAGACCAATTTGTTTGTTGATCTATATCTCTTCTCCCCAACATATCTATCTCTGAAACTTGCATAATTTGTCCATGATGAAATCTCCCATTCATTCTCTGTAGTAGTACCCTGGGCATTATCATTATCTACAGATTTTGATTCCGACTCATTTTCAGTATTGTCAGAATCTCCTCTTCTTTCTAGGTGCCATGGATTATATCTGAAGTTATCCCATGTTGCAACTATAGATTCATCATTATTACCAATATTTGTGTGAATTTCATGAAAAGGTTTATAAAGCAATAATTTTGAAGAGCAAAAATCAATCCATTTTTATGAGTGACATGCAGGAATTGAGTAAAATCTTGGAAAGACTCTTACAATAGCTGCTATTTTTCTTGGCCTCCATTTATCATCACCTCTCCTTTTTTTTGTTATATATCCATGATTTGGCAACATCAATAAGGCACAAAGCTTCCATAAATTGTGGCCTATTCCTGTAAGCATCGATGAAAGATATAGTGTGTTACTCATTTTCTTCATCACCATTTAAGTCTACGCATTTGAATACTTCCTTTGAAACATTTAAGTTGAAAAATACTCTACTACTCTGCACCAATGGAAGTTCTAGTAGCATATGACTTGTTTCTTGGGCCCCAATATCCCTTTCTATCAATGTTTCTGTGAGAAGTCACCTATAAGCTTTTGATGCTAAATCATCAGGATTTTCTACATTTTCTAGTCAAAATAACATCTGATGGTATGTCTATGAACTTCTTTTAGCTTTGGCTGCATACTTTACAATATACTTAATCACGACATGTTTAGACATAATTAGATGTCAACCCTAATTAGTGTCAGATTATAAATATCACATTTCTAATTAGTATGTCCTCATTACATATGTTTAAACTAATAGAATGTAATCCATCATAGACCTTAAACCAAATTAAACCTTAAACTTAACAAATAAAATTGAGCCAGAACACTAAACCCAAATCGAATTTTACTCTTACACTTATAAGAACTTAACATAAGTTAAATTGTAAGTAGGAAAGTAATTGGAGTTTAAATTAAATTGTAAATGTAAATCTTAAAGCTATCATTATCAAACTTATCTTCTCTAATGTTTAGATTATTTAGCTTTCCAAAAAATAGTCACATGTTGGATGAATTTTTAGTTGTCACTATAGTGATCTATCTTAATAAATCAAAATTTAACCCTAACATTAAGATTTATTTAACCATAACCAAAAAATGAACCCTAACCCTAACCACATTTGTGCTTTCACAAGCTTCCAAAATCTATTTCAATCTAAGATTAAAAAATAGGATCACTTGATAAATTAAACAAGATGATCCTTGAAATATAAGCCTCAACTTATCCCTAATCTTAATATCATAAACATAATGTTATCCCTAATGGAACTCTAATTCTAACCCTAGGTATAATTAAACCATAGCCATAATCAAACCCTTACCATAATAAATCTCTAACTATAATTGACTTCAACCCTAACTATAACTCAAAGATTTGTCTCTAATTGAATCCTAATGCTAATCTAAGCTCAACTCTAACCCTAATTGTGCTTCAACCATAACGCTAATTGAACTATAGTTCACTATCCCTATTTGAACCCTAACTATAACCATAGTATTAACCCTTACTCTAATCCTAATATCCACCCTAACCATACCCTAATATGAACCCTAACAAAATCTTAATCTAAACCCTAAGTAAAGCATAATAACAACCCTAACCTTAATCATAATTCTAACCCTTACCACAATTATGACTTTCACCCTAATAACACCCTCAACCTAAACCCTAATTATAATCATGATATAAACCCAAACCCAAACCATAATCTCAATCCTTATACTAAACCTAAACATAATCCTAACCCTAACTCTAATCTTATTTAAAAATAACTCTAAACCCTCTCCCTAACTATAATCTTAACCATACTCGTAAATGCTAAACTCTAATCCTAAATACTAAACACTAATCCTAACCCTAACCCTGACCCTAACCCTAATTCTAATTATGATGTAAACACATACCTTAACCCTAATCCTAGAATAAATCCTAAATACGAAACCCTATTCCTAAACGGTAAAACCCTAAATCCTAAATCTTAAGATAAAACATAGTCCTAAATGGTAAACCCTCATCCTAAATGCTAAACCCCAATATTAAATTCTACATCCTAAATGCTAGACCCTAATCCTAACCATAATTCTAAAAGCTAAATCCTAATTCTAACCTTGATATTTAAACTAGGTAATCATAATCAAAACCCTAGATACAACCCTAACTATGACATGAACCTAAACCTTTATCATAACACTAACCCTAATCAAAACACGAACTCAAACTATAATGCTAACCATGATGTAAACCCTAACCCTGGCAATAATTGTAATCCTAAGCCCTAAGCCATAATCCTAACTCTAATCTAAACACCAACCTAAACCATAATACTAGCCATGATATCAACCCTTACCCTAACAATAATCATAAATCTAACTCTAATCTTAACCCTAACCCTAATCCTAAGCATAAACACAATTCTAACCCTAATCATAATCATACCTCTAACCTAAAACCTAACCCTAACAATAATTCAAAGTCTTTCCTTAACCATATCCTAAACCCTAACCCTAACTACAACGTATATGCTAAACTTTGATCATATCCTAATCCAAACCATAACCTTGAACTATAAGCATAATCCTAATTCTAACCCTAAGAATAACTCTAACACTAACTATTTTTCTAAATTAAGAATGACCCTAAACTTAGTAAAATCACTAATCCAAAACCTCAACCCAGCCCTAACCCTAAACATAATTCAAACTATATCCTTAACCCTAAACCCTAACTATAATGATAATTCTAAGCCTTGCACTAAGCATACTGCAAGTCCTAATCGTAACAATGATCCATACCCTAGAACCCTAATTGTAATCCAAACCCTAACCCTAAAACGTAACCATCATCCTAACTCTAACCCAAACCTTAATTATGTTTTTATATTACGAATGACCATAAAACCCACCTTAACACTAAGCCCTAACCCTAATCATAATAATAAATCTAAACTAAACTCTAACCCTAATGCTAACCCTAACCATGATATAAATTGTAATGCTAAATGATAACCCTAATCAAATTAATTATTTCAATGTATTACACGTGTTACGATTGCTACTAGCTAATATATACTCTATATTTAACATATGCCGAGATGCATCGAGGCGTTGAATTTTTTCATCATTCACCTTTAATATAGAGAAAAAATTAAAGTTGAAAAAATTCAATCCCTCAATGCATCTTGGCGTTCTTTTAAATATAGAGTATATATTAGCTAGTATACATTCACAAGCATAGCTTTGAATAGCTATTTTTCAAAGGAGAACAATATAATTGAAATTTATCAAGCCACTTTTTTAGAAAAACTAACTTGTAAAGATGCACAAAGCTTCCTAATTTGACATTCCACTTCTCTAGACAGCAACAACAATATCCATTGAACTTCATCTTCCTATCATAATAAATGCAGGTGCTGGCTAAGTTCCAAGACAAAATGCACCAAAGACAAAAAATTACAAAAAAAAAAAACAAAACTTTTTTTTCCAGAATTGCAAAAAAGTAGGGATTTTTTTGCAATTTGTTTGTGGTTTTTAACCAGATCATGAAGATCAGATGCTGAAAATTTCACGAAAACTGAAAATTTCAAGAAAATCTGTTGAATTCCGTTTTTTGAAATTTAATCAATAGTACACTCTGTCTACTTATTCCAATGATTATAATAAAATATATAAATGCATCATGATAACCTCAAGGGAACAATCATCACATCATTAATCGCCTTACTGGCGTTCACGTTACTCTGTTTTTAAATTTCTATTATTTCACTGGAATGATGCAACACTTCGAAGTTGTGGTCCGAAATCCCATTTGTCAGCAATTTAGAGGGAATTTAGTGGGTAGCTTTTCTATTGTTTCAAAAAAAAAACGAGAAGAATGATTTATTTTTGTGGAGACCACGTCCAGATCTTCATTGAAGCGACAGAGAATTCTTTTGAAACGGCGTACGGACACACGCTCCAACAATTCATCAATGGTTAAAAGTCTGTGGTAAGTATTGTTACGATGGTATTTGCAGATTTTGAATTTTATTTGCATTTTTAGGATTCATCCAAAGTTGTTGAAGAAAGATTGTGGTGCTGATTATATTTTTTTAATATTCTATATGAGATTCGTTAAGATACAAACAGTCATTTTAGATTTAATGGAAAAATGTGCAACTTTTTATTGCTCTGGAATAAGATTTGCATGCAAAAGTTAAACTTTTTATTTTCGTTGAGCTTCTTTTCTGTATCTGTGCCTTTCCATCAATACACTGTCCTCTTGATTTGGAATACCTCGTATTCAGATCTGTTATTGATGATTAATCGCACTATCTCATGTATGTGAATCTTATTTTAAAGCTTTAAAAAGTTGAAGATCTTACAATAAAAAATTGAATGACTTTTTCAATTATGCCCTAATTGTGAGCCTCAGATATTCTACGGTTCTGGACTCCATCCGAAAACATATTCTGAGCAACAATCTTTCTTTAACTTGTACGGTCTTTTAATAATTCAAATATTAATCTTCAAGTCCAGTCATAATACCTACTTGGGGAATGCATAAAAACAGTCAAAGATAGTAATCCCTCAGACATTATCAAGAGAACTTTTCTTGCGTTCGACCCAGCTAAGAAAAAGGAGGAGGTGAAGCGCCAAAGCCGTGTAATCTCCATACATTTTCATCTTGCGGCGCCCAAACAATTTCTCTTGTGCTTCTTCTTTCAGTTATTTTCGTAGTTAGAAATATGGCCAACTCCAAAGAAACCCCTGCATTTAACATGGCCGATATTGGTGCTTCTCTGAAAGGTCGTTCTCTCAATCTTTGAAGTATTTTTCTTTTTGTTTGACGGGCGGCGTGGAGTTTGTATATATATATTTATAATTTTCGGTTATCATTTGATTGCTCTTAATATTGATTTGGATGCTGCCATGTATACATTAAAACGGTTTTTTTTGGGCTTAATAGATGGAATAGTAGTCAGATCCCTTTCCATCTCGACGGTTTTTAATTATTCTGGTTATAGTTGCTGTTTGTTGAACTGCCCTTGTAAATTAAGCATTTGAATATATCAAAGCTTACAGTTATATGGTTATTGAAAAAATTAGTGATGATCGGCAATCAATGATGTGCTCTCTATTGTAGGATGAACTAGATTTAATATACATGTTTAACCCTGATAAGGGGTTTTACTATCAATAAGCAAGCAGTTGTGGATTGACATTTTTTTGGGGGCAACATCATTGCATAGTGATTTTTACACTTATCTTTTGTGAATGTGTTTGTTGCTTTAATATCAGACTCTTCAGATCTTAATGTAATTGTGGATTCCATTTTGTATTCGGACGTTTTTAGTTTTGTTGTCATCTGAGAATTGATTTGATGTAGAGGTGAGGAGACTCAAACTTTTGTTTAAGTGCCATATGACGCTCAAGGATTCAAGGGTGTTGGTTTAAGGATCTTAGGTTTCATTGGTTTAAGGTTCTATAAGACTACTTTTTAGGACTGATTCCCACAATGTGACTGTTTATCGTAAACTCTTTCTTGTTGGAGGCAAGTTGAGTAGATCTTACAGGTGATCATTTATGTATTCTTTTTCTAACCATTTTTTGTGTTAACTGTCCAAAGTATACACTCTGTTTCTTTAGCCTGGCCGATTGCCTTGTTGAAGACTTCCTTGTCATGATTTCTGATGTCCATATAGCTCTCTCAAATGTTTGATTAGTTCTGGATTTGCCTGCTTCAATTTTGTTTTGCTTTATAAGATTGCTTTACTTTTTTCTTTTATGATTGCAAATTTGTTGCTGTGTGAGAATGCATAAAATGGAAACAAACATTTATATGCATTCATATTTTTACACACACATGATGTTGGTTTTCAAGCACACGACAGTTTGGTGCAAGCATATGATATGAATCTCAATTGTTGTAGTATTGCATATAGCTGCACAGACTATATAGTTAATTCCATGACAGTGCATAAAGTGTGATACCTTGCTTTGTAAAGAGTGTAGGGTTTGTATAATTGAGCATTGAAGACGGTCCAATTTAACTTATGAGCTTAAGATTTTGAGTTTTTAATTTTTATAACAGATGGCAAGGGAAATGAAGGCTTGGTGATTGTTTTAAAGGTACCTATTATACATTTCTCTGTATTGGTAATTTGGTTCAAATGATTTTGGGCAATATGGCCATCAGAAATTTGATATTTTATATGTTTACAAAATTTTATACGATGCAATTGATATGTGGTGTTCAATTGAAGTAACATTTCTAAGGCCCAGGATAAATTGGAGGTGCCTTTGTAGGATACAATCTGATTTATAATAAAAATTTCTAGTAATCACTGGATTTAAGAAGTCTTCCATGATGTGTTTCAGGATAAGCTACAGACTCTTGTCGGTACCTCGTCAGAGTACATTGAATCACTACCTCACAAAATAAAGAAGCGAGTGGAGGCATTGCAAGATCTGCAGGTATTGATATGTTTAGATTTTGATTTTCTCTGTAAATATGTTCATGCAAAGGGATTTATGATTTTTGTGCTGCCAATAAAGGGTAAACATAAGGAGATAGAGACCAAATTTTTTGAAGAAAGAGCTGCGTTGGAGGCCAAGTATCAAAAGCTTTATGAACCTTTCTACAAGAAGGTATGTGTGTTTAGTGTTTTTTCTGGGTGTTCAAAATTGAAAGTTTCATATATTCCTTTGATCTCTTCCTTTTCTAAGCAATTACTAATTTTTCAGGCACTGTTGTATATTGTTATCTTTATCAACAGATTTGGTCCAATAGATTGAAACTTGCTTACTCATATGAGTTTACACATGTAGTTGATATTATTCTACCATTATTTGTTTACAATGAAAGTCAAGTACTTTGCATTTTATGAGATTATACTTGATGTTACTGTCTGCTTGCTGTGTATTGTTAAACCATGAAAAACTTAAATAGGTTTAGTCAAATGGATTGGAACCTGCAAATTCGTATAAATTTATATAGATAATTGGTTGATATTAATCTACCACAGAGATTGATAATTAAAGTCAGGTACTCCGTACTCATTATATAAGATTGTACCAGATGCTGCTGTCTGCTTCTACTTTATTCTTATTAGTTGCAGTTTTGGGGTCAGACAGCGCATGACTCATTGCAGATAGACTTGCCTGAAACACAATATCTAGCATCACCTGTGCAGCATTTCCTTGGCACATTCTTGATTGTCTTTCTGTTCTAGGATTCCTATATGATCTAATCTGCTGTCTTCCTTAATGTCTTTCCCTATTATGACCTTGATTTTATCCCCACCAAGTATGGTGTGCATTCTAACAAATATTTTGAGATGCTATTTTTTCATTATTATTTCATCTTCTGTTCGCATGATTCAGAACAGACATATTTGCCTAAATTACAATATCTAGTATCACTTGTGCAGCTTTCCCTCAGCATACCCTTGAGTGTCTTTTTATCCTACGATTCCTACACAACCTTATCTGCTCTGTTCCATAATGTCTTTCCTTCTTATAACCTAGATTTCATCCCCAACTAAATATGCTGTGCATTCCAACAAATATTGTGAGATGCAAGTCTCTCATTAGTGTTGCAATTCTTCTTTGTTTACACTGTAGGTGAGTTTTTAGTGTTGGCCATGAAATATCTCAGAAGAAGAACAGGAAAATGGAAGAATAGATTATGTCTAATCTAATAAGTGCAAATAGAATAATAATAAATGCTTTATGGTTCTATGACATGACATCCTTAAAACACAGATGGAACTATTACAATCCTTTAGGAGCAACTTGATTTGTAATGAAGTGTAATTTATTGAGATGTTTCTCTTGGATGATTATATGTTTGTAAGAAATTAAAGAACCAAAGTAGCTACTTCAGTTTACAATTCTCAGTAGAGAATTATTTAAAGATGTTTTAGCTCTTAGGGTAGAAACTTTTTGATTCTGCTCGAAAACTCCTCAATCTATATTCCTGCAATGGAATATTCTGTTGCAGCGAAATGACATTGTGAATGGAGTAGTAGATGTTGAGGATGATAAAAAGGAGGAAGATTCAAAGAAAGAATGTACTGATGCTGGTATGTAATAACTGTTTCAAATTCTAGGTTCATTTGATCTGTGGTATTTGGTGGGAAGTGCTTATTGTGATATCTTTGTGATTGTGGCAGAAAAGGGAGTTCCTGAATTTTGGCTGACTGCCATGAAGAACAATGATGTTTTGGCAATGCAAGTAGGACGTTGCTCCCTTTCCTTGTATCCAATACACAGTTTGGCTATACCAAGCAATATTACCTAATGCAGTGAATTGACTGACTTGTTTTATAATAAACAGATTACAGAACGTGATGAAGGTGCCTTGAAGTTTTTGAAGGATATACAATGTTCTCGCCTTGACAGTGACAAGGATGAGAAGGGTTTCAAGTTGGAATTCTTCTTCAATGAGAACCCTTATTTTAAGAATTCTGTGGTAAGCACTCACATTTTAGTGCCTGTGGAACATTCTCTATGTCTAATTTATGTTTCAATTTCTTAATTTCTCAAGCTACCATATTTCCTTTATGAAATGCAGTTAACAAAGATATATTACATGGAAGATGAAAATGAACCTATCCTGGATCGTGCAGTAGGGTAAGTCTAATGCAAACATGTCCTCTTGCCAATTAGATGATGTGAATTTCTTCATTCATGTAGTGATGTTATTTCACATGCAGAACTGAAATTGATTGGTTACCTGGTAAGAACCTAACTCGAAAGGTCATGAAGAAGAAGCCTAAGAAGGGAGCCAAGAATGCAAAACCAGTGACCAAAATTGAGCAATGCCCAAGTTTCTTCAATTTCTTTGATCCACCCAAGGTCCCTGAAGATGATGATGTTGATGATGATGCTGTGAGTAATGATGAGAAATTTCTTTTTCTTGCTGTGGTCTGTAGTTTTCAACGAATACACTTTTTGGCATCCTGTATTTGTGTTCTCATAAGTTTATGGGGTGGTTGACAGGCTGAGGAATTGCAAGATGTGATGGAGCAAGACTATGAGATTGGGTTGGTTCTTGATCCATTGTAAAGTGTTTGGGTTTATGTGCCTTCCGGGTATCAGTTTTCATTGATTTTGTGTTTTTTGCAGATCTACAATTAAGGATAAACTCATCCCCCATGCAGTTTCTTGGTTCACTGGGGAAGCAGGTGATGGTGATGAATATATTTCTGAAGATGATGACGATGCTGATGAAGATGATGACGAGAGTGAGGAAGATGATGAAGATCATGAAGGGGAAGAAAATGGCCATAAAAGTGTTTAGACAATTTGCTTGATTATGTCATGTTCAGAAATTTATGCTCGTTCCTCAAATATGGCAAGAGATTAAACATTTATTTTTCTTTTGTTGGCAATGCAGCAGTGTGGATTTGAAATCCAGCCTAGATTCTAGGTAAGCATTTGTTAAGGGTTTGGAGGTTTCCAAGTCTGTGGGGTGCTATTTATTATGGGGTTTACTTTTCAGAAGAGTATGATTAGGAATAGGATTAATTTAGAGTCGATTTTTTGGTGGATGGGTTTAATAGAAGCCACCTGAGTGCAAGCAATAATACAGACATCAGCAACAGGCGATTGAGTGCAATTGCAATTTTATAGGTGCTGCTATTGAAGAGAGTATATTTCCAGGTATGTTCATAGATAGTTCCTTCATATTTTGGAACAGTGCTTTACAAGTTTGAGACCTATCCCATTATCAAGAATGGTTGAGGGCTTTTATCATGTGTAGTTTTGTAATGTAATTGTCATTTTAGAATATTAGATCAGATTGTTGGATTGTCTGGGGTGTTGGTTTGCATTTCCATATGATCTCTTGTTCCTTTTGGTGTATGAAAACAAATATAAACTTTGAAAAGCAGGTTGTTCAGTTCCTTCAAAATATATCTGCGTTGAGCACTGCCAATCTTAGGGCACCATACATGTGCATCTAAAGTAAAATTGGAAAAAAGTACACATAGTACTATAACTAACAAAATCAAACCGCACATACTGATAAAACTGAAAAATTGAACATTATTGTGGAAAAACCCAAACCTAAGCTCTAATCTAAATGGATTCATAAAACCAAAGCGGCAAATGTATAATGTTGAAATTTGCGAGACCATGCTATTGGGTTAATACATTTAACTGTCAACAAATAGGACAAACTGGTGCAAGGTCAAGACTCTTTCCCCATTTCTTTACTCGTGTTCCTACTTATTTATCACCCTATATATATATATATATATATATATATATATATATATATATATATATATATATATATATATATTCAAATTGTGTATTTATCATGCCTATTGCACCCATCTCTATACATTTTTTTATCCGTCTTGATGGTGGAAAAAGCCAAACCTAAGCACTAATCTAAAATGGATTCATAAAACCAAAGCCACAAATGTATAATGTTGAAATTTGCCTGCCCATTTAGTATTATGCCTATTTGAGTTAATGTGTTAATACATTTACCTGTCAACAAATAGGACAAACTGGTGCAAGGTCAAGACTCTTTCCCCATGCCTTTACTAATGTTCCTATATATATATATATATATTCAAATTATGTATTTATCATGCCTATTGCACCCATCTCTATACATTTTTTTATCCTTCTTGATGATTTTACCATTCCCTCTTGGGTCATTTTTGTGGGTGTAGAGTTGATCTTGCACTTGTGGGTTTGACATTTGAAGTTTTAAATTCAAATACAAATTTGCTTTGTTTTGGCCAATTCCTTTCTATTCTAGAGTCAACTAAACACACGTTTGTGTGATTTCTTGCTATGTCATTATATTTAAAGTTATTTAGTTGCATTTATTTGACATCTCATCGTCCTTAGATTATTTTGAGCAATAATTTCCATATCATTCTAGGAACACAACTTATAATACCTTCAAGAAATATAAGATTTTCACAATCATTGTAAGACATTTGCATATTGAAGATTGATGTCTTCTATCAGTAGCACAATTGTAACACCAATCTTTTCTTGGGTTGTGTTGGTGAAAGAGTCACAACTCTTGGGGGAGAATTATCACAAAAAAAGAGATGGATCAAAGATCCAAATGCTTGTAAGCAAGTGGGGGTTAATGGGTCTCCAAGGTGTGTAAACCTAAGATTGCATCACCACTTGCCAAATCTATTGTGAAGAGGTTGGGGCCATGCATTTATTGGCTCTTATAAATCCTAGTAGTATATATACTTGCTAAATTATAGTATGTAAAAGGAATCAAAATTTATGTAATCATCCAAAGATTTCTTGCATTTTGAAGAGACATCTACTATTAGCACAATTGTAAAGCTAGAGTACTTATTTATGTTGGTGGAAAAGCAATGCCACTTTAGGGAGAATTACAATGAAAAGGAAATGCCTCAAAGATCTAAATGCTTATAGGCAAGTGGGATTCATTGGGTCCCCTAGGCATGCAAACCTAATCTTGCATCACCACTTCCAAATCTAGTGGAAGATGTTGGGCTCATGAATTTGTTGGCTCTAAGGAATCACATAAAATCTTAACAATATATAAATCCATGCATTTACTATTTTCACAAATTTGTGTTGTGATGTTTAAGGAGGCTTGGATTCCTCTTCTATTTTGCTCCATATCAACTACTAATCTAACCTACTCTAAAAATGAAAACACACTAATCTAGTGGCTAATGAAACCTAAGTTGATATGACAAGGAAACAAGGTGAGAGGATAAGACTTATAAATTAACACAGGGATAGCAGAATCTTTTTGGAAGGGAGAAATGCACTAAAGATTGATGACTAGTTAGCTCTTGTGATGAATATTTGTATCAATGGTTAGTTCAACTTAGTCTTAGAATTTTAGTTGTGCATATAACATCCTCAACTTTCATTATGGTTGAAAACTTTAATATATGCACATACAATTTACATTTGTTTTGGCACACTGGTAAACACACACAAACACATTTGCATAATCAAACTAGGAAGCACACTCGAAGTTAGTTTATCACAAATAAAGGTGGTAATAATATTTCTGTTCATTAAGAGACAAACAATATTTGTAAATGGACAAACTTCTATTTATAAAGTGGGTTCAATCTTTTATAGAGGCAATTAAAAAGAGCCCATGATTTGTTTTAAAAATAAATAGTGTGGAGAGAGGATTTAGATCTTAGGACTTAACTATTTGCTTGATTACTTGTAGGAGGTGCTAGATTTGTGGCTAAGAAGAAGCATATGTAGGTCGTTAGAAACTTGGTTGCTACACTTTGGAGTCATGATGGTCTTTGTCAAGTGGATTCATCATTTTTATCATTTTGGTAAGAGCATGTGGTATCTAATAGAGAAGACATTCTAGTTGCCCATAATGTGTATTCAATGCTGACTACAATGTTAAACCATTGGAGTGATGGAGGCATGTGTTAAATGTGGGCTTGAAGTGACCACATCAACTTGATATTACTAACTTGGAAGGCCAAAACAAAATAGGGGGAAGAAACTATGTTGATGTCACTACGAGTGAAAGTAGCTTCCTATTTAAATATTTTCAAGATAAGGGCTTGGTTATATTTTCCGAAGGAAAATCTAATGGACAATTTGCTACATTAATAGTTGGTGCAACTCAAAGGGTGCCCATGTGGTATGGATAACAAAAGTTCTTGAATGGAAAAAACCAACAAAAGAGAGCAAGGCTCACAATATTATCAAGCTTGGTAATAAATATAGGAGTAGAATGCATTGGTATTTGCACTATTAGATGCTTACTTGTAAACCACAATTATTACAAGCCAAAATGTGTCAACTTGATGGAGGCCTATGAAACTTGTGAAAATGGAGAATGAACCAATAAGGTTATGATTTGTCATGAAGCACAATACTTATGAAGAAAATTGCCCATGCCACTGGATTTTAAAATGGACAACACATGTAGTTTGGTTGTTGAATCACCAAAAGGACATTGAAGGTTGCATAAGGTCAATTAGAAATAAGAGGTGGACCTCACATGAGTGGAACACTATCAACGTGAAACCTTCTAGATTATTGGATCCAATGATAAGCAACCACTAGGAGAACTTTTAGGTGACCAAGTTAAATTAATAAAAAAGGTTGCAAACATAGGAATGTGTGGCCAAGGAAAGTTTCAGTAATACCTCATTATTTGCAATTCAAACACAACTATTTTTATCATTGAAAAGGTCTTGGAGTTGAAGAGGGTAATTACTAAGTTGAATTTAGGGCTAAAAACAACTCTCATTGAAGGGATCTACATGTGGAAGCATGGATCACACAAAAAAGGTCTAGCAAGACCACTTTCAAGGAAACAAGGGAGTGCATAAAACACACTACAAGTTGACCTTAGAGAGCTATTTGACAACCCTCCAAAGACATCCTTAAATACTACAATTCTTGATAAGGAATAGAGAACGTTAAACTTAATGAATTAAGAAGTATGGACACATAACCAAATAGATATATTTTGTACCTAGAGACTATAGGTTGTAGAAGAGACCCAAGATTGTAAATTTGACCCCTCACATAGTCTACTTATTGTAAAGCTATTACCCGGTGAGGTGTAGACAAAGATATATCATTTCCAATGTCGAGATACTCAAATATCAATTGAAATATTTAACATTTTTCCTTTTATGGCTAAATGCCATTATCCTTCTTTTCATTTACATTTCTAATTTAGTATTTCATGTTCCAATTTCTTGATATGAATTATTGATGCCTTTGTTTTTGATTGAATCAACAAGGGAAGGGCCCTGATCCCATATAATACAAGTTAACATATAACAACAAAACTTAGACCATTACAACCTGATGACTAAGAACCCTGCAACAACAAAAGTCAACCAAAAACCCAGAACACAACAAAAGTAACAACATATTCACATGCCTACTACTATCCCTATACTCTTTAGAATTCTTAACATAATGAAAGTACCTCTTCGTATGAGAGTTTCTAACCATCCACTTAATCAAAAAATAAAGGTAAACAATTCTTCATTGTCAAAAACATAAACTTCCTAAAAGCCATCATCTTGCCAATCTTAAACCTAAGGCCAATGGCCTTAACTAATGGTATCTTTAGTCTCATCCTTCTTTGAGATTATCTCCTAATTCTTTGAGAGATTCTTTGGGTTCATTGTCTAGTCTTCATTTTCCTCATCCTCCTCCTACTCTTCCTTGTCTTTGTCTCCTCCCTCTTTCCTTTTCTTCTTATCCTTCCTCTTAATTCTGTTTTGACCAGAAACCACTGCAAACACAACTTTTTTCATGATACCATCCATAATCCTACAAAGGGCAGAAATAGCCCAATCAAACAGTAATTTGGTCTTCTCAGAAGAAGCAACATTGTCTTCTAGGGCCATCACTCTATTATGTAAATTGTCAATTTCTTCATAGAGACTAGCAAGAATATATTTCTCTTTAGAGACATTAGGGGAGGGGGGAGTCTCTTCTTCAACAATTTCCTTATTGGAAACAAGGGCCACACATGCTCTATTGATAATCTCTTCATAGTCACCCAAATAAATAGTAATATCTATAAATTTTTCTTTTTGTCCTTATCAGAATCTTGCTCCCCACCTTCATAGTCTTCATCCCTAGAGTTATCCAAAGACTCCTCTTCCTCAGGTTCATACTCAAAATCTGTTTCAAGGACAATTTCCTCTTTAATCTTCTTCGCTTTAAGTTCCTTTTTAAGAAATCGAGCCGACCTTCATTCTCCAAAACTCATCTCCTATTTGTTTTCCTCCCGGGTCTCCATTTCGTCATTCTGCTCTTCAACTCCTTCAATAACAACAAAAGGAATTCCAACCTTCATACCCTTACCCATTTTCCTTATCTTAGCTTGGCTTAGCTTGATCGTAGGGCATTTCTTTTTTCAGGGGTGGTTCCCATGAGCTCGACTTCATTTTTGATAGGGGTTTAATGGTCTTACCCTTCTTAGGGTTAGGGTTTTTTGGTAAAGGGTTACTTTCTATGAGTTCTATGTGGATGGAGCTACGAGAGGGATCCTTTTTCATATCTGCTTCAGCTCGAGGATAAGATATAAAATGACTACTAAAAGGGGATTTATCAAATTCATGTTGGTAAAGGATGTACATTAGTCCTTGGTGCAGGGGGGGGAAGCTCATTTGGTAATACTATTTCTCAGAGACGAAAACAATACAAACAACATTTTATCTTTTGTCCATTTCTAATATAGTTCAAGATTGGGAAATGGTAGCCATGGAAGGTGGTATATCTACCTTCTAAGGAAAAATACTTCATGACATGATAGCATACAAAATGGTAAGGAGGAGGGAGAAGGGATATTTCATACCTGTTTTCATTAGAGGCAACCACCAACTTCTCACCTTTCTTGAACAATTTCTTCATATAAGCCATATAGTCCTCGGAGCTCCAATTCTCCACTTTCTCCCCTTCACATTTCAACCTTATAGCCCCCGCTATCGACTCATGCGTGACTTGAAACTTAAAGCAGCCAATCGTAACAAAACCCTTTTACCAAGAGTTGCAAAACATAGTTGACAAAATTTTGTTATACCCCCTCATAGCTTGGAAGTAAGGGGTAAGCTCTGCCTCAACAAACAAATTCTAGAGGTCTTCATTTTGCATAAGCTCCTTACAATCTTTAGGTTCCGATCTTTTCAGAGGGCCACCCATCGCTATCAAGTTGGTAAACTAGATATAACAGACGTTCATCTGGTAAGGCGCACAATAGACAATGACACTATAATTTTGATGCAGGAGCATCCTGGGTGTAAGGGCAATCTTGCATCACCCAAAAATATTTTTGGTTTCTTTTCAATAAGGGCTATCTTGTGCAGAGTTGCTATTTATGGAAACTTATTATTATTAGTAAGTTGGTCATATGAGCTCGGAATGTTCTGATTTCACAGCTGGAGGTTAAACTTAGTCATATTAGTCTGCCATTTGATTTTCATTGCCATATCATGTGTATTGGTGAAGTTATTGAAGCTTTTGGGTACAAAATCTTTGAGCTCAAATTTGAAGGCCTTAGAGGCTTCGGATCGTGATCGAACCCCGGTTGACTAGAGCTTTGCTGTTGTTTCTCTGTTGTTGTTATGTGTTTGTGGTATTAAGGGGAGCACCCTTCATCAAGTGGTATAAGAGCAAGAGTTCTTGAGTGTGTAGACAGATCACCGACTGTGAGGCAGTTTGCACCAGGACTGTGGTTTAGGGTTTCAATGATAAGCGCAAAAATACCTCCACGAAGGGAATGTGCCAGAAGAGCTAGAGGTATGTCACCCGAGGTTAGAGCCCTCCAGAGACAAGTGTAAGCATTGCAGGAAGAGATTCGTAGAGACATTAATCTTGTCGTAAGAGAGGAAAGTGAGGATGAAGACAAAGAAGACAATTTTGATCAGGAAGGAGAAGACAAAAGTATGAACCAAGAGGAAGAAAGACTTTTTCGGGCCATTTCCAAAATTGGGAAAAGATCTAAAATTGAGGTTTCTACATTTTCAAGAAATCTTAACCCAGAGGAATTGATCGACTGGATCAATGAATTAAAAGGATATTTTGAGTATGAAGATATTGAGGATCTTGATAGGGTCAAGTTTGCGACGGCTAGACTGAAGGGTCATGCAAAGATCCGGTGGCAGGAGATTCAATTGGAGTGAAATAGAAGAGGAAAGGAGAAAATCACAAGATGGGATCGAATGGTGGATAAATTGAAGAGACAATTCATTCTTTTTGATTATGAGCTCGATCTATTGAAGAAAATGAAAAGTTTGAAGCAAGCGGGGAGATCTGTTTAGGAGTATACAAAGGAGTTCTATCGAATCCTCATCAGAACAGGCCATGCGAAAGCTGACAAGGAGAAAATTGCCCGTTACCTTAATGGGTTGAGGCTGAGCATTCAGGAGTAGTTGAATTTGGTTCGAATGAACTGTATTGAAGAGGCATACCAGTTTTCCCTAAAGTAGAGGAAAAGATGAACAATAAGTTTGAAAGCAAACAAAGCGTAAGAGGTTGTGGTGGAAGATCTAGTGGACGATCTTATGGAGGTCGAAATGAAGATCAAAAAAAGAAGGATGAGGCTAGTAGAAGTCAAAATCAAAGGGGAAATAATTTCAGTCAGATTAATAGAGATCAAAGAAGAAGAGGACGAGGACAAGGATCAGGAAGGGGAGGCTTCCGCGGAACATGTTTTCACTGTGGAGAAGGTCATAGGGCATATGGATGTCCACAACGCCAAGGAAGGACATAAAAGATAACTGAAGGCCAAGCTAGAGTTGCACATGTGGATGAAGATGCCAAATCATCACATTATGAAGATGCTGAAAGAGGAGAAGCCCTAATTAACAAAAGAGTCCTGATGAGTGGTGAGAATGAACCTGAGCAAATGAGGAGATTGTTTTGCACTAGGTGCAAGTGTGAGGATAAGTGTTGTGATGTGATTATTGATAGTGGAAGCACTGACAATTTGGTGTCAGAAGATATGGTCACAAAGTTAAAGCTCAAGAGGTAGAAACACCCACATCCATATCAGATCGCCTAGGTGCAGATGACCACAAGGTCATGGTCAATGAACAATGCCTAGGGAAGTTCAAGATTGGCGGATACCATGATGATGTACTATGTGATATCATACCTATGGATGCATGACATATGTTGTTGGGTAGACCATGACAGTTTGACAGACGTGCTGTACATGATGGTCGTGCGAATACTTATTCCTCGACAAAGGATGGAGTGTGACATAAGCTAAAGCCATTGAATGACACAAACAAAAAGGTATGTAGTAATGCAAGAATAAGTTTTGTTGAGGGAAGAAAATTCCTAGAGGGTATGATGCATGAGCATGTGTTTTGCTTTAATTCCAAAATCTGGTAAAGAGGAAGTAGAAGATGTACCTACAGAAGTTGCAGATTTGTTGAATGAGTTTTATTGTATCCGATAATATGCGTGATGGATTACCACCATTAAGGAAGATTAATTATTAGATGGACTTAATTCCAAGAGCCAGTTTGCCAAATAAGGTAGCACACAAAATGACATTAGCAGAAAGTGAAGAGTTGAACAGACAAGTACATGAGTTGTTGCAGAAGGGGTTGATTTGAGAGAGTCTGAGTCCATGTGTTGTACCAACAGTATTAACATCAAAGAAGAATGGAGAATGGATGATGTGTATAGATTCCAGGGCTATAAACAAGATTACAATCAAGTACAGGTTTCCATTGCCATAGATGAATGATATTATGGACTATTTGAGTGGGGCTGTGTATTTCTCAAAGATAGATCTAAAGAGTGGATATTGTCAGATTCAGATTAGAGAAGAAGATGAATGGAAGACTGCTTTTAAGATAAAGGAAGGGTTGTATGAGTGGTTAGTCATGCCTTTTGGGCTAACCAATGCACCAATCACTTTCATGCGGTTCATGAATGAGGTTTTGAAAATTTTTTTGGGGAAGTTTGTCATTGTTTACCTAGATGATATTTTGATCTTTAGTAAGACATTTGAGGAGCATATGATGCATATTCGTATGGTGTTTGAGAAGTTAAGGGAAGATAAATTGTTGATTAATTTGAAGAAGTGCAGTTTTGTGAAGAAGGAATTAGTGTATCTGAAATTTGTAGTTTCAACAAAAGGTCTAAAAATGGACCCAGAGAAAGTGAAGGCTATCCTCGAATGGCCTACTCCAAGGAGTACTATTGAGGTAAGATCTTTTCATTGTTTGACTAGCTTTTACAAAATTTTTATCAGGAGTTTTAGCAGTATTTGTGGACCCTTGACTAAAACAATGAGAGGGGATAGGAAAGAGTTTAAGTGGACTACAAGGGAAGATAAGAGTTTTAAACTATTGAAATAAAAAGTTACAAAACAACTTATTTTAGCACTTCTAAATTTTAATAAGGCATCTCAAGTAGACTATGATGCTAGTGGTACTGCAATAGGAGCTGTTTTGAGCCAAGAAGGTAAACTTGTTGCTTATTTCAGTGAGAAGTTAAATGATGCTAAGACAAAATATTCTGTTTATGATCAAGAATTTTATGCTATAGTTCATCCATTGAAAAAGTGGAGACACGATTTTGTTCCTAAGGAATTTGTTTTGTATACTGATCATCAAGCTTTACAATATTTGAATAGTCAAGGAAAGTTGAAATAGAGACATTTGAAATGGATTGAGTTTTTGCAAAGTTACACAGTTGTTTTGAAACACAAGAGTGAAAGTCTAACAGGGTTGCATATGCGCTTGGTAGAAGACAACTTTTGCTGACAAAGATGTAGATTGAGGTGGTTGAGTTGAGGGAACTCGAGAGTTTGTATCCAAAGGATCCTGATTTTGGTGAAGCTTGGAAAGCTTGTACAAACCTATTACTCTAAACATGACGAAGTGGATGGATTTCATTATCCAGGATGGTATGCTATTTAGAGGGAGTTAGTTGTGCATTCCAAAAAGTTCTATGAGGAGAATCTCATCAAGGAGAAACATAGTGGAAGATTGGTTGGACATTTTGGTCGAGATAAAACCATTGCTTTGGTTAGTGAGAATTATTACTGGCCACAGTTGCAACAAGATGTCAAGAAGTTTGTACAGATTTTCAGAGTATGTCAAATGGAAAAAGGAGCAAAGCAGAATAGAGGGTTGTATCAACCATTACCTGTACTAGAAAAGCCATGGGAGGATATCAATATGAACTTTGTTCTTGGTTTACCAAGGACTCAACAGGGACATGATTTAGTTTTTGTGGTGGTTGAAAGATTTTCAAAGATGACACATTTCATTCCCTGCAAGAAGACTAATGATGCAGTTAATGTAGCGGAATTATTTTTTAGAGAAGTTGTGAGACTACATGATTTTCAAAAGAGCATAGTTTCAGATCGAGACACTAAGTTTGTTGGATATTTCTGGTGTACATTGTGGAAGAAGTTAAAGACAGATTTGAAGTTCAACTCATCGCATCATCCACAGACTGATGGATAGACAGAAGTGGTGAATAGGAGTTTGAGAAATTTGCTGAGATGTTTGGTTGGAGATAAGCCAACAAGATGGGATTTGATTTTACCACAGGCGAAATTTGTATACAATAATTCTATCAACAAGAGCACTGATAAATCACCATTCCAGATTGTATATGGAAGTAGTCCCAGAAATGCTTCCGAGTTAAGGAAGATAGACAAAGGAGAAATAAGTAGTGCTGAAGCTAAGGGTTTTGAAGAATATTTGAAGAACATCCATGAGGAGGTGAGGAAGCATATTACCAAGATGAATACACAGTATAAGGCTAAGGCAGATGAGAAAAGGAGGCATAAGAAATTTCAGGTTGGGGATGAAGTCATGGTTCATTTGCGGAAGGAGTGATTTCTAGTAGGTACATATAACAAGTTGAAAATGAGGAAGTTTGGGCCATGTAAGATACTGAAGAAGCATGATTTAGGAAATGCCCTTGAGATAGAATTGCCTACTGAGTTGAATATTTCACCAGTGTTTAACATTTCAGATCTGACAAATTATCATGAAGGGGGTGTTGAAGACGATATCACAGAAGCACAATGGAGTATTCTAGCAATTACTTTAGCTACCAAGGAGATTGAGGATATATTGGGTAGTCGTGTTGGCAAAAGAACAAGGAACAAGACATATGAAGAATATCTGGTCAAATGGAAAGGATGTCCTGTAGAAGATTCATCATGGCTGACAAGGGAGGAGGTTAACCATCTTGGTTTTCCTCTGCACACCTGAGACGTGATAGGGTCACTTCTCAAATTACCCCGGGTGTCTGATGCAGGAGCATCTTGGGTGTAAGGGAAATCTTGCATTACCCAAAAATATTTCTGGTTTCTTTTCAATAAGGGCTATCTTGTGCAGAGCTTCTATTTATGGAAACGTATTATTTTTAGTAAGTTGGTCATATGAGCTCGAAATATTCCGATTTCACAGGTGGAGGTTCATCTTAGTCATGTCAGTCTACCAGTTGAGTTTCATTGCGATATCATCTGTATTGGTGAAGTTATTGAAATTTTTGGGTACAAAATCTTTGAGCTCAATTTTGAAGGCCTTAGAGGCTCTGGATCTCGATTGAACCTTGGCTAACTAGAGCTTTTGTGAGTTAGGCACTGTAGATCAGGTCTTGCCATTTTCAAAAAGTGGTTATAATAGCCAAATGGAGCTACGGTTAAAAAGTTATGGCCTCCAGAAGTTGGGCTACCTAAAATTATAATTTGTTATTTTGAGCCGACCCTAATGTAATAATTATGAAAAATAAAATAATTCTAAGAGATAGTTGGCCTTAAGGGCTATATTTCTGGAACCTTCTTGGGAAGTGGAAAATTGACTATATAAGGAAGGCCCGTAGTGTTTTCTAGGACAGTTCTGGGTAATGATTCAAGGCTTTGTCCTATAGAATATTGTAAGGAAAATGCCCATGTGGCTTTGCATATTGTAATTCTGAAATTTGTAATTCCACACTTGTGGAGATAATAAGAAGCCCATTTTCTGTTCTTGCAAATTGTTGTTGTTTCTTTGTTTTTGTTGTGTTTGTGGTATTAAGGGGAGCACCCTTCATCAAATTTAGAGAAGCCTTTCTTTGCTATTTCCAATAAAAATCTCAATCCTTTAAAAGGATTTTAAAATCGATTGCATTAACATCTATCCTTCTTTTACATCAAATTTCAACATGTTTTGATTGCTATACTCTGCAATTATTATGTTAATATGATCCGCCAAATTAGAAGGGACATGTTTTAAACAACTTGGCCTTCACAATGTCCTTTACACTGTTGACAACGTTTGTCAACCAATTAACTCTGTCCTTATTCTGATTTAATCTAGCTGACATAATCACTTGCATATGATACCAGATGTGGTTTCCTTTGAAGATGAAATATCTTTCATTTCCACTCCTGCTAATGTAATCATTACTAGTGCTTTTATTACTAATAGACCCAAAATATAAACTATTACTTCATAGTTTATTACTAGTTGAAAGGTTAGTATAAAAGAAAGAATTTTATCTTCTTTTTATAAATCATCTCCTAGCGCCATTTTTTGAATTTCAAAAAGGTAACATTTTTCTCCTCTTTGTCATTCTTAGTTTGAAACCAGACCCATGACAAGTCTTCCTCCCCATCTTCTCCAATACTTTCCTTCAAAGTATCCATGATCTTCTTACTTATCACCACCCTCTTCCCTAGTGAATTATAATTCAAACTGTGATCATAAAAAATCATCTATTTTCTTTCATTTGCTAGAATCTCCCTTAGCCCTTGAGGGTCCTGGTTAAAGTTAATAAAGCAGTAGTATTCAGAATTTAAACCCATATTAGCCATAAAATCCGCAACTTTATTACCTTTTCTAAGTGTATGACGGATTTCATACATATAAAAGGTAGTCAACATTCTCTTGCAATCTTCCAAGAGACTTTTCAATTCCCATGGGTAGCCAACCTCTCCCTTTAGGTGATCTATAATAAGTTTTGAGTCCCCCTTAATGACAACTTTATGGTAATTCAAGTCCTTCAACCTCTTAATCCCACACCAAGAAGCCATGGCTTCTACATTATTATTTGATCCCTTTCCTAAATTCCTGCAATATCTTTTTATGAATTTCCATTTCCCTTTCCAATCCCTAATCACCCCTCCAACAACAGAAACACCACGGTTCCCTTTAGCACATCCATCAAAATTTCACTTAGTCCACCCCTCTTCAAGCATTACCCAATTGGTAGTTTGTCTTCTTAGAATAACAATCCAATTAATACTAAAGAGATTTTGAGGTAGGCCCCACACCTGTTTAATTCTAGTTTCTTGCAGGTTAGGGATAACCTTCCCCTTTGCAAATGAAGCAAAATTCAAATTCTCCTTGATTTGTTGTTTTATGATCTGAGAAAGCATTGAAGTAGTCCTTGATTGATCTCTGAAAACCCTATTATTGTGTTCCTTCCAAATACTCCAGGTCAACGTTGGGGGTACCTGCATCCAAAGGTTTTTGATAATCAAATGTTTGAAAGGAGAAGAATTCCTCTGAACCATCAGAATCTTCATGGACATTGGGGTAGCCCAAGGCACTTGAAGCAGAGTGAGAATTTGGTGCCATATCTCGGAGTAGGAGAAATGTAGGAATAAATGATCAATGCTTTCACTATTCGAGAGGCATAAAATACACCTGTTAACCATAGAGAAACCTCTCCTATTTAAGTTATCTATAGTTAACACATTCCCATGAGCTAAGATCCACCAAAAACTATTGACTTTTGGGATAAAATTAGAATCCAGATATGCTTCCATAATTGATTATTATCCTCATAGGTACCATATCCCAATATGTCGATTTGATAGTGAAAGTCCCTGAGCTATTGTAACTTGAAAACCATTCATCTTTTCTTAAAGGGGAAAATAAGGAGTAGTCAAGTAGCGGGGGAAGCAAGTTATCAATCTTCTCTTCAAGGTGTATTTTATCTTGTAAGGACCCTCTTCCAATATTTTGAATCTCCAGATCCGTGAGACCTCGCAGTGCTTCTACCCATCAACGACATACCACCAGAAGATCACGGCGACGGCTCCATACCCATATTCTTCCGGGTCACTATCCTTTTGTGTTGGATTTCTTGGTTCTTTGTTCTCTGCTTCTTCTTGTTAGGTTCCTTGTTCTTTTAGCATGTTCCCCCGACCACTGTTTGGTGGTCCGCTGGTTTCTGGCTATTTTGGCTGTATGATTCCTGTCCCATAGACCCTTGTTGGTCTTCCATTGGACATTAATAAATTTATCTTATCTTATCTTTAAAATATTTCCAATCAACTTTGTTATTCTACCATTACAGATAATTACTCACAGTGCCTCCATTTTCCTTAGTGAGGATTTTTCTTATATCCTTGAAATTGTTGATAGTAGCTAGGGGCCTATCCTTATCCCATGTATCTTCCCAAAATCTTGAACCTTTACCATCACCAATAATTTCCCTACTTCCTTTACAGATAATACTCTTTACTTTTAAAAGACTATTCTAGAAGGGAGACCTAAAGGGGATCTCAACCTCGTACAAAAAATAATCACCATGTTTATTATGAAGATATTTAGCTTTTATGGTTTCAACCCAATCCTTTTCATTTTGAATCAAAAGCCAACCAAATTTTGCAATCAGAGCTTTGTTAAATAATCCGATCCTTCTAATACCTAACCCACGATTCCTCTTTGGAGTACAAACTTTTTCTCATTTAATCAAAGCCAATCTTGTTTTATCCTCAGTTCCTATCCATAGAAACTTGCTTTGTATTTTATCTATATTATTAGCAATCGAACTAGGTATTTTAAATAGAGAAAGGAAATAAACATGGATGTTTTGGAGACGAGCCTTGAGAAGTTGGATCTTACCAACTTAACTTTGAATCTTTCCTTTCCACCCTGCCAACTTCCTCTGGAATCTTTCAATCAGATTATTCCAATAAGCTAGAGTTGGGAAATTGGTTGAAAGGGGAAACCCCAAATAGGAGTCAGGGAGGCAAGCAACATTACAACCCATAATTTTAACAATTTTATCTTGGAGCCTTCTTTCCACATTAAAGTAATACAACTTACTTTTCTGGAAGTTAATTTGTTGTCCTGACACTTTAGCATAATTGTCCAAAATTTCTTTCTATTTCTTCACTTCTAAAATATAGCCTTCACCAAACAAGATAGTATCATCAACAAACTGTTGATGTGAGTAGGGATGGAGGTATGAAACCGATTTAATACCTTTCAACATCTTAATTTCTCTATTATGTTGAATATTTCTTCCCAGCACTTCATCAACTATTATGAAAAGGTAGGGAGACAGGGGGTCACCCTGTCTCAACCCTTGTCTAGTTGAGAAAAAATATTTAGGGGAGCCATTGACCAAAACAAAAAACCTTGTTTGAGGTACACACTCGAGCATCATATTAATAAATTTTCCTTTAAAACCATAATGTCTTAAAACTTAAAAGAGGAATTGCCAAGAGACACGATCATAAGCCTTGGACATGTCAAGTTTTAAGATCATACCCGCTTTCTTGCTTGCTTCCATAGAATGTATAATCTTATGAGTGGTTATAATGACATCAAGCTTATTTCTTCCTTTCGCAAACCCCCTTTGGTTGTTTGAAATCAATTTGTCCAAAACAAGCTTGAGCCTATTCACCATAATCTTAGAGAAGATTTTATTTATGGGTAAGTGCAAGAAGTTGAGTTCACTTGTAACATAACTTTTTGTGCGCAACTTTTTGGTGGAAGATGTTTTCTAGAGAATTTTTTCACACAATTAAAATGCATTACAATTGTGATTGCATAAATTTAAAATGTAAAATTTTGGTTTAGTTGGATTTTTTCTTTCTATTTTTGAAATAATTTCTAATAAAACAACGTACATATGCGTGAAATAATAGGTTTTCTTATTTTTATAATAACTTCAAAATTTTCTTATTTCTTGAAAAAAAATATGACATCAAACTACATAAAATTCGTTTAACTTTGAAAAAAAGGAAATTTGAAAAATGACGAGTTTAGGTCAACTTATGTTTGTCGTACATGAGAGGCTCTCAAAACATAAATCACACCCAATAAAAAATATATTCAAAAGAAAATTATAAAAAAATATGCGCATCAATCTTATGTGTCTTATAAATCATATTTCAAAAGGACTTAGCAAAATACTTTCATTTAGGTCAAATTATGGTTTTCATACACAACATGGAAGGTTTTGAAATAGTGACTTTCAAACACAGGTTTTTGAAATACCTAGTGAAAATCAATTTTAATTATCTGGGTACTAATATAAATTACATATTTAGAAACTAGACATTCAATACTACATTTCTTATTACTAATTTTTTTAAATATTCAATCTTTAAGTACTTCAAATTTTTAGGTCAATTGGGATGAATTTTGAAAAACAAGGAAAACAATTCTATTTTTTGGCCAAAAAGTAGACTCGACTTCTTGTTGGCACCCTTATACAGGGTATTACATAGGCTAATAGGCCTATTATGTAATGTCCCCTGTTGGAACCTTTCTTAATTTATCCTAAATTTCTCAATTAGGGTTTGGATTATAATGTCCATGATAGGATTAGTCATTTATCTCATTAGATTTAGTTATCTTTAACACTCATATCCAACCTTATTACTATTTTAACTCCATGAAGGGAAGAGTAGATGTTATCCAAGGTGCCTAGAGACTAACTACAATGGGCTCCCTCAAAGTTTACAGGTCCAAGCCCATATCCTATCTTGGGACTTTCCCTCAAGGCTTCTGGGACATTGACCCCTACCCTATCTTGGGACAGATAGCCATTGCTTGGATTTAGACAAGCCCCCTCCTTGGTAACATTACAATCTTCTCCACTTAAGCCAAATAGTAAAAGAGATCTTGTATAATATAATTGATATAATTCCTATATATATTAAATAAATTAGAATATATATAAAGACCTCTAGTTTTGATAGAATGTAAATATAATATTTTGTTATTATCATTGATTCATAAATACTTTCCATAGTCATAATCTTATTGCACATTCTCTTCTTTTTGTATCCATTATATTCCTTAATTAATTCTTATATTTGCTAATTCTTTTAATACTAAAACATAATTCGGAATAACTAAAGTTTTGACATTTATTTAATTTAATATATAAATGAAATGGAACTAAATCCCATATATTTAATCTTACTAAGAGGACATACCTTTATTTTTGTGTGTGTTGGTTTTCTATTTCCTAACACCTTCTTGTTCTTACTTAATGAATGAAATACATTTATTACTTTTGTTAATGTTGGTTTGATCTTGCAAATAATAGTTTATACTTTATTTTTATATTTTCCTTCGGTGGTCCCAATGTAAGGTCTTAATATTTTCTTACTTTCCTTTTATACTTTTTTCCTCCATTGAGTTCCTCCTACATTTCCTCCTTCATTTTCTCCTATCCTTTCTCCTTCATTTTCTCCTAGCTTTTCTCTTATATTATTTTCTCCCAAGCATTCCATATTATTTGTTAGTGTGTCCCTTTTTCCCGTAATTGTTTTCTTATACCTTTTTTTTTCAAAAGTCATGTATTTTGGATTATATTATGTTATTTTGTTTATTTATATTTACTATATGAATAATATATTATAAATAATAATATATTATAATTATAGTGTGATTGCTTATTTTTTAATTTATTATATTTATTACTATTATTATATTGATTCATCAATATATTATATTATATTATATTAAAATATCATATTATTATTATTATTATTTTAATAATATCTTATATTAATAATATATATTAGTATGCTTATATATTATTTTATTATTTTAATAATAGATTATATTATATCATTTTATTTATTATTTTATAAAATATTAATTTCTATTTCAAAATGGGGACATCACATATTATCTTTCATGTTCTTAGCTTCTGCCAACTTAGGAATAAGGGCAATAAAAGTAGAGTTTATTTGCTTTTGGAGCTTACCCATTTTAAAGAAATCACAAGTTGTATTAAAAATGTCCTCCCCAATAGTATCCCAAAATTCAAGGAAGAACGCGAGAGGAAAGCAATCAGGTTGAGGGGCCTTGTAGGCATTAGAAGAAAAGACACCATCTTTAACTTATTGGAGAGTAATTTATTTTACTAAGTTCGTGTTATCCTCTTCAATGATTAAGCATGTGATAATGATGCAGGAGCATCCGAGGAATGATGCAGGAGCATCTAAGGATCAAGGCTATTGACTCAGATGTGGGTTTTGGTTGAGATTTACTTCCGAGGGTCATAACTTTTGACTTGGATGTGGGTTTTGGCTGAAATTTTACAGACAGTTGCGTGAGGAGGAGCTATTTGAATTGCCAATGGAGCTCAACTCAATTGGTGGCCGTTTCGACATTTTTTCGGGAGCCTAAAATATCATCTTGGCCTCCGAAATTGGATTTTTGTATTTTTTTCCAATTTTTTAAAAAGTTGTTTTTGTAATAAATCCAAAATCATATTCTTGATCTCGTAGATTAGTTGGCAATTCATCTTGCCTTAGTTGGGGGCTTTTCTTGGGAAAAATCAAGATTCGTAGGATGGGTTTTGAAAATTACCAAAAATGGAAAAATCTATTTTTTCTGAAAATCTGCCAAATATGGTAATTTTTGAAATTGTAATAAGTAGTTGTTTTTCTTGCATTTTAGGGGCAGAGTAGAGTTGGAGAAGTTTAATGAAGAATCTGACATTCTGAAACTTTTGTGTTGTGTATTTTTCTGAGTTATTGTTTTGAAGGGTTTGGGCTACATCATTTGGTATCAGAGCAGGGAGATGGCTGGGAGAGGAAGAGGAAGAGGAAGAGGAGGTGTCATGCCGATGCAAAGATTGATGCTGGATATGCAAAGGTAGATTGAACGACTCAATGGGCGACTAGATAATCAAGGAATAGAAAGAGGGAATGAATCTAATGAAGAGGGAAACCGAAAAGGCACTGATCAAAATGAAGAAAATATAGAAGAAAGGCTAGAAGAAATGAGCTATGAAGATAGAGTTCTCAGGGCTCTAGAAGGAAGAAGTGAAGTAATAAAAATTGATGTTTCAGACTATGCTGGTAGTCTTAAGCCAGAAGAACTAATAGACTGGCTAAACGAGATGGGAAATTTTTTCGAATGGAAGCCTATGACAGAAGAAAAGAAGATGAAATTTGCATGCACAAAATTAAAAGGGCATGCAATGATATGGTGGGATCACCTCCAAAAGGAACGAACTAGAAAGGGAAAGGAAAAGATTAAGACATGGAGCAAGATGGAGAAAAAGCTCAAAGAAAAATTCTTACCCATGGATTATTCACAAACCCTCTTTCGCAAGTTCCAAAATTTGAAGCAAAACTTGTCTTCAGTGAAAGACTATACAAATGAATTCTACAAGCTATCCATGCGCATAGAGCATCAAGAAAATAATGAGCAGATGGCTGCTAGATATATGAATGGCCTAAAATTCTCCATCCAAGATGAATTGAGCATGCATCGTTTTAACAGTATGGAGGAAGCCTATCAATTAACTCTAAAGGCTGAAGAAAAGCAGAATAGGCAATATATCCAGAGGAATAGAGGTGGTCAAAGGGGTACCTCAACTCCATTTCGGGGAGGTTCTAATAATGGTTGGGGAGAGTCTTTTCAAGGATTTGACAAAAATATAGACACTAGGAAAGATCCTCCAAATCAAGAAAGATGAAGGGGGTTTCAAAGAGGTCGAGGCTACGGAAGCGGAAGAGGTAGGGAAAACCAGAGAAGGCCTTTCACTTGTTTTAGGTGCGGAGAAGAAGGAAACAGGGCCTTCGAGTGTTCCAATTTTAACATGCAAGATAGAAATCAAGAAGGGCCATCCAGAGTGACCCTAGCCCCGGCTGACAATGAAGGATGTGAACAAAAAGTGTCTCCAGATATTGGAGAAAGTCTCATGATGAGGAGGACAATGATTATTCTAGCCAAGGAGGATGTAGAGGAGAAAGGCATTGATGATTCATGGCTCAGAACCAACATATTCCGGACAAGGTGTACCTCGGGAGGAAAGGTATGTCAAGTAATTGTTGATGGAGGTGGTTGTGAGAATATGGTTTCTAAAAAAATGGTGGAGAAACTAAATCTCCAGTGTGAAAAGCACCCTCGTCCTTATCGGATTGCATGGTTCAAAAAGGGAAATGAAGTCACAGTAGATAAGAGGTGCCTTGTTAAATTTTCCATAGGAAAGGTCTACAAGGATGAGCTATGGTGTGATGTGATTCCGATGGACGTATGCCATGTCCTCTTGGGTCGTCCCTGGCAGTATGACAGAAAGGTTATTCATAATGGGGAAAATAATACTTACACCTTCTGGAAGGATGAGTATAAGGTAATCTTGTTACCTCTCAGGGGTGATGAAAAAGCTGAAAGTATGCTATCTGAAAAAGGAACTTGTCAAGGAGATGAAAGTAATAGGGTGTTGTTATGCATTGGCGGTGCAAAAGGGGAAAGAGGAAGACTCAACTATACTACCAGAAGCAGTTGCGGTGTTGGAAGAATATTCAGATGTTATTCCAGATGAGCTACCTGATGGACTTCCCCCAAAATGAGATATCCAACATCATATTGATCTTATTCTAGGAGCAAGTCTTCCCAATCAGGCGACATACATAATGAGTCTGACATAGCACGCAGAACTGGACAAACAGGTGACTAAGCTCATACAAAAAGGTTTAGTATAGGAAAGCATGAGCCCCTGTGCTGTCCTAGCGTTATTAACCCCAAAGAAAGATGGAATGTGGAGGATGTGCACAGACAGTCGAGCCATCAATAGGATAACCATCATGTATCATTTTCCTATCCCACGTTTGGATGACATGATGGATGTTCTTGCTGGAGCAACGTATTTCTCTAAGATTGATCTACGAAGTGGGTACCACTAGATCCGCATCCGAGAGGGGGATGAGTGGAAAACTGGTTTCAAAACTAGGGATGGTTTGTATGAATGGAAGGTCATGCCTTTTGGTTTATCAAACGCACCTAGTACTTTATGAGACTCATGAACACTATGTTGCGTTCCTACATTGGTAAGTTTGTAGTAGTTTATTTTGATGATATACTGAGTTTTAGTAAGGGAAGGGAAGAACATCTGCAACACCTGAGGATCATATTGGGGGTATTGAGAAGAGAGAAACTCTATGCCAATTTGAAGAAGTGTAGGTTCATGCAAGAAAGCTTGGTTTTTCTGGGGTTTGTCAGTTTTGAAGATGGTGTCAAGATGGATCCAGAGAAAGTTCGAGCCATTCTTGAATGGTGTAGTCCACGTAGTATCACTGAGGTGAGAAGTTTTCATTGCTTGGCTACTTTCTATAGAAATTTCATTCATAATTTCAGTAGCATTGTAGCACCTGTGACATACTGCACTAAGGGTCAAGAGTTTTCATGGACCAAAGAGGTTGAAGAGAGTTTCCAATACCTAAAGAAGAAGGTCACTGAAGCTCCAATACTAGCCCTACCAGATTTTGATAAAGTGTTTGAAGTGGACTGTGATGCCTCACATGTGGGCATTGGTGCTGTACTCAGTCAAGAAGGTAGGCCCATTGCCTTTTTTAGTGAAAAATTGAATGATGTGCGAAAGAAATATTCTACATATGATATAGAATTCCATGCAATTGTGCAAGCTTTGAGACACTGGAAGCATTATCTTGTAGCCAAAGAATTTGTGTTGTTTAAAGACCATATTTCTCTAAAATACTTGAACACACAAAAGAAATTGAACACTAGACATGCAAAATGGGTCTCTTTCCTACAGGGGTTTACTTTTGTTCTGAAGCATAAATCGGGGAAACAAAATCAAGTTGTAGATGCCTTGAGCAGGCGAGTTGTTATTCTGAACATCATGGAAACAAAAGTGGTTGGCTTTGATGAAATCAAAGACTTGTATGAATCTGATAGTGACTTTTGGGAAGTTGTTGATCAGTTGAAGAATCCAAGACCTGGGCACACAGACACTATTCAAGGTGAGTATCTTATGCAAGATGGTTATTTATTCAAGGGAAAACAGTTGTGTGTTCCTGTAGGCTCAATGCGGGAAAATATTGTATACAAGGAAATGTATCTTCATAGAATTAAAGGTTAGTCAATAAATGAGAATAGTAACTAAATACAACCACAAAGCAATAGAGCAACTATTTAGCAAAATAATGACTAATTGAGCATCTTATGGATCTCTAACTAAGAATGTTAATGAATAGTTCTAAGCAAGCTTCCATTAATGACAGTCCTAGAATGAGAATGATAAAGATAGACAAGATATTGCTAACAATTAGATCAAAGTAAATGCTAATATGCTTCTCAAATGCCTTTCTAAGCTCAAATTGCAAGAGGTTCAATGCAATTCTCAGATGTGTGGATGATGAATATGAAGGAATTAGGCCTTCCTTTTATAGATTTTCCAATGGTAGGGGGTGTAGTTGTATTTGATCATGGTTAAACCTTGGCTGAGTCCTTGGTTCCACCCTTTGAAGACAAAGGAAAGTTTGTGTCCTCAAAGCTTGGGACAAGTAGACAAGATCAATGGTCAAGATTCCTTTTCACTTTGAGTGATTGAGATTGAATTTGACTTGATCCATGTGAATGCCTTTATCTTATTCTTATTGGTTGATTGATTTTCTCTCCTTTTGGGTTGTTGAGAGTAATTGAGATTTATTAATTGATTTAATTGATTTATTTTAGCCATGTACCCCTTGAATGGGTTGAATTTAATTTAATCCAAAACTATACAATTAATTGATTTAATTGCACTTTGATTTGATTGCCCTTGATTAAAATTCTCTCAATTTTGATTACGACTTGATTTTAATTTTGATTGGCTAATTATGCATTGTGATTCAATTGATTCAATTATGTCCTTGCTTTTCTTTGATTTGACTCGATTTGCTTTGATTTGATCTTTGTCTATTTTTAGGTGATTACAAATGCCCCTCTTTGAGTTGACGTGCGAAGCATATCGATTTAAAGAATACTCTGATCTTGCTTGATAATCGGTCCTGATTCACTGATTCACTGATGATCGTTCTTTGATGTTCATTTGATGTCCTTCGATGGTCAATCTTGATTTTCAATATGAGGTTGATGTAGATATGATCGATATGAAACTCTCTTGATATGGTTCTCTGATGATCGTTCTGATATGAAACTCTCAATTGATGTAGTTCTCTGATGATCGTTCTGATAATGGTTCTCGATATGCTATTTGATTCGATGGAATATTCTGATATGATACCCGTTTTGATGATTGATTATTGATGTGATGCCCCATTCGTTTGATTACGAGAAATTTCATGATAAAATCTTTCGCTTTGATTCGATGATCGGTTTCCTAGTTTTTGATGATGTTACTGCTGATGATATGATTGCATGCCCCCTTGGGAAATGAATTGAAATGATTTTGGCTGATTTGCTTGAGATTGAGAAATTTTGATTTGTTTTCCGATATAGAAATTTGAAATGCCTCAATCATGAGAAAATTTGATGCGAAAATATTTGATTGATAAGATGTTGATGCTCTGGATAAGTTGATGATGGTTTGGTATCGTTTGATGTTAGTCATAATCACTTGGTTGATGTTGATGTCAATCTGATAGGATAAGTTGATGGGTTAATATTTCGCTCTCAAGATCTAGAGAGAAAACAATGATTTTCCTTCCTCAAGATATAGAGTTAGGAGATTTGATGCGCTCAAGATGAGCAAATGGCTGATAGGATAACTTGATTGACGTTAGATGATCAATTGGATGATTTGACTGATTGATATTTGATACCTGATATGATTAGATGTTTTGATGATATGGAGTTGATTGGATGTTCTCATGATGAAAAATTAGAGATTGATAGAAGAGAAGGTGATGAACAGGATTAGGTTGCCCCTAGTTGATTAGCATGATTGATTTTTGATGATTTCCTTGATGAAGCATGGATCATTTGATGGATCCTGATTTGCATGTACTTGTATCTTGATGATGTTGATGTACCTTTGATGATCAAATTGAGCATGATTTTTGATGATGGATATTTCAGACATTGATGATGTTGATCAAGACTTTGATTATACATTGATGGACATTTGATGATGTACCATTGATGATCAGATTGATCATTTGATGTATCCTGATTTGGTCTTTTGATGATGATAACTCCACCCCCTTTCTATTTTTTTTCTCTTGCAAATTAATCTAAGAAAGGAAAAAAATAATATATACAATGCATCTAATCTAAGATGTATGCATCTAATTGTCATTATTCAAGATTTTGGAAGCTTATTTTCATCATCGAATTTTTGGAACCTGAAATTGGTACAACCCTCACTAGTTCAACCATGATGATATGAATACCTCTTTCCTCAAATTTTAATATTGCAAGTACACAAACAAAGAATTGATCCCTTTCATATACAAATGTCCTCGATGATTCTTTGATGATCATGTCATTAGACGGATTTGCATACTACCATGAATCAACCTGACAAGCACTCAAGAATAAATCAAGAAAATATCATGTCTTCATCATCACTCATCTAGTCCAAGACTTCATCGATTTGCTAAAAAGACATGGTTCCAAAAATTTATTAACACTTTGAACATTTTTGCTTTTGTTTGTAGATCCATATTTCAAAAACTTCATCCACTTTGATCCTTAGTTATGTTTAAACCTTTTAGATTTTGATATGATTTGTTTAAGCTTTTTAGATTTTGATCTGATTTGCCAAATATTGTTGTTTAGATCAAGTATTTGGATGTTTGAAATGTGATATTGATCAATAAGTTCAAGTGTAGCCATTTTCTCAATTTTGATGCAATGATTTGAGCCAACTGATGTTTTCTTTGATAAGCTCATTGAACTTGGATTGGTGCCCCCAGTTTGATTTGGAAAAGATAGTGCTTTGCTGGGCAATGCAACTTTTGAGAGTTTACTTAAGATTTGCAATTTTTAGATTTTTAAAAAATTTTCAATTTTTTTGGATTTTTAGAGATTTTTGATGTTTTTGGATTTTCAGATATTTTTTATTTTTTTTGGATTTTTAGAGATTTTTTATGTTTTTGGATTTTTCTGAGGAACATTTTCACTTTTTCAGATTTTTAGAGATCACTAGTTCTCAAGCAAGATCACATTGAATTTCCACCAATGTCTAGCAAGGTATAGGACATGGAAGATGGATTTGCAAACTGATGATTTACCAATGAATAGGCAATGATGGATGAAGCAAGTGTGTTACCCGTAGGACCATCTCCTTAAGATTATCCAAGCTAGGGAAAAATAATATCTCAATATAGGCCAATGATGTGGTGTTGGATAGCATATGGAATAATGACTTGGTGTCATGACAATGGTCCAAAGGAGTGGACATATCAAGAGAATTTTTATAACATATTTTCCATTTCTTTTATTCTTCAATTGAGTCAAGATTAAGGGATCAATGTGGATAGGATCACACAATCATGATAAAGGGGTGATGGAGGCTATGAGTGAGTGGTTTGGGATTATGGGAAGGCTTCTTAGAAATAATAAAGGTGGTTTTAGGATAAGCAAGATCATGATAAGGTAGCGTGAACGCAACAAGTGAATAGGCTGATGGATAGGATAACTCATGTCAAGATCAAAGGTGAAAGATGGAATACGGATGCAAGTGAGATCAATGACAGAAAGATGGAAGATATGATGGATGAAACTTTCCCCCAAGTGTAGAGTGCAAGAGAGAGAGGAATTACGCATGATGCCTGTTTGCCAAGTTTTCATCATGGTACTTGTCCAAGATGCCACAAGAAGTGGTTTTCACCATAGGATGGATTTCTTTTCTTTTTTTCTTTTTTTCCTCTTTTTTGGATGGACTCAAGCCTCATGCTCTTTGGATACTCCTTGAAAAGGTATGATATGATGGGCCAAGGCCACTGAAAGGTATGCTCAAAGATGTTGATAGGGTGATGGAAATGTGACATGGTGGCTAAAGATTTATGTGATAGATTGGATAAGGGAAATGGAAGGATAATGAATGAGAGGATAATAAATCTTTCCATGTGTGGGCGTGAAAAAGGGAATGGAAGAATAATGAATAAGAGGATAAGAAGTATTATCAAGATCAACATCAATACACACCTTGAAGGGTAGTGGAATAATGGAGGAAGGTGAGATAGCTAGAGATTTTGAAGTAAGAGAGGATACGGATTTTGGGACACAAGGACTCAAAATGGATGGATAAGATGGAATGTGTTTGGGAGAATGCGGAGTGGAATCCTTTGGAAGCTTGAATGTCAACTTTTATTTCTCTTTCGTGTGTAAGTCTTCAAAAGTGACTTGGGAATCCACACTTTGTTTGATTTGTCTTTCCTTTTGGATTCTTTAGAATCCATTTCTTCGATGAGGGATTTAGGAACCCACATTTTCTTTGATTTTTATTTTTTCTTGATGGACCTTTGTGGTCTCTTGAATATTTCTTTTTTTCTTGCATTCACATGTCGATTAGATGGGACACGGTGCTCTTCATACATAAGTGGATTCTTGGTTTTCTGATTTTTATGTTGCACATTCATATTTCTTCCAAAGGACTTGGAATTGGTGGATGAATAAGGTTGATATCGATAGTTCATATGGATGGTCTGATATGGAGGATTAACATGGATGTGTGCTTGGTTTCTCATGTATGTATGTCTTTGTTGGTCTTGATAGGATATAGGGTAAGTGGATTGTGGGATAGGGATGGTAGGAAAGGTAGATGGAGGAGTATAGGGACCCAATATAGATGGAAGATATGAAGATTTCAATTTTGGGATATAGGGACCAAGGATGGATTTGGAAGATGTAGAAGGATGATGCTTATGCACAAATGGAGGTAAATGGGATGTGGGAAGGATATCAACATCTTTATTTTGAGCTACATGGCCAAGGCTTTTGTCTTTCAGATTTATCTTTGTACCAACAGGCTTATATGTAGCTTTGATAGGAGTGACTTTGATAGGAGAAGTTGAAGCTTGAGATAGATATGGAGGCTTATGAAAAGTGGATGTTGGGGTACTTTGATTTTGACAAGGATCTTTTGATAGCCTAGGAAGAATACTTTTCTTTTGATTTTCAATAAGTTCATTAGAGATGGAAGGTATATCTTGATCTTTCTTAGGAGATGGATATGATATAGGAGATGAAGGAATATGGGGTGTTTGAGATGGAAGGATATCTTCTTGAAAGAAATGGAAGGGTATGAAGGGTTCATCATGGGATTCTTGGGATATGGGACTTTGGCCAACTATAGGATAATAAGGGATAATATCTTGATCTTGATCCTTAATAAGACTTGTTTCTTTGCAATCTTGATTAATCTCTTCACATGGAGCCACTTCTAAGGACAATGTAGGATTTTGAATGTTCACATGGGATTCTTGAATGACTAATGAAGGTTCATTTGAAATAGGAATGATAGGCATTGTAGCACATGAAGGCTTAGGGTCTATAAATTTTGAAGTATGAAAGAAGTTTGTAGCAGGATGTAGGTTAGCTTGGATCTCTTTTAGAGGTAGTCCTTGAGGGTATACATGGTCATTATGAAAACTGTTTGGATCTTTGTTTGATGGAGGAGTATTGGATAGCTTTGCTTCTATATGAAATGGAGGAATGGTGGAATAGGTGAAAGCTATAAGAGGACCACTACTAGAAATGTGTTCATAAGTTTGATCTTGCTTGAGAGTAGCATCTTCATTAGATGAGTCATTAGGATTTTCAATTTCAATTATGTCATCATCAATAAGATTTTGGATTTTATGTTTCAACTCCATGCAATCTGAAGTTTCATGGTCATTATGTCTATGATATGCACAATAGTTACTCAAAAAGATAAAACCACATGAAGTGATTTGAGGCAACGTGATGAGATTATTTTCAAGGAGTTTTTCCAAAGCTGATTCATATGAAATTCCCAAAGGAGTAAATGATCTATCCCAAGGATATTTGCATGTATTTGTGTTTCTCAAAGAGTTTCCATATGATGATTATTGTTGAGATGGAACTAATTCCTCTTGATTTCCTTGATCAAAGATGAGATTTTCTTGATATTTTGAAATAGGTTCTTCATCAAATATTAGTTTATCATTAGGATATTTTTGATCAAATATAGGATTTTCATGATATTCTTTTTTATCAAATTTTGAATTATCAAATATATGACATTCATGATGTTTTTCTTGATCATAGAGGTAAGGAAACAATGTTCTTAATGAGAATTGGTTGGATAATGTTTCCATTTCTTGAATTCTTGTGAATAGAATATTCTTTTGAATCTTTATTGTTAATTGATTTTTGGATCTTAATGGATGTTTTCTTTTTGTAATCAAAGATCTTTAAGAACAACACAATGATTTTATCAATTATCACAAGAAATTCTTCCAAGCAATCTACCTAAGATCAAATTTGGCTTTTAAATGGCTCTAATGAGGTAGGTTTGCTAATTTATCAAGGATTTAGTATTGATTCCGTTCAAATAGATCTTAAACTTTCATCCCCCAAAAATGTTGAGGGGCTTCCCACACACACAAAAGTACGATTTGGCGCAATCTGTGAGGACTACTAGAGGAAGTTTGAAAAATTTAAAATCTATTTGTCACACCCCATTAAGGATGCATGCGTTTCGTTTTATAGTGGGTTGGATTCCTGCAACAAAAGCGAGCGTATCCCACTTTGGGTTGTACCTCTCACTGGCCTTGTTAAGACAAACTTGGGAGGCAAGCCCAACTAAAGTTTTAGCATGGTATTCTCTGTAGGACGTTATTTTTTGTTTCTTTTTTGCATGCAATTTTTTTTTTTAGCACTTTTTAACAAATAGAGTTAACAAGGTTCAATTTCCTCACCCACTAACTAATGAGAATCGAGTATTGCTACTCTTTTCTACAAACAAGGGGTTTTGATTAAGTGTTTGGTTTATTCCTTTAAGCTATCCAAATTACTAGATTTTGAAAGGACAATGCCACAATTTAAGCACACAAATCACCAAGTTTTAAGGCTTACCTTTCCTTGTAGCTAACAAAAGTTAGGGGCATTTTTGAGTCATCTCCATGATTTTTTGCCTTCTCTGTTGTATTTGCTCTTTGGTTTGTTCGCTTTTCTGTGGTCAGACATCCTGCAGAGTTATGAAAATCATTTTACCACAGTTAGATAATAAAAATTCACAGTTTATGCAAAATCATCCTTTGAATTTAAAAGTGTCATTTAAATGTGCAAAAGTGCCCTTTAAATGCTCAAAAGCGCCATTTGAATTAAAAAGTGTTATTTAACTTTGTCAGTAAACTCAAAAGCGCACAAATAAATTTCAAAAGCGCTACTAAATTGAGTAAAGGCGGTAAAAATGATGTAAAAGTGCTATGTAAATGAGCAAAAGCACTTAGTAGTTAGGGTAAAAGCACTCTTTGACTGTGCAGAAGCGCTGAAAGAAAAGAAGACCGAAGATAGAAGTTGCAAAGGCGCTGCAGATCGACGCAAAGGTGTACAACTTTGTCATAGAAGCGCTGGAACAGTGATCAAAAGCGTTGTTTCTTCTCGCAAAAGCACTGCTTAAACTAGTAAAAGCGCTACTTCCTGAAAAAGCTGAGGGTTAAACATGTGCAAATTTGGAAATAATGAAAAATTTCCATACGGTTAATAAAGTAGAGCATTCTGCCCCACGGTGGTCGCCATTTTGTATACAAGGAATTGTATCTTCATAGAATTAAAGGTTAGTCAATAAATGAGAATAGTAACTAAATACAACCACAAAGCAATAGAGCAACTATTTAGCAAAATAATGACTAATTGAGCATCTTATGGATCTCTAACTAAGAATGTTAATGAAAGCTCTCAACAAACTTCCATTAATGACAGTCCTAGAATGAGAATGATAAAGATAAACAAGATATTGCTAACAATTAGATCAAAGTAAATGCTAAAATGCTTCTCAAATGCCTTTCTAAGCTCAAATTGCAAGAGGTTCAATGCAATTCTCAGATGTGTGGATGATGAATATGAAGGAATTAGGCCTTCCTTTTATAGATTTTCCAATGGTAGGGGGTGTAGTTGTATTTGATCATGGTTAAACCTTGGTTGAGTCCTTGGTTCGACCCTTTGAAGACAAAGCAAAGTTTGTGTCCTCAAAGCTTGGGACAAGTAGACAAGATCAATGGTCAAGATTCCTTTTCACTTTGAGTGATTGAGATTGAATTTGACTTGATCCATGTGAATGCCTTTACTTTATTCTCATTGGTTGATTGATTTTCTCTCCTTTTGGGTTGTTGAGAGTAATTGAGATTTATTAATTGATTTATTTTAGCCATGTACCCCTTGAATGAGTTGAGTTTAATTTAATCCAAAACTATATAATTAATTGATTTAATTGCACTTTGATTTGATTTCCCTTGATTAAAATTCTCTCAATTTTGATTACGACTTGATTTTAATTTTGATTGGCTAATTATGCATTGTGATTCAATTGATTCAATTATGTCCTTGCTTTGCTTTGATTTGACTTGATTTTCTTTGATTTGATCTTTGTCCATTTTTAGGTGATTACAAATATTATTAGAGAATTTCATAGCAGTGGTATGGCTGGGCATTTTGGGAAGGATAAAACAATAACTTTGGTAGCAGATAAGTACTACTGGCCAAAGGTGAAGCGAGATATCACCAAGTTTGTGGAAAGGTGTCGAATTTGTCAAGTAGCCAAAGGGCACTCCCAGAGCATCAGATTGTACATGCCATTACCAATACCTGTAGGACCGTGGACATACTTGAGTATGGATTTTGTATTGGGACTGCCACATACACAACGAGGTAATGACTCTATCTTTGTAGTTGTGGACATTTTCTAAAAAATGGCTCATTTCATTTCTTGTAAGAAAACTAGTGATGCCACTATGGTGGCCGAGTTATTCTTTTCTGAAATAGTCAGATTGCATGGGGTTCCAAAAATGATCACCTCTGATCGAGATACTAAGTTCTTGAGTCATTTCTGGAGGACCTTATGGAAGAAGATGGGGACAAAGTTATAGTTCAGTAGTGCTTATCATCCACAAACTGATGGACAAACATAAGTTGTCAATCGTATTTTGGGTAATTTGTTGCGATGTATTGTTGGAGAGAAGCCCAAACAATGGGATTTGGCATTGCCCCAGGCAGAATTTTCTTATAATAGCTCAGTGAACAAGTCAACTGGTAAGTCACCATTTCAAGTTGTTTATGGTCGTAATCCTTAGGGTGTTCTTGATTTGGTGCAACTTCCCTTGGGTGACAGAGTCAGTGATGATGGAGAAGCCTTTACAGAGAAGCTTTACCAGTTGCAGGAAGATGTGAGACAGAAGTTACATGAAATCAATGAGCGATACAAAGCTTCCACATATGCTACTAGAAGGTATCCGATTTTTAGTGCAGGTGATCTAGTGATGGTTTATCTAAGAAAGGAGAGGTTTCCTACTGGGACTTACAATAAATTGAAATATAAGAAAATTGGTCCTTGCAAGATTCTGAAGAAGATTAATGATAATGCATATGAGGTAGAGCTCCCCAATGGTCTTGATATATCTCTTGTGTTTAATATTTATGATTTATATAATTTCCATGGTGATGATGCCTCTATTGAAAATGAGGATGAGGTCGACTGGACACACACTATCCCCATCAAGAAAAGGGAAAAGGTTGCACAGATTCTAGACAAGAAGACTGTTTAGACTCTCTAGGGTGACTACAATAGATATCTTGTGCAGTGGGAAGGGTTGGCATTGAAAGATAACACTTGGATTACAGAATGGGATTTGCAGAAGCTAGATGAGCCTAAATGGAAGTGGTTTGAAAACCAGAACTTGCAGGAGCTGCATTCTTTTCAAGTAGGGGAGAATGATGCAGGAGCATCTGAAGATCAAGGTTGTTGACTCAGATGTGGGTTTTGGTCGAGATATAGTTGCCAATAAACAACATTTATTGTGTGAAGTGTTTGATCTCTCTTTATTTTTTTTGTTGTTGATATTCACTATGTGGTACTCCCCATTTATGATCATTTCATGAGGAAATATCTTATTGCTCGCAGGCTACAAGCTAGGGCATCATACATTGTTCATGAGCTCACTGTTTAATACTGGCATTGTTTACATCTTTTCATTTGGAATGCTTGATGACCCGTGAGCTTTGAGAGCTAGGGCATCGTCGCTATTACCTTCAAGGCATTGTGTGAAGTGTTTGATCTCTCTTTATTTGTTTTGTTATTGATATTCACTATGTGGTACTCCTTGTTTATGATCATTTCATGAGGAAATATCTTAATGGCTCGTGGGCTGCAAGCTAGGGCATCATGCATTATTTATGAGCTCATTGTTTGAGCACTGACCAATCAAATAAGGACATGAGGTGCTCAAACAGTGAGCTTATAAACAATGCATGATGCCCTAGTGTTAGAATAACTGAGAGGGGGGTGAATCAGTTATCCAAAGTCCCAAATCAAAATGTATAATCCAAAACAAATTACTTAAACTTTTGCAGCTCAGGAACATAAGATACTTTACTCTCTATGCTTTTACCGATTACCAGCCAATAGAAACTAATAATTACCGACCAAATCTAACATGTAATAGGTAAAGTATGATAACAAAAAATCACCACAATGAACACATAACACAAAATATTTAATGTGGAAACCCTATGAAGGGAAAAACCACCTGGGACCGACAACCCAAAAACGTTCACTCTTCTGAAGTAAGGTCGGTGAAGACCCAACCCTGTTAAAGGTTACAAACACACTATTAGGTGTGACTTTGTTAGAGGATTTTAGACCAACCATTATCGTCCAACCAACATTCACTATGGGGTTGACAGGATAACAATGCTCATTCTATGAATGAAACATATAAGACTTTCAAGTCCACTCTGTTAAGAGATTTCTCTGTTTACAATATTTAAAATGTAACAACAGTTTGATTTGATTACATTACAACTTCAATTGCAGATGTTCAGATCTATTTTATGCTCATTCAAATCCTCTGATCAGTATTACAATTCTGTATCAACAATAATCAATGACTTACTGTCACTCGGTAATAGCTTTCTAACGCTTGGTAAACTCTACAGTTAGGTCCTCCTTAACCAGTTTGATGAGGCATACATGAAAGTTGTTCATGCGATAATTCTGTAGTCCTTCTTTCGACATAAGTTTCATAATGAAACTCTGGTCCCTTAAATAGACAAGCAAACCGTTTTCTTTTCCTCCATAAGATTTTTTCGCTTAAACCTTCCTCGGCACTTGTGCTAGTAAAATGTTTTGATTTCATCCTTTAGATCTTCCTTGAATTATACTAGCCATTGATCTCATAACAAACATTATCTCCATCACCGATTTTGATGTACTTTATAGCTCATCAATCCTTAACGACTAAACTAATCATTTAATTCTTTTCTCTTGCTTGGTTAACAAAAAAATGCATTGGTGAACACAAGGTCAGTTTATACTGTGCTTAGTATACACTACAATGCTCGGTGTATACTGTAATGCTTCATCAACCGACCACATTGCCTTGTGTCTTTCAGCTCTTTTCCTCATCATATATGAATGAAACATATTCAAGTCAATAACATAAAGTCATAGACTCATCAACAAGTTACTCAATGTAATCCCTATCCTCATCTGTCATATACATCTTCCTCATGTAGATATTTCTGTTCTTCATCTCTTTTACTCCTTTTCAACAGATGTTTAGTTATAGTAACTTACAAAATAAGTGTTGTCAAACTAGTTGACATCAATGACAACATATTACTGATTTAATCATATTACATATCTAATAAACAACTCGGTGATCTCTAATCACAGTTTTTCAATTAGGTTCTAAACTAGTTGTAGTTCATCAATCTCTCCCTTTGGCATTGATGGCAACTCAAGTAATATGAAATATACCATACAGATACCAAACATGTATTCTACAACTTTGTGAACAAATGATGTACAAGCTCTCCCTAGCTTAATATGTTTAATCATTACATTACTCAACAACATTAACAATGTAGCTTTGACATTCAATAGATATGATCTTTTCAGCTCTCGGATTCCTTCTTCTGTTCTTAGTAACTGATCTTCAGTGCTCTCCCTTTCTTTCAGTTTGTCTCTCCCTCAGATGTTTTAGTGTTCTCATCGGTGCATATTGTTTCATATTATTTAGCTCTCCCTTTGACAACAATGCCAAAGAAACAAATAAACATGTAGCTCTATAGTATCCATGTAACTCTTTGTTGTCCTGTGCATACTCTATATCTTTGTATACTGATATGCCAATCTGTTCCAATTCTCAAAACTATTCACAACCTTAGACATGATCCAAAGTGTGAACTATGCCGCATCAACATGAATGATCTCCTGATAAGATTGGGCTGATGCAACATCCAGATCACATGAGTGACCGGTAGACAGGGGACGGACCCCAAGTCTAGTCCTCAAGTATTCAAATGTATCCTTCGGTAGAGGCTTTGTAAATATGTCTACAAGTTGTTCTTTTGATGTAACAAACTCTAGCTTAAGTTGCTTCTCCTGTACTTGTTCTCTTAAGTAGTGATACTTAATTGATATATGCTTTGTTTTAGAGTGCATCATTGGATTCTTTGAAATATTTATTGCACTTGTGTTATCATAGTATATAATCACCGGCTCAGTGATTATCTCATTCATACCTTCTAATACTTTCTTAATATATGAATAGTTTGTAGCAGTAGCAACATACTCTACTTCGGCTGTAGACTGAGAAATGCAAAGCTGCTTCTTACTTGTCCATGTAACAAGTCTTTCACCAAAGAAAAATGCTCCTCCGGTGGTACTTTTTCTGTCATCCACATTTCCAGCCCAATCAACGTCGGTATAGACTCTAAGTTCAAACTTGCCTTCCTTAGGATACCATAATCTATATAATCTTTTGTTTTCTTTAGGTATCTTGAGATTCTCTTTGTAGAAACCATGTGTGACTCTCTAGGGTTTGCAGAAAATCTTGCAACAATTCCCACAACATGTGCTATGTCTGGTCTACTATTCACTACATACATTAACTTACCAATCATAGATCGGTACAGTGTCTGGTTCACTTCTGTAGTTTCATCTTCCTTAATTTACATCCAGTAGCCATCGGTGTTCCCACAGGTTTAGCATCTTCCATGCCAAATGTCTTCAGTACTTCCTTGATATATTTGGATTGTGTGATGAATATACCATCATTCTGCTGAATCACTTGTAGTCCTAGAAAGAACTTAATATCTCCGAACATAGACATTTCAAGTTCACTTCTTATTTCATTAGAAAATAACTTACAAATTTGATCTTGTCCTCCAAATATAATGTCATCCACAAATATTTTAGCAATAAGAATAGTATCATCAGTATCTCCTTTCATATACAAATTGCTCTTCTCACTTGTTCTAAAAAATCCAATACTTAACAAATAAGTATGCAGCCTCTCATACTAAGATCTCGCTGCTTGCTTCAAACCATATAAAGCTTTATGCAATCTACATACCATATCTTTCTTTTCTAGATCCATGAGCCCTTCAGGTTGTTCTATGTAGACTTCTTCTTCAAGTATTCCATTCAGAATTGCTGAGTTGACATCCATTTGATAAACTTTGAACGTTTTGTGTGCAGCATATGCAAGTAACATTCTGACTCTTTCTAATCTAGCAACAGGTGCAAATGTTTCACCATAATCAATTCCTTCCTCCTGTGCATATCCTTTGCATACCAATCTAGCTTTATTTCTTGTTACTTCTCCATTCTCATTCTTCTTGTTTCTGAATATCCACTTAGTACTGATAAAATTCTTATCTTTAGGTCAGGGTACTAAGGTCCAGATTTTGTTCTGCTCTATCTTTTCTATTTCCTCTTTCATTGCATTAACCCATTCATCATTTTCTAATGCAACTTTTACATTTTTCGGTTCATAATCACAAACTAGACATATACCTTGTCTTTCTTTACTCCTTGTTTGTATGCCAGCTTGTTTGTCTCCAATGATTTGTGTCACTGGATGGTGTCTTCTGACAAAAATCGTCAGCATACGATTTCTTCCTTCTTGTTCATCCTGTGCAGGTTCATTTGCTTGCTCGGTAGGTCCTTCCTGCTCGTCGGTGTCTTTTTCCTATTCCTCGGTATTGTTTTCCTGCTAACTGGTTGTTACTATTTGCGGTGTCGGTAGGTACTCAGGTTGTTCAATGTATGTGAATCTACTATAGTCTTCAAATTCCTTTTTTCTTTCCTCTGCATTCTTATCATCAAACTCATCAACTCGAACATTAGTACTTTTAATCATTTTATTTGTAACTTTGTTCAGACACTTTTATGCTTTACTTTTATTGAAATATCCTAAAAATATCCCCTCATCACCTTTTGAGTCAAACTTTCCATTTCTTTAATCTTTTAGAATAAAGCATTTGCTTCCAAAATTTTTGAAATAACCTATAGTGGGTTTGTGTCCAAACCATAACTCACAGGGTGTCTTATTAGTTACATTTTTCAGTTGTACTTGGTTTAGCACATAGACAATAGTGCTAACGACTTCTCTCTAGTATGTCTGAGAAACATTCTTTTCTATCATTAATTTCCTTGCGCAATCAACAATTGACCTATTCCTCCTTTCAGCAATGCCATTCTGCTGGGGTGTCCTCAGCACAGAGACTTGTCTTTTAATACCATGCTCATTACAGAAATTAGTAAATTCATCAGAGATAAATTCACCTCCTCTATCAGATCTTAAGCATTTCAAATATTTACCAATCTCTTTTTCTACTTTTGCTTTATAGCAATTGAACATCTTGAATGCCTCAGATTTTTCATTTAAGAACATGACAGTCATTAACCTAGTATAATCATCAACAAAAAGAATAAAATATCTATCTCCATAATAACTCTGAGTTCTCATAAGATCACATAGGTTGGTATGAACCAAATCAAGTATCTTCTTTGTTGAATAGTCTTTGCTTTTGAAACTAGACTTAGTCAACTTACCTTTCTGACATTCATGACACATAACATGATCCGACTTAGATAAGTTAGGCAGAGCTCTAACTCTTTTCTTTTTACTGATCTTAATCATGTTATCAAAATTCACATGACAAAACTTTTTATGCCACAACCATGCATCTTCATCTTTCATCAATAAACAAGAAGATTGATCATTATCAAGATAAAATAGATTACCTCTAGATTGTGTACCAGTTCCAACAAGTCTTCTTCCATCATCAAATATTTTCATCTTTTTGCTCTCAAAAGAAACTCTGTGCCTTGAATTGTTCAGCTCTGCCACACTTAGCAAATTATAGTTCAATCCTTTTACCCAATAAGCATTTTCACATTTTAATCTATCATTTATCATCAGGGATCCTTTACCTCTTACCATATAGGGTGCATCATTTCCCATTCTTACAAATCCTCCATTGTATTCTTCAAGATAATCAAAATTTTCTTCATCACTAGTCATGTGATGGGTACAACCACTATCTATAATCCATGTATCATTCTTATTAACCTTAGAGATAAGTGCTATCTCTACATACCTTTCATCTTCTTCAGAATCATCCTTCATTGCCTTTGTAGCAATGTAGCAAACCTTCTTGCCTTTGTCATTATTATCTCGGTTATCTCTGTTGTAGTGTCAGTAGCCTCTGTTGTATCTTCTCCCATAGCTTCCTTTAGATCGATCTTTGGTTCTATCATCATCTTTCTTGTGTGGACATCTAGTAGCAATGTGGCCAACTTCTTTACAGTTAAAGCATGCTAAAGGTAACTTGCCTCTATACCTTCCTTTACCTTTAGGTAACCTTCTGGCCATAAGAGCTTCAAGTTCATCAAGCTCATCATTAGTATTGCTATCACTTTCATCCTTATTATTTCTGCTACTAGACTTACCAATCTTTAGAGAAGTCATGAAAGCGGATTCAACATTGGTTGCAACACTATTATCATAATTATTCAGTTCAAATGTTGTAAGCTTTCCAATCATATTATCAAGAGTGAGTGTGATGTTAGGTGCTGACCTATTTTCATGAATTGCAGATATTCTGATTGCATAGATAGGTAATAGAGTTCTCAGAATTTTTCTTACCACATTGTCTTCATCAATAACTCCATCTGATGCTTTAATAGCGTGAACTACCTCTTTTATTCTGTTTGTGTATTGCACAATGTTTTCACCTTCTTTCATCTTCATGTCATCGAATCTCCCTCTTAAGATTTCGGCTCTTGCTCTCTTGACATTCGCATCACCACTATAAATTTGAGCTAGTTTATCATATATCTGCTTAATAGTAGTACAGTCCTTGATGTCTTCAAATTTGACATTTGAACAGGCAGCAACAATCTCCATCATAGTAACATTATGTTCATGCATGTCCGTTAGTTGATCAAGGGTCAAGGGACTAGTGGGTGGTGCAAGGTATCCATTCTCCATCAGATCTAGGGCAGAATTCCCAATCCTGGATATATGCAGCTTCATTCAACTTTTCCATATTGTGATGTTATCCTTGTTAAGCTTTGGCACTTCCCTCTTAAACATTTTGAGACCTTTGTGCTGAAGTCCTTAAAACTCTGTTCCAAGCAACCAATGCTCTGATACTGATTGTTAGAATAACTGAGAGGGGGGTGAATCAGTTATCCATAGTCCCAAATCAAAATGTATAATCCAAAACAAATTACTTAAACTAATGTAGCTCGTTAACATAAGATACTTTACTGTTTGTGCTTTTACCGATTACCAGTCAATAGCAACTAATAATTACCGACCAAATCTAACATGTAATATGTAAAGTATGATAACAAACAATCACCACAATGATCACATAATACAAAAGATTTAATGTGGAAACCCTGTGAAGGGCAAAACCACCTGGGACTGGCAACCCAAAAATGTTCACTCTTCTGAAGTGAGGTCAGTGAAAACCCAAATCTGTTAAAGGTTACAAACACACTGTGAGGTGTGACCTTGTTAGAGGATTTTAGAACAACCGTTATCGTCCAACCAACATTCACTATGGGGTTGACAGGATAACAATGCTCATTCTATGAATGAAACATATAAGACTTTCAAGTCCACTCTGTTAAGATATTTCTCTATTTACAATGGTTAAAATGTAACAACAGTTTGATTTGATTATATACAACTTCAATTGTAGATGTTTAGATCTATTTTATGCTCATTCAAATCCTCTGATCAATATTACAATTCTGTATCAACAATAATCAATGACTTACTGTCGCTCGGTAATAGCTTTCTGACGCTCGATAAACTTTGTAGTTCGGTTCTCCTTAACCAGTTTGATGAGGCATACATGAAACTTGTTCATGCGATAATTCTGTAGTCCTTCTTGTTCTGGCATAAGTTTCATAATGAAACTCTGGTCTCTTAAATAGACAAGTAAACCATTTTCTTTTCCTCCATAAGATTTTGCCGCTTATTCTCCTTCGTCCATTTTGCCGCTTAAACCTTCTTCGACACTTGTGCTAGTAAAATGTTTTGATTTCATCCTTTAGATCTTCCTTGAATTATGCTAGCCGTTGATCTTCGTAACATACATTATATCCATCATTGATTTCAATGTACTTTACAGCTCATCAATCCTTAACGGCTAAACTAATCATTTAATTCTTTTCTCCTGCTCGGTTAACAAAGAAATGCATTGGTGAACACAAGCTCGGTTTATATTGTGTTCGGTATACACTACACTACTCGATGTATATTGTAATGCTTCATCAACCGATCACAATGCCTTGTGTCTTTCAGCTCTTTTCTTCATCATAGATGAATGAAACATAATCAAGTCAATAACATAAAGTCATAGACTCATCAAGAAGTTAGTCAATGTAATCTTTATCCTCATCTATCATATACATCTTCCTCATGTAAATATTTCTGTTCTTCATCTCTTTTATTCATTTTCTACAAATGTTTAGTTATAGTAACTTACAAAATAAGTGCTGTCAAACTAGTTGACATTAATGACAACATATTACTGATTTAATCATATTACATATCTAATTAGCAACTCGATGATCTCTAATCATAGTTCTTCAATTAGATTCTAAATCAGTTGTAGTTCATCACCTAGCTTGCAGCCCGCGAGCCATCAAGACATTTCCTCATGAAATGATCATAAACAGGGAGTGCCACATAGTGAATAACAATAGCAAAAAAAATAAATAGAGATCGAACACTTCACACAATATATGTTGTTTTATAAGATTAAATTGACGAGTTTGTAAACTTTCTCCATTTTAAACCAAGTATGACTTCAAAGGAGGAATTATGAAATATAGTTGTAGGTAGTTATCTCTTCTATAATGATGGAGGAATGAAAGGTAATGATCAATGAGGTTGCTGCTATTAGATCATACATTAATACACTTACTATTTTGAATTTGAGCTCAGGCATCATGCAATGTTATTGCTGTCATTGCATGCTTGCTGTTGTTGTGCACCATATATTGTTTTATACACTGTTTATTTCATTGAGACCGTGAGCTTGGTATTTATAATTTACTTTCTATTATTGGATTAATGCTACCATGTTGTTGAGGTTGTAGATGCATTGAATCACCACTGCCATTATATTTTGATAGCAACAATATAACAAACAAAGCACCGACCAATCAGATAGGGACATCAGTAAGACATTTAATGCATTATTACTTCATCATGATGATAAAAAAATTATTGGCTCAAATAATGTGCATTGTTTACATCTTTTCATTTGGAATACTTGATGACCCACGAGCTTTGAGAGCTAGGGAATCATTGCTATTACCTTCAAGGCATTGTGTGAAGTGTTTGATCCTTCTTTATTTATTTTGCGTTTGATATTCACTATGTGGTACTCCCCGTTTATGATAATTTTATGAGGAAATGTCTTGATGGCTCGTGGGCTGCAAGCTAGGGCATCATGCATTATTTATGAGTTCATTGTTTGAGCACCAACCAATCAAATAGGGACATGAGGTGTTCAAACAGTGAGCTCATAAACAATGCATGAAGCACTAGCTTGCAGCCCGTGAGCCATCAAGATATTTCCTCATGAAATGATCATAAACGAGGAGTACCACATAGTGAATATCAACAACAAAACAAATAAAGAATGATCAAACACTTCACACAATATATGTTGTTTTATAAAATTAAATTGGTGAGTTTGTATACTTTCTCCATTTTAAACTAACCTATGACTTCAAAGGATGAATTATGAAATATAGTTGTAGGTAGTTATCTCTTCTATAATGATGGAGGAGTGAAAGGTAATGATCAATGAGGTTATTGCTATTAGATCATACATTAATACACTTACTATTTTGAATTTGAGCTCGGGCATCATGCAATGTTATTGTTGTCATTGCATGCTTGCTGTTGTTGTGCACCGTATATTATTTTATACACTGTTTATTTCATTTAGACCATGAGCTTGACTTTTGTAATGTATTTTTTGTTATTGGAACAATGCTACCATGTTGTTGAGGCTGTAAATGCATTGAATCACCACTGCCATTTTATTTTGATAGCAACAATATAACAAACAAAGCACCAATCAATCAAACAGGGATATTAGTAAGACATTTAATGCATTATTACTTCATCATGATGATAAAAATTTCATTGGCTCAAAGCACATAAAATGTGGGTAGATGCATTGAATCACCACTACCATTGTATTTTGATGAAGATGAACTATGTTATAAAATTTCAAGGCATGAAATTTTATAACTGTACATATATTTTATGAGTATAACTGTACAACAGAAGAACACCCACATGCCTTGGTTGTTATTGGTCTATGAAAGGTTTTGGTTTTCCTTTCCCAATTGAGACGTCATCCTAAGATTCAAAAGGACCAAGATAATAATAAGTCTTGAACATAAATGCATGATTGTGGATCTTCGAGTAGGAGTTGTGATGCAAAGGAAGAACACTTATATGGGTTTACCCACATAAGGACAATGGTTTCATTCATCTTTCTTTCAAGTTCTCTTGGGTACTTTCCTTGGCCTCTAGGCTTGGGCATCGTATAGGGGTTGAACCAAAATTATGAATATAATAAGGACACATAGAACAATAGGTTTCGGGACTTAGACTTATGTTCAATCCTTAGTAATGGTTTGGGGAACTAATTACTAGATGAGTGACTACAATACCTTAGTTTGCATTATTAGATAATCTTGTTTAATTTGTGTTTATTTCATGCAAAGATACATGTAAAGGAAAATAAATTTTTGCATCTAAAAATTACATGTATATATATGAAAAATAACTTGTATATACTATACAAGAAAAATAACTTTCAGAAGAAAATGCAATAGTACATGCATACATAAGAGGATGAACATAAATAATAAGGGTGCCAGACATTTCTTGAAGTGATGAATTTTTGACCCGGGTATGAATCTAGTGTGCCCCTATGTGATCCACAACCTGCAAAGAAAAGAGAGATGGGGGTTAGATAAAAAATATCTAAGCAATGAATGATATCCTATTACTGATCCTCATCTACAATTATGCATGTGCATAGTCAAGTCATACACTTCTGAAAGAAAAACCATGCTACAGGACATGTGCACTCAGAAGAATGTTGCAGAAAGTAAATGACTGCATTTATGTCTGCATGAACACTTGGTGAGTCACTACTGTGACTACATCATTCAAACAGTGCAAAAACACCAGATGTTGCTGTTTCATCTGGTGTTGCTATGACATCATTTCCAAATGATACACCCACAATAGTCATACACCATGCCCATCAACACAAGGCAGTCATGAGCAAGCATGAGTAAGCAATGGAAGGGGCATACATCATCATCAAATCAGAGGAGAAAAATATCAAATCTGCATATTAAGAGAGGAGTACATCATGGATTTCAAGTAAAGATCATAACATCACAACATGGTTGGCAGCCCCAATGAGGCCCCATTGCATGCAATGAGTAAGCTACATCAAAACAAAGAGGTACACAAATCTGCATCATCTATACATTAATGCTATGGGATGGAGTCTATTTGAATTTGTATTTTAAATGATAAGTAAGAAAGATGCATGATGCTAGTGAAATTAACAAAGGTATAGATCTAATGAAGTAATGAAGCTACCCACATTCTATGTGCTTTGAGCCAATGAAATTTTTATCATCATGATGAAGTAATAATGCATTAAATGTCTTATTGATGTCCCTATTTGATTGGATGGTGCTCTATTTGTTATATTGCTACTATCAAAATAGAATGGCAGTGGTGATTCAATGCATCTACAACCTCAACAACATGGCGACATCGATCCAGTAACAGAAAATACATTACAAATGCCAAGCTCACGGTCTCAATGAAATAAACAGTGTATAAATGGTGCACAACCACAACAAGCATGCAATGACAATAATAACATTGCATGATGCACCGGCTCAAATTCAAAACAGTAAGTGTATTAATGTATGATCTAATAGAAGCAACCTCATTTCTCATTACCTTTCACTCCTCCATCATTATAGAAGAGATAACTACCTACAACTATATTTCATAATTTCTCCTTTGAAGTATATATATATCAAGTATAATTATGAGTTTACATCATATATTTAGTCTTAATAAAATCTTATAAAACAACATAATACCAACCCAAAATACTGTCTTAATAAAATCTTAATAAAACAATATATTTAGTCTTAATAAAATAATACACTTACTATTTTAAATTTGAGCTCAGGCATCATGCAATGTTATTGCTGTCAAAATAGCAAGTGTATTAATGTATGATATAATAGTAGCAACCTCATTGATCATTACCTTTGACTCCTCCATCATTATAGAAGAGATAACTACCTACAACTATATTTCATAATTCCTCCTTTGAAGTCATAGGTTAGTTTAAAATGGAGAAAGTATACAAACTCACCAATTTAATCCCAAAATATCATATAACTGAAATTAATCACATCTCACAAATGTATAGATTATACTACATACCATTGTATTATATATATCAAGTATAATTATGAGTTTACATCATATATTTAGTCTTAATAAAAACTTATAAAAATATATAAAACTAACCCAAAATACTTTGTTTTAATAAAATCTTAATAAAATAATATATTTAGTCTTAATAAAATCTTATAAAACAACATACATTGTGTGAAGTGTTTGATCTCTTTTTATTTATTTTGTTGTTGATATTCACTATGTGGTACTCCCTATTTATGATCATTTCATGAGAAAAATGTCTTGATGGCTTGCGGGTTGCAAGCTAGGACATCATGCATTGTTTATGAGCTCATTGTTTGATCACCAACCAATCGAATAGGGACATGAGGTGCTCAAAAAATGAGCTAATAAACAATGCATGATGCCCTAGCTTGCATCCCGCAAGCCATCAAGATATTTCCTCATGAAATGATCACAAATGGGGAGTATCAGATAGTGAATATTGACAACAAAACAAATAAAGAGAGATCAAACACTTCACACAATGCCTTGAAGGTAATAGAAACGATGCCCTAGCTCTCAAAGCTCGCGGGTCATCAAGCATTCCAAATGAAAAGATGTAAACAATGCCAGTATTAAACAATGAGCTCATGAACAATGTATGATGCCCTAGCTTGCAACCCGTGAGCCATCAAGATATTTCCTCATGAAATGATCGTAAACGGGGAGTACCACATAGTGAATATCAACATCAAAACAAATAAAGAGAGATCAAACACTTCACACAATATATGTTGCTTTATAAGACTTTATTAAGACTAAATATATTGTTTTATGAGCTCACTGTTTGAGCACCTCATGTCCCTATTTGATTGGTCGGTGCTCTGTTTGTTATATTGATGCTATTAGATCAAATAGGGACATTAGTAATAAAATAATACACTTACTGTTTTAAATTTGACCTCATAAAAACTAAGTGTATCATCTTAAAATGGAAGCACTTCCATCTTGGTAGGTTTAGCACCCTCTTTTAATACATTTATCATGATAGACTTGCATTTAGGATGCATTTTGCACTTATCTTCTTCATTCTAGGTGAAATTAGGGTTAGGATCTCGAGGATTCTCCTTAATTTCCCTTTTCCCATGGATCTATTTTCTAGATAGGACTTAGAAATAGGTCCTTCTGGCCTTCATCATAGTCATCATAGGATGTTATGCCTATCCCTGACATTCTGTCCTTTTCTGCTATCATTTCTAGGTCTCTGGGCATCCCTGGGACCTCCTATCTTAATTCTGACTGGATTTGGGCCTAGGGTCAAATTCGAGGTTGATCATGACTAGGTCAGGATCGAGCTTGAACTTGACTAGGTCAGTCCCCACCTCAATTTTGCCCCCCTCTTTCAAAGTTCTAAATTCTTTGATTTTCGGGTGTCGGGTTTCGGGGATATTTGTTTTCCCATCTCCGGGTTGGCCATTTCGAGTTTCAGAATGGTAAATCCTCTAATTGCATTTAATCTAGGTATATTTTCTAAAAGTTAAGACCTAATTGAGATTTAATTCACCAAGGTGGCCCCTCTAAAGGATTGTTCCCTAGTTTACTATAAAAGGAGGCCTTCCTCTCTCATTTTCACCATCACTCAACCAAGAACAACCAAACATTCTTATGATCAAGTGCTCTCAAAGAGTCAATTTCATGAGCAAGAAGATTTAAAGCAAGCAAGGAATGGTGAAGATGCAAGATAGCAAGAGGATGATATGGAAGATCAAGCCATTGTTGACATCAAGCATATTTGTGAACACATATTTGGAGCAAGAGAGATCCTTTCTTCCTTGATCCACCGTTATCAACTTTCAAGCATTCAAAGATTCAATCATGGAGTAACAATTATAGATTGTGAGTTTGGTAAAAGTACTTTAGCCTTGGGGGCTTGGTATGCTTTTCTATCTCCTTCAGATCTATGCATTGTTGTTTCATACATATTCATGCTAGGGTTTTGATCTAGAGTATTAGATCTTGGCATTACACTTTCAATACATACACATAGACATTCTACTTCAATCTCCTATTCATGGAGGTGGAGACCACCAAAACGGGGGTTTGACTAAGACAAAACCCTATATAGCCACCCCCAAAACCCCCTTTTTCAAGAATCTACAGTCGTTGTTTCGGGAATCAGAGGATAGATTTGGGTACCCTTTTCGCTGAACTTCTGAGATCTGCGAACAAAATCAGAATCGACCTTCAGAATAAAAATGTAGTATTTGACCTTTTATGAGGGTCAAAGTTGACCTGCTATCGGAAAGATGAAACTTTTTTGGGTTTTCTCCATCTCGGCTTTCTGATCACAGATCTGGTTGCAAAATCTTTCGAAATCTCACATAGACTTTAGCAAATAGGTATTTCTAAATCAATTTCATGATGAGGTATGTATCTTGACCAAATTAATTTTCAGATTTACTTATGCTATTTCAATTCAAATGAATAAGTGTTGAATGTTAGGTACATTACTAAGCTTCCATTTTGCACCTATTCATTTTGGTGAACCCGTTTATGACAACTCTTTCTTTTATGGTGTTAGATTTAAATCTTATAAGATTAGATTTCTTGCATTTTCTTGCATTTATATCTGAAAATACAAAAACATTGCAAAATTCCTTTAAAAATACAAAAATATTTACATGCTTTTAGTGCTTTCTTTGTATTCAACATGTATGATTCTTGTTTTGAGTACTTTGATGAGGCTTTTATTGTACAAGAGGATAGATTCCCTTATAAGGTACATGGTAGTGAGGATGAAAATAGTTTGAATATGATCACCATGGATCCTATTCCTATTTCACTCTCCTCCACAACCTCTCCAATTGACCTTTGCCATAAGGTGTGCGCATGGTTACCTTCATGTCCCACTATTTGCAACATTGATAAACCTAAAATGATATATCCTACACCTTTGATGATGGTAAAAGGATGTCCTCGTCTAACAATTAAGGGTAAACCTAGAGATCCTTTGGATTTATTTGATAAGACTGATTCCGTTTCACATGCTTATTGCACATGGAATAACCCTCAACCTAATGTTCCAGTTTCTTTACCTCCTTCTCAACCTATGCTTCCTCAAGCACCTAGGTATCCATCTACCTTTAAGGAGTACAACTTAGTTGATAAATTACGTGCTACTCCTGCTAAGATATCTTTATGGGAATTACTTCAAATTTCCCCGACATATCATGAGGCATTGCAAAAAGCTTTATCTACTCTTCCTGCTTTGCCTTCTAATCAAGAGAAAATTCATTCTCTTTTGGATTGTATGCATACTATGCCTTCTGTACCTCCTATTGTGTTTTCTGATAATGATTTACCTTCCCTAGAGGTGTAGAATCAATATGATGCTCTTATGGTGGCTGTCTCTATTAATCAGAGTATTATTCAAAGAACCTTAATTGATAATGGATCTGGACTTAATGTTTGTAGCATGGATATGCTCAAGGTGATTAAGGCTGATCTTACCACTATTCAACCTGATAATGTTCCTATACGTGGATTTGACAATATTGCGAAAAGAACTTTGGGCATTATTACCTTACCTGTTAAAGTTGGTCCAGTTATTCTAAATACTCCAATTCATGTTATGCCTGGACCTCTCAATTATAATCTTCTTTTAGGAAGACCTTGTTTACATACTATGCATGCAGTTCCTTCTACTCTTCATTGCAAGGTTATGTTCATCTATAATAACTTAATGTATACATTACATGCGAATGATGCCCCAAATCCTTGCTTAAATGCAGAATATGCTAAAAACTCTGAACCGATTCAACCTAGTAAAGAGATTGAAAAACAATTAGAGATAAAACAATCGGAGATACAACAATCTGAGATAAAACAACCTGAGATTCAACAACAAGAAGCTCCATCTTCTTCTTTGACTGAGGATGATTGGGGGACACTGGATTTTAATCCTACGTTTATTGGAGAATACAAAGTCTCTGATTTGGAATTCATGAAGCAACAGAACGAATTTGAGAAAAAAGTTTTTATTTCTTCTCCGCTGTTTGAGGAACTAAAAAGTAATTTTGTTGCCGCTTCGATTAGTGAAACGATTGAAACTATAAAGCCTGATTGTTATGACATTGTGACATACGCCGCTCCTTGGACTCCTTCTGAGATGACTGATCGATATGGTCCTGGTTATCATTTGCTTAAGAAATAAGGATTTAATGGAAAAGGATGTGGTAAATATGAACAAGGTATACAAGTACCTTTGGACAATGAAGTTTATGATCATACATATGGATTAGGATTCAATCCTTATAGACAACCATATGCTTTTCCTCTTAATGTTAATCATATTTGCAGTGGACAATTGAACTTGGTCAACCCATTGCTTATTGATCTTAATCAACAATCCTCTTTGGATATTTTTCCTAAGGATGAAGCCTTAATGGAATTTTTAGGGGTTTATGAGGATTTGCCTAAGTTTCATCACAAAGGAGGAAAACCTTATTTTTAAAAACTGATGCTTATTTTGGAGAACATGAAGAACATGATACTCTTCCTTTATCGATGGATTCTCCGATAAAAAGTGATTTGTTAATCACTGAAACTATTCATATTCAAGTGGATGAAAAGGACTCTGAAAGAATGATAAAAATTGGAAAGTGTTTGAACCAGGGTGAGTGGGATCAGATGGTTTCCCTGTTACTTGAATTTAAGGATATCTTTTCTTGGACATATTCAGATATGCCGAGTATATATTCTAAGATTGATACTCATAACATTGTTTTAAAGCCGAATATGAAACCTGTGAAACATAAAATTTGAAAGATGACTCCACAAATCGCTTTGTTAGTCAAAGGTGAAATTGAAAAATTATTGGATTCTGGATTTATTCGTTCTATTGACTACTCAGATTGGATTTCAAATATTGTGCCAGTGTCGAAAGGAGAAAATAAGATAAGAATGTGTACTGATTTTAGAGATTTAAATAAGGCATCCTTGAAAGATGATTTCCCGTTACCTAACATCGATATGATTGTGGATTCAACAACAGGTCATGCCTTGTTATCTTTTATGGATGGTTTTTCGGGATATAATCAAATCTTTATCCCTCCTGAAGATCAATTTAAGATTGCATTTATAACACCTTGGGGAACCTTTTGTTGGGTCATGATGCCTTTTGGATTAAAAAATGCAGGAGCAACTTATCAGCGAGCTATGACACTGATTTTTCATGATTACATTCATAAGATTCTTGAAGATTATGTGGATGATATTTTGGAAAAATCTATACAAAGAGAAGATCACGTTACTATCTTACGATAGATATTTGAAAGAATTCAAAGTTATAATATGAGATTGAATCCTAAGAAATGTGTCTTTGGAGTTGATTCCGGTAAGTTATTAGGATTTATAATCTCTAAGCGAGGCATCAAAGTAGATACTGAAAAGATTGAAGCTTTGCTAATATGCCTCCTCCTAAGAATATTTCTCAGCTATGAAGTTTACAAGGAAAAATACAATCTATTCGTGGCTTTATTTCTAATTTAGTTGACCGAACTATCCCTTTTACTTCCTTGCTTAGAAAGGATACTACTTTCTCTTGGAATGATGAGTGTAAACAAACTTTTGAGCAATTTAAGGAGTATCTTGCGAATCCTCCTATTTTGCAGCCTGCTAATTTCGATAAACCATTTAATTTATATACTTTAGCGACTCCACGGGTCGTGAGTGCGTTGTTAGCTCAAATGGATGATAATGGTAAAGAAAGACCTGTGTATTACATTAGTCAGACTTTACTTGATTACGAAACATGATATACAGATTTAGAAAGACAATGTATAGCTATAGTTTATGCATGTCAGAAACTCATACATTATCTCCTAAATGCTGAAGTTAATGTGATCGTCAAATTTGATCCTTTAAAACATCTTTTCTCACAAACTGATCTCTCGGGCCGGTTGGCAAAATGGGTGATGTTGCTTACAGAATTTGATCTTAATTTTATTTCTCAGAAATATATTAAGGGACAAGCATTGACAGATTATCTAGTTGAAGCTCCTTGTCCTCACTCAGATGAAAGTTCTACTTCAATAGAATTCCTTGATGATAATATCCTAGCTATTCAATAGGAGGGTATTTGGGAATTGTATTTTGATGGATCTAAGTGTAAAACAGGTTCTGGTGTGGGTATCATATTGATCCCGCCTATGAAAAAACCCATCCCTTTATCATATAAATTAACCTTTCCTTGTACTAATAACATTGCGGAGTATGAAGCTCTTATAGCTGGACTATGAGCAGCTTCATCCCTTAATATCAAACATTTACACATATATGGAGATTTACAACTGATAGTTGAAAAGATTAAATGTGGATATTAGACTAAAAATGCTAAAATGACACAATATAGAGATTTAGCTCTTGATGTGCTTTCACAATTCTCCTCTTATACGATCCAGACTTTACCTAGGAAGGATAATCGATATGCAGATGCCATGGAAAGTGCAGCTTCCTTGGTTTGTCTTGAGAACAATGCTGAAAACTTTCAATTTACTATACAAACTCTTAAAAGCCCTGCAATTTCTAACAAGATTACCTCTGACTATTTCAATTTGCATTCAGATGAATGGTCTTCACATATTTTTCATTTTTTGAAGGATGGTACTTTTCCTGAATCAACAATGAGGAACATGCGTAATCGTATTAGGAAACCTGTAACACGTTACATCATTTTAGGAGATACACTTTACAAACGCTCTTGTGAAGGATTATTATTAAGATGTCTCAATAGAACTGAAATTCCTGTAGCTTTAGCAGAGGTTCATTCTGGTTCTTGTGGGGGACATTTTGGTGGAAAATCCCTGGTTAATAAATTGCTTCGAATGGGATATTATTGGAAAACGACGGAACATGATTCTTTTATGTTTGTTAAGAAATGTCCTCAATGTCAACAACATAGTAATTTGATTCATCCTCCTGCTCGTGAGCTTCGTAATCAAGTTTCTCCATGGCATTTTAGTGTTTGGGGTTTTGACCTTATTGGAAAAATCTCACCGGCTTCTTCTCAGGGACATACTTACATTCTCACCGCTACCGATTATTTCACGAAGTTGGTTGAAGCTGTTCCTCTTCATTCAACAACGACATATGTTATTTGTGATTTCATCCTTAATAATATCATAACAAGATTTGGTATTCCTTCGACGATAATTTCGGATAATGGAACATCTTTCAAAAATAAAGAAGTTGTGAAATTCTTGGAGAAATATAGGATTCAACATAGATTTTCAACTCCTTACTATCCACAATCTAATGGACAAGATGAAGCATCAAATAAAATTATTGAACAAATTTTGAGAAAGACAGTTAGTAAGCATGCGAAAGATTGGCATACTCAATTGACTTCTGCTTTATGGGCCTATAAGACTAGTGTTCGTACTGCCATGGGTACTTCTCCTTACAACCTTGTTTATGGTACTGATGCTATTATGCCTTTGGAACTAGAAATACCTTCTTTACATGTTTCATTTCATGTGATAATTGATAAAGATACTTTTCATGAACAACGCTTACAAGAATTAGAAATGTTGGATGAACAACAAATACATGCATTAGAACATATTAAAGCTTATCATAAATCTCTTCAGAAACAATATAATCATAAGGTAATTGAATGAACATTTGCGATTGGTGATTTAGTCCTTTATGAGAATCAACGAAATGTGAATACTTTACCGGGCGAAAAAGGAAAATTTAGCCCTAATTGGCTTGGACCTTTTGTTGTAATTGAAGACTTTGGTTCGGGTGCTTACAAACTTGCTGATATGGATGGTGTTTCTTTTAAGGAACCCATTAATATTATGCATCTTAAATGTTATTACCCTTAATCTCATTTTTTGCATGTGCATTTATGTATTCCTTATAAAGATTCATTTTATAGGTTATGTAGTTTTAGAAAAATTACATATTGAATATGTTTATGCACTTTCTTTCTTTCTTTCTATTAAGTTTTATATTTATGAAAGCATAGTAATCAAACATAGAACTAATCAGTAGAGAAAGTTTTTCATTCATCAAAAAACGGAGTTGTTCAAAGTTTTGATACATATGTGGCCAATGGCCCTATCTATCACTACGTCTATCACTATGTTGCTCTGATGGCCGATGACTCCCAGATCTCTCTGCTTTGTGATGTGAAGATGAAGATTTGTGTGTCCGTGTATGGCTCCTGGATATGCTCATACACTGTACACATCCTCAAAGACCCTGTACCTCTGCCATCAGTATCTCCTCTCTTTCTCTGCACAATCTCAGCTCTCGCTGGATACATACAAAGATGTCAGCACACCTATCAGGATCTCTGTGACCGATAGAAGACTCTCGCTCGTCAGCTGGTAGTCGGTAGGATATAATTGTATCCTTGAGAACCTTGGATACAAATCTCCTCCACTCCACTACGCTAGTTGTAGAAAGAAAAACTTTTGTCAGTCTAGTATCCTATCTATCTCAAATCAAATCACATATTCAATCAAATTTCATACCTGGGTCTCCCTCTTGGACGTTACTAAAATTTCTAGATGGTGGAGGCATGGAATGCATACTCTCTCCACGCTTGCTATATCTAGGTCTCAGTGGTGGTGTCTCTATGTGGGGCCGTGGGGGCCATCATGATCTCAGTGGTGATGCACGAGTAATAGGTATATCTGCACCAGTATCACCATCTGGGGGCATGTCCTCAGCTCTCTCCTCCACTCTCTCATCTGCTCTGTTTTCTCTCTTCTCCTCCTCCATGGGATATCCCTCGGGGATGTGATCCTCCTCATCTCTAACTTCCTCATCCTCCTCTGTGGCTCCACTATCCCGGTGTGTCCCCTCTGTAAAGCTTGGGTCACCTGTGGGATAATCCTCGGGAAAGATAGGACGGATCCGCTCCAAACTCCAGTACCTGATGTAATCTTGGCTCATGCCTGAATAGGCTACATCTGATGGTACCTCTATATCCTCTATCTCCTCTGCATCGCTATCCTCTATGTCTGCTATCGATGGTCGACGTATGGCGCTGGGTCTCTGATAGTATCTCGTTGGATGAACATAGCGAGGTACTGCCTTAGGGACTCCCTGTAACAAGCTGAACTGCCTCATCACTCGATCATAATAGTAGGGCATCACTATATGACTCTGATGACCCTCTAGCAGTTTACATTGCTGTGAATGTCTCATTTGGAATCATGTATCAAGCCACTCTGTCATCCGACAGTAGGGTCTCCATATCACATCGGTGCTGGCAATGCAGTCTAGATGTACTCTCCAGTAGAGCATATCCCCAAACTGCCAAACATCTCTCAAAGGATATGCAAAGGCTCTCGCTGTGCTCGCATCTACCATCACAAGAACCTCCTATGGACGTGTACATGTGAAATTCTCAAATATCCAAATCTGCAAAAGCGTGCATGTCGACAGACTCTCCCATTGATATGTCACTAGCTGACTGAGCTCATGGTATAGCTGAGATAGCATGCTGCGACCCCATGAGAACATGGTCTTATCTCTCTCCATCATCCGTATGAGATGTGTCAGAGGTGAACAAAATATGGTACCCTTTGAGTTGGGTACAACAATCGAGGCTACTATACACAACATCACCTTCCGTACTAAAGGTGTACAGCCTGACAGTACGAAAGATAGTAGGATCTGATCTGACTGGGTCTACATTTGTGGAAGCACTCCTATACAATACTTTGTGTCTACATGGATCTCCTCACAACCACACTGTGCTCTAGGTCTAACAGTCTCCCCTTAGACTGGAAGCCGCATGATTCTGTAGAAATCCTCTAAGGTAACAGTAATCTCACCAGAAGGAAGATGGAAGGAGCATGTATCCTCATCCCATCTCTCTATCAAAGCTGATAGCATGGCTCGGTGTAGTCTGATTTGTGGAAGGACTGATACCCAGTACAGTTCCACATCCCTCATAACTGCATCCCCTCACCATCAAGCTCAGATAGTCTCTCCTTGACCTTGACTAGCAATTCCCCAAAAGGATGCTCTCGGAAACAGACCAAGTCCTGCAAGCATAAAAAAACATTATATCAGTCATCTATATCATCAAATCTACAAATCTAACTGAACTAGTTCAAAGTCGACCTCAGTTAGGTCAATGTCGAGCTTGCCTATAAAAGATAGGAATTTGGAAAGTACAAAGGCAGATAACAGTAAACTCACCTCAGGTAGTGACTGTCCGGTAGCCAGGCTATGTCTCAGAATCTCCAGGTGTGTTGTTTGAACTTCCTCTCTCCTCGGCATCTTGCTTCCTCATTTCAAATCTGAAAATGGTAAGAATGAGTAAGTATTTCTCTCTTTTTCTCATTTATAAGTTCAAATTAGGGTTTTATTAGGGTTTCCTCAGGGTAAACTTGGATTTTCCCTTCTTATGCATTTAGACAGACATGCACTCTTTTCATCATAACTTGATTTCAATAAATCCATTTTCAGTACTGTCAACGGCATTGGAATCATGATTCAGATATCTAACTCCTTGAATTGGTTTAGGAAGGTTAGGAATCCTTGTAATTGGTTTAGGAAAGGACTTTTCAACACTCTGCATTTCCAGTATATAGATTTTTTCTTATCACCCTGTTTCACCCTTCCGACGTAGAAAGCCGAAACAAGGGGGGGCATAAGGGGCTCTATATACTTCTCAAATTGTCATATAGTAAGCTTTAGGTAATATATGGATTTTTATTAACCTTGTGTGTTGCAGGTTCTAATAGTTTTTTGTAGGATCTTTACATCGAGGACTTGGCTATATCCTTTTTATTTACTATGATGTTTTCTTACTTTAGCTTGCATATTCACGTAGTGTCATATCTAAGCTAAAGTGTGGGCTAAATGTATCATCTTAAAGTGGAAGCACTTCCATCTTGGTAGGTTTAGCACCCTCTTTTAGTACATTTATCATGATAGACTTGCATTTAGGATGCATTTTGCACTTATCTTCTTCATTCTAGGTGAAATTAGGGTTAGGATCTCGAGGATTCTCCTTAATTTCCCTTTTCCCATGGATCTATTTTCTAGATAGGAATTAGAAATAGGTCCTCCTAGCCTTCATCATAGTCATCATAGGATTTTATGCCTATCCCTGGCATTCTGTACTTTTTTGCTATCATTTCTAGGTCTCCGGGCATCCCCGGGACCTCCTGTCCTGATTCTGACTGGATCTGGGCCCAGGGTCAAATTCGAGGTTGATCTTGACTAGGTCAAGATCAAGCTCAAACCTGACTAGGTCAGTCCCAACCTTAATTTTGCCCCCCTCTTTCAAAGTTCTAAATTCCTTTGATTTCCAGGTGTCGGGTTTCGGGGATATTTGTTTTCCCACCTCTGAGTTGGCCATTTCGGGTTTTAGAATGGTAAATCCTCTAATTGTATTTAATCTAGGTATATTTTCTAAAGGTTAAGACCTAATTGAGATTTAATTCACCAAGGTGGCCCCTCTAGAGGATTGTGCCCTAGTTCACTATAAAAGGAGGCCTTCCTCTCTCATTTTCACCATCACTCAACCAAGAACAACCAAGTATTCTCATGATCAAGTGATCTCAAAGAGTCAATTTCATGAGCAAGAAGATTTAAAGCAAGCAAGGAATGGTGAAGATGCAAGATAGCAAGAGGATGATATAGAAAATCAAGCCATTGTTGACATCAAGCATCTTTGTGAATACATATTTGGAGCAAGAGAGATCCTTTCTTCCTTGATCCACCATTATCAACTTTCAAGCATTCAAAGATTCAATCATGGACTAAAAATTACAGATTGTGAGTTTGGTAGAAGTACTTTAGCCTTGGGGGCTTGGTATGCTTTTCTATCTCCTTCAAATCTATGCATTGTTGTTTCATACATATTCATGCTAGGGTTTTGATCTAGAGGATTAGATCTTGGCATTACACTTTTAATACACACACACACACACATTCTACTTCAATCAGCTATTCATGGAGGTGGAGACCACCAAAACGGGGGTTTGACTAAGACAAAACCCTATATAGCCACCCCAAAACCCCCTTTTTTAGATATCTATAGTCGCTGTTTCAGGAATTAGAGGACAGATTTGGGTACCCTTTTCTCTAGACTTCCGAGATTTGTGAACGAAATCATAATCGACCTTCAGAATAAAAATGTAGTATTTGACCTTTTATGAGGGTGAAAGTCGACTTGCTACCGAAAAGATGAAAGTTTTTTGGGTTTTCTTCATCTTGGCTTTCTGATCACAGATTTGGTTGTAGAATCTTCCAAAATCTCACACAGACTTCAGAAAATAGGTATTTCTAAATCAATTTCATGATGAGGTATGTATCTTGACCAAATTAATTTTCAGATTTACTTATGCTATTTCAATTCAAATGAATAAGTGTTGAATGTTAGGTACATTACTAAGCTTCCATTTTGCACCTAGTCACTAAGATATCCCTATTTTATTAATGATGTCCCTATTTACATCTTTTCATCGAATGAACCAAAAACATCAAGAATGGTCGTATATGGTCGCTAATAGCCAACTTCCGGAAGAATATGAATGAATGCAAACGTACACAAGTGGATGAACATAAATAATGAAGGCACCAAACATTGCCTGAAGTAATGAAGTGTTGACCCAAGGTTCAATCCAGTATGCTCTTGTATGATCCAAAATCTGCAAGGAAAGGAAAGATGGGGTTATATCCAAAGGCTCTAAGCAATTCCTGACACCCTATTACTGATCCTCATCTACAATTATGCATGTGCATAGTCAAGCCATACACTTCTAAAATGAACTATTCTACAGAACATGTGCACTCAGAAAACATATGCATGTAGTGAGTAAATCAAGACCAAAATGGAGCAAAAAGTATGATGTCAAATGTGTTATCAAGCAACACCTCATGGGCTATGAGTCAACATGGTATATATGTTGTTTATACAAGATCAATAAAAGGACATCTACAACCTCAATAACATGGCAATATTAATCCAATAATAGGAAATACATTACAAATGCCAAGCTCACGGTCTCAATGAAATAAATAGTGTATAAAATAATATATGATGCACGAGCTCAAATTCAAAATAGTAAGTGTATTAATGTATGATCTAATAGAAGCAACCTCATTGATCATTACCTTTGACTCCTCCATCATTATATAAGAGATAACTACCTACAACTCTATTTCATAATTTCTCCTTTGAAGTTATAGGTTAGTTTAAAATGGAGAAAGTATACAAACTCACCAATTTAATCTCAAAATTTCATAACATTGCATTCTTGTTGCTGTTATGGTGCACAACAGCAACAAGCATGCAATGACAACAATAACATTGCATGATGTCTAAGCTCAAATTCAAAATAGTAAGTGTATTATTTTATTACTGATGTCCTTAGTTGATCTAATAGCATCAATATAACAAACATAGCACCAGACAATCAAATAGGGACACTAGGTGCTCAAATAGTGAGCTCATAAACAATGCATGATGCCCTAGCTTGCAGTCCGCGAACCATCAAAAATTTTTCTCATGAAATGATCATAAATGAGAGTACCACATAGTGAATATCAACAACAAAACAAATAAAGAGAGATCAAACAATTCACACATTGTATGTTGTTTTATAAGATTTTATTGCTTGACTATATATATATATATATATATATATATTATGACAAGATTTTCAAAAGTGTATCATAATTAAAGGCATGTGAATTCATATTGTACTTAATATGAATGCCACTGTGTCATACTATCTAGAGTGCTTTTGCCATCATTTAGCAACCTTTTGCACTCTTTCTGTTTACCTTGCTCATGTTTGAATGCAACTATTTGCATTCTAACATATATGATAGGTTCATTAATCCTCATTTGCCTTGTGGCACGAAGCTTCTGAATTACTCCCTCCAAAAATCTAATAGCAGCTTCCTTTTCTATGTACTGACGTGAAACTATAACAACAAAGTGTGCAAGCTTAAGCATATTTTGTTAGGATTAACAAGGCAGAAATAACAATTATGTGCAAATATAACTAATATCAGAAAATAATAAACCACACAGAATAGAACACAATGGCACACAGATTTAACGTGGTTCACCCAATCCCTGGGCTACGTCCACCAACAGCGAGTCCAATATTATTATTATGCAGTGATTACAACCTGATTACAATCCGTAATCCCTTACAGCCCAATTCTGCCGCAAGTACTAAAATCATACATCATAAAAAATCCCTAACCCTAAGCCATATTATACAATATTTTTCCCGCTTTAGGGTTAGAATGAGTTATAAGTAGTCGGCCCAAAAAACCGAAAAAAGTAGTCCGCCTCAAAAAAATTTTCCTCGGGGGCTGCGCCCCCGAACCCCTGCTCTTGGGGGCTGCCGCCCCCAAACCCCCGCTCGGGGCCCGGCCCGGCCCCAAACCCCGGCGAGGTCGGGAGGAAAAGTGTACAATACTTTCCTGATTAGTCACCACAAGCTAACATATTTATCTTTGTTTCAAATTATGTAACAAAATTGTGATGTAGCTGAATAAGTGTATCACCACCCTGCAGAACCGCAAGGAGCAAGAACTGATCCAGTTTGAGGGTGAGTTGATGCCATAGCTTGCGCTCGTAGAGATCCTCCATGGCGGCATACCATTCTACAAGCTCCAACTGCAATGTCCTCTGCTGCTCCAAATACTTCACACCGCCCTCCATTCCTTTCGCCTCAAACCCTCTCTGGTTATTTCTCACCCTCTTCGCCTTATCCACTCTTCCCTCTGCTACCAAAAATAGGTTTATAGCTTGGGACTTGACTAAATATATTGTTTTATTAAGATTTTATTAAGACAAAGTATTTTGGGTTAGTATTATGTTGTTTTATAAGATTTTATTAAGCCTAAATATATGATGTAAAATCATAATTATACTTGATATATATAATACACTGGTATGTAGTATAATCTATACATTTGTGAGATGTGACTAATTCCAGTTATATGATGTTTTGGGATTAAATTGGTGAGTTTGTATACTTTCTCCATTTTAAACTAACCTATGACTTCAAAGGAGGAATTATGAAATATAGTTGTAGGTAGTTATCTCTTCTATAATGATGGAGGAGTCAAAGGTAATGATCAATGAGGTTGCTGCTATTAGATCATACATTAATACACTTACTATTTTGACAACAATAACATTGCATGATGCGTGAGCTCAAATTCAAAACAGTAAGTGTATTATTTTATTACTGATGTCCCTATTTGATATAATAACATCAATATAACAAATAGATCACTGACCAATCAAATAGGGACATGAGGTGCTCAAACAGTGAGCTCATAAACAATGCATGATGCCCTAGCTTGCATCCCGCGAGCCATCAAGACATTTCCTCATGAAATGATCATAAGTGGGGAGTACCACATAGTGAATATGAAGAAAAAAACAAATAAAGAGAGATCAAACACTTCGCATAATGCCTTGAAGGTAATAGAAATGATGCACTAGCTATCAAAGCTTGTGGGTCTTCAAGCATTTGAAATGAAAAGATGTAAACAATGCTAGTATGAAATAGTGAGCTCATGAACAATGTATGATGCCCTAGCTTGTAGCCCGCGAGCTATCAAGACATTTCCTCATGAAATGATCATAAACGGGGAGTACCACATAGTGAATATCAACAACAAAACAAATAAAGAGAGATCAAACACTTCACACAATGCCTTGAAGGTAATAGAAACTATGCCCTAGCTCTCAAAGCTCGCAGGTCATCAAACATTCCAAATGAAAAGACATAAACAATGCCAGTATTAAACATTGAGCTCATGAACAATGTATGATGCCCTAGCTTGTAGCCCGCGAGCCATCAAGACATTTCCTCATGAAATGATCATAAACGGGGAGTACCACATAGTGAATATCAATAACAAAAAAAATAAAGAGAGATCAAACACTTCACACAATGCGTTGAAGGTAATAGCAATGATGCCCTAGCTCTCAAACCTCACAGGTCATCAAGAATTCCAAATTTAAAGATGTAAACAATGCCAGTATTTAATAGTGAGCTCATAAACAATGTATGATGCCCTAGGTTGCAGCCCGTGAGCCATCAAGACATTTCCTCATGAAATGCTCATAAACGGGGATTACCACATAGTGAATATCAACAATAAAACAAATAAAAAGAGATCAAACACTTCACACAATGGCTTGAAGGTAATAACAATGATGCCCTAGCTCTCAAAGCTCGCGGGTCATTGAGCATTCCAAATGCTAATATGTAAACAATGCTACTATTAAGATTCATATTGTGCCATTAAATCAACAAATACCATCAAAATGAAATTGAGTTAATGAGAAGACAAAGCTTGAATGCCTACCTCAAGTGCCAGTGCCCTCTTCCCACATAGTGAATATCAACAACAAAACAAATAAAGAGAGATCAAACACTTCACACAATGGCTTGAAGGTAATAACAATGATGCCCTAGCTCTCAAAGCTCGCAGGTCATCGAGCATTCCAAATGCTAATATGTAAACAATGCTACTATTAAGATTCATATTGTGCCATTAAATCAACAAATACCATCAAAATGAAATTGAGTTAATGAGAAGACAAAGCTTGAATGCCTACCTCAAGTGCTAGTGCCCTCTTCCCACATGGTGCCGGCCTCTTTGCTCACGCCAAACTTGAATGCCCTTTTTGCGCCATGCAAAAGTGCAGTGCCATCTTCACGACATTTCTTTGAATTCAAAAAAATTACAAATGACACTTTCTTTTTCTTATTTTTTGTTTATAACCAAGGGGGTGTCGCAATTATGATGTCATCGTCGCTATTACGACACTGTCGGGGGCACTTGAAAAAAAACACAAATTGTAGCGGCATCGCAAATTGGCGTCAAAATTCGATCCCAAATGTTGTAGTGCTACTAGCTCCTCGAGTATCCTGTATCTCTCCTTTATTTGCCTTTGAAGGATCTTAATCATTGCAAATAATTCACCATCTATGCAATCTTTGTTCTGTCTCCTAAAGCTCTTTGATATCTGTATGCTAGTGGGTATACTGTCTTTCCATGCTCTAGGGTGCATTCTAGGAAATTTGTGTACAATGTGAATGTACATGTGTAGCAAGAGTGAACCAAACCTGAAAGCTTTTGACTTGTCCTTCTTGATAATCCTCACATTCTCCAAGAACTATTGTGCTAGGATTTTGCATAAGTTATATCAAGTATTTTCCTTCACCATTCTATAAGCCATCATAATTACCCCTACTGACATAGAATTAGGTATGTTGTTATAGTACAACTTATAACCTAGAAGCATTGCTACCAATCTCACATCTTGCTGAAAGATGTCATTCATAGTCATCACACGCTTATCCCATTTGGAGTGTGTTAGGGTCTCAACTTGTTTCCTGATGTTTTTCTCTACTACTGGGAGGGCTCCACTGTTGTCTAATCCAGTTATCTCATGAATCATTTGGCTACATATCTTAACAGGTCGCTCTCCTATCCAAATGAATTGATCATGGACTCAGCTTAGAATGGTCTTGAACCATTCAGTCTCATAGAACTCATTAAGAAGGGTTAACTTAATGATAGATTGGTCTTCCAAATGTTTGAACTCTTCTTTCATCTTTCCATCAGACTCTATCATTTCATCTATCTCCCTATAGATCTCTACATCCCCTATGGTCTCATACTTGCAGTGAATATAAGCCCTAAATGTTCAACGTGTAACACGTCGTAAGGGGTTTGCAAAAATGCTCCTTTCAGATCATCCTCACAAGACTTAAACGGGTGCCTCTTAAACTTATACCTTGTTCTATCAATAACATCAAATATGACAAGTGCATCCATAGCTTCTAGTAGAGTTTATAATCTAAATACCTTTAATACGCCGAATTTCAGAACTTTTGCATCAAACAATCACACAATGTAGTTGCTAGATGGATGTAGTGGTTCTTAACTCTATTCTCCTTGGTCCCTGCTAATCAAATGGTGCATAAATGATATGTTTCAAGGTGTTTTATCCATTGTAAGGTGAGTGAATACATTAATCACAGGTAGCTCAACTTCGCACACTGTCCATTGAAACATGAATCTCGCAATCATAGGGTATGAATTTCAAGTGCTACGATCACAAACATAAACTCCATAGTGTTTGTACACACCACATCTAAGCTCACATGACCTTATTCTACATAATCAAGGGCTAAATATATTCTATTGTCTGCATCCAATGCTCCCCCTAAGGCCATGTGACCTTATAGGTCGATGTAGTAATGTCAACATCATGCGAAGACACGGTAGCATCTACTGCCTCTCCCTAAACGAATGCTTTATTGAAATATTTTACCTTCCATATCTTCTCATCATCTTCATTTTCTAGTTTCTTGAAATGATTCTTGAAATCATCTATGTACTCATTAAGACTTTTACCACTGTCACCAATATACTTCTTTATAACCACAGGTGGTGGTCCTCTTCTATTGTTTGTTCCATTATACCTGCAAAACTTCGCTATGTGTCCTAAGTTGTTGCATTTGAAACATGTAGGTGGTCTTCTATCTTGATTAACTTGCAGCTTACAATACCTTCTAGTATGCCCAAGGTTATTGCATTTGTAGCATGTGATCTTGGCTACTGACTCTTCTCTGATGTAATCTTGTCTGTTCCTTGATTGATTAGGTTTTCTACATTCTACTTTCTTATGTGCATATGCATAACATTTCTAACAATAACCGGTAAAGGGTTTGAAAATACCTTTACTTCTGCAATCTCTTTTCATGTATCTAACTTTGTTGCATCCAAAGCATCTACCTCTGAAAGGTTTGATGTGATCTTTAGGTTCTTCAAAAGTGGATCTATCTTTAGTCTTTGCTTCATGTGATTCATCATTAGTCTTAGAACATTCTCCTTCATTGTATCCAATTCCAGTCATGTCTCCTTTGGGTTTTTGTCTCTCTCTTTGTTCATCAATTTTATCACAGCTGATGTGTAACTTTTTAATGTGCAATTTGGATTGAGTGAGTTCACCTTTTATGATCTGATTGTACTTCTCCAATTCCTAACATTTATCCTTGTAGTGATCAAGTCCAGTCTTCATTTGCCCTATCTACACATTTTATTCTTTTCATGTCTCTTCAACTTTGTATCTTGCATCCTTTTCATGTTGAATTTTTTTAATCATGAGAAGATTAATTTGTTATTTTTCTTGCTCCAACTTCTTTATTTGGTCTGATGTATCATTTTCTGAATCCTCTTTGATCTTATCCATAAGGTCTTGTCTCTGAATTCTTGAAAGTTCAAGTTGTTCCTTTAGTTTCTTAATGAAACCTTCTTCTCTTCTTAATTTGAATTTCAATTCACCATTCTCAGTGTTTTCTTTGTCTAGATCATCAAGTGCTGCTTGAAAGTTCTCTTGCAAACTTTCTGAATCCATTTTGATCTCCCTTAAGCTGTTATGCTTTCTCTCCAAGGGCCAATAGATCTGATACTGATTGTTAGGATTAAGTAATACTGAGAAGGTGGGGGGGGGGGGGGGTGAATCAGTATTACAACACTTCAACTTAAACTTAAACCAATTGCAAATAAACCATATCAATGTTGAGAAGAAAGAACATAAACACATATCACATAACTCATAACACCATTATTTGTTTTTGAGGGTGGGGATGGTACCCATAACTTATGCACTAAAATATATAATTTGTGTTAGGAGATCTAGCCCTGTTCGGATATGAGTATTACATAGTACATTTCCTTCTTAGAGGAATAGAAAACCCTATTAGGGGTATACAAAAACCCTGTTAAAGGTGTGGTGAGCTTATTACAATCAAATTTTTTTTACAAAAGTGTTCTTCAATAAGTGAATTGCACAAGCATCTGCTATGCTTTGATGGTTCCAGTTATAGCTCTGTCAATCTCCGATCTCACATCTACTATTTGCATTTACTAATATCCCAAATTTGCATCCATAATATATACATGTCTATCACATGGGGATGGAATCTCTGTTGGAGTGGTAACATCCCGGATGGGCCTTCAACTACAGAAAATGCTTTGCGGATGAGGAGGAAGGGGTGGAGGTTGGCATCTTCCCCTTTGTGCATTGGCCGAAACATGTGGACAGGGTTAGCTATTTGGCGGCCAGGAAAGATGGTTGGGGAAGCCTAAAACATGGCATAGAAAATTTTCAAGCTAGAAAAAGGGTGATGCAGGTGCCGACTACCTTTCAAAAGAGGCAAAGGTCTACCCGTCGTGGGCGTATGGCAAGAGATGATAATGCAAGTTAAGATGGCACCAGTTCTTTGAACACTCATTTTTTGTGTTTTGAACAAACAAAGTTTTTTGTTTTTTTGATTACACTATTGCAAGATTTATGATTGTAAGGTTGGAAGAGGACATATTGCAAACAAGATTGAGAAAACTGTGTTTTTAACATTTTTTTACTGGTATTTGTTTTTTGTCGACTTTGTGTGGATTGGAATGTCAAATCTAACTCCATAGGAAGTCTACCTAGAGTCACATCTTTCAATTGCGACCGGTTTGAGATCATTTGGTGGAGAAATCCAAAAGAAATCATGTGACAATCATCTATACATAAAACTAGGGTAGTCGACTTTAGACAGTCGGCTTTCTATGGACTCTTTTAGACCAGGTGTGATTGTCTACACACTATGGCTTCAGAAGTGCTTAAAAAGACCCCAAATAACAAAGCAACCATAGACTCCTTGCACTCGCAAGAATCCAAACCTTCATTGGTCTTTCATAATGTCTAAAAATGAACAAAACTCAAAGGAATAGGGCTCAGTCCACTGAGAACCCCAAAATCCCCAAATTTAGCACTTCTAAACCCTTAATCCAAGGGTTTCTTAAATCTCCTATCTCCGATCACTTCTAGGTCCAATAGGTAGTTGTTTCACCATTAGATGATCATTATAAGATCCAAATCATAATCTATGTTCCTCCTTCAGATTAAATGGCTACTGCTATAGCATACCAAGCAAATTCATTAAGTTTCCTCTATAAATTATGGTGATCACCCAAACATTCTTCCTTCTCATTACATTAATGGATTAGGGAACTATAGTACATGTTAATACTCAGTCATTCCATGTGTTACAGTGGTCAGAGGTCATGGAATGACCATATTCAATTGGAAACTCACAAAACTGTCAAAGGAATGGCTGAAAATACTTTGCCAGTCAGAATTAATCGAGTAAAAATACAAATACAGACCTCACAAATGCATAGATGTGGTCTAGGATCAATATCTAACTATTCCACATACATTGAAATGTAAGACAATGAAAAATTGAATCCAAAAGCACTCTAAGAATTGAAGGAAATTGCATTTGAAAGAAGTTTATTTATCAAAAATTCAGTATAAATATATAACCATACTACACCAATCCATCTCTATTCATACCATTCATGAAAGAAGAAATAAATCAATAAGGATTTTGACTGTACCCTCACGGGCAGTGATAGGGTCTGTTAGAGAATAATTTACATTTCATTAAAAACCCGAGTATGTTACATTATTTCTTTGGCATTTATTGATTCTTCTATCTTCCCTTACTCCACTGTGTCTCAAACATACACATCCATGCTCTAATAAGCCTCTCCAACCGGTTTACAACCTCCACGTAACCGGTAACAATTAGTTATTAATTGTTTGGCTTAGTTTGGAATACACAAATACAGACCTCACAAATGCATAGATGTGGTCTAGGATCAATATCTAACTATTCCAAATGCATTGAAATGTAAGACAATGACAAAATGAATCCAAAATCACTCTAAGAACTCAAGGAAATTGCATTTGAAAGAAGTTTATTTATCAAAAACTCAGTACAGTCTATACACCAGGCCTCTTATGCCTTACAATGAAACTTTGACATATTTGATGGACTCCTAGAAACTACCCCAACCAATCTCAATCGGTTGGATGGATTAGTTTGCACTAAAACATAACAAAATCCAATTCCCTCCATTTTCTAATAACCATTGCATTTCAAATTTTTGAATTTGCAACATTACAAATTTGGAGTTTTTGAAACTTTTAAAGATAATGAAGCATTAAGACTTTGAAATGTGACCCAAATGAACTTATTAAGCATTACTAAAATCAAATCTAAACTATTATAAACTTGTAACACCAAATACCATCCTAGGCTCTTATTTTGGTCCTAAGGCCTATTAGGCCTTTTAAGACTTATTACATATTTTCCATTTGCATTGCATGGAATGACCTTATAGGCCATTATAGGTGCCAATACATTCCAATTGATGTCTTTAGATGTCATTAGGTGCATGGTTGTCATTATGGACTCCTGGTAGTCTTTGGATGTTCTAGGTGCTCCTGCACCATGTTCACCACCTTTGAAAGGATTCTTGTCCCAAGAACTAGTCCTGGCATTGGATGTCTATGTCTGAACCTGTACTTTAGGAATATGGTGCCTTGAGAGCTAGTTCTTTCTGCCCACTGGATGTCCACATTTGAACATGGTTGTTTACTGGCTGCCCTTCAATAGGACACTTGATTGTACCTATTTGAACATAGTTCAAATCCCAAAAGTCTACATTTCGAAGATTGTGCAACATTGTCCTATTAAATCCTTTGTCCTTTTCTTCCCAAACTTGATTTCTCCTTCCTCCTCTTCCCCTTATTGAAGAACCTCCTCTATTGCTACTATTCTGTCCAAAAGCTCTTCTTCTTTCAGACTTCCATCATACATAGGGATGTCTATCTCCCCTCACCTTATGCTGCTCATTCTTCATAACCTTGAATATCCTGATTGTCCTTTGCTCTTCAAGATCTATTTGGGAGAAGAGTGGGAGAAGACAATTTGAGATTTGGAAGACCTAGAATCCCTTGTTGAACCCTTAAAGTTGAATTATCCTTTAAAGAGCGTTCCAAGGTGGTGGTTCAAAGTTGAATGAATCCTAGATTGTAGATGAAGTGTGGAGAAAATTTTTGCTGACATCAGAGGGATATAAAAAAGATGGTGATCATCAATGCTGATTTGGATGCAAGGTACATTATGGAGCCATGCATATTCAAGACACATTGTAAATGTAGAAACAAAGTTTGTAAAGTTATAGTTTCAAATGGCATGTTTTCAAATTTTATTTCCATTGAGATGGTTCAGAAGTTGAATTTGCCAAGGATACTACATGAGAGGCCATATAGGGCACATGGATTAATGTGGAAGACCAAGTTGAGGTGACAGAGAAAGCACAAGTGCACTTTAGCATTGGGCCATATGAGGATAGCCTATGGTGTGACATCATTCCCATAGTGGATTTTCATTTGATCCTTGGGAGAGCATGGCAGATAAGTAAACGTACCCTCCATGATGGAGAAAAGAACACTTACACATTCTTGGATAGAGGAAGGAGAGTTGTGTTGCAGCCCTTGAAAGATGAAGTTTCATGGACATTGACAAGGAGTGTTGGTATTTTGGAGTGGAATGGACTCTTGGGGAGTGAAGGGAAGACAACAGACAAAAGGATAGAAGAGAAGATTGGTGAGAATGCTAATGACATCATTGAACAATTAGTAGAACACCATATAAAGTGTTTTTGAACAGAGATGCATGTGAAGATGAACAAAGAGAAGTCAAAGTATGAGTATACTCACGAAGATGACATGATTGAGAAGACAATGAGGATGTGTGGGCCACAAAAGGAAAATGCTCAAGAAGTTGAGATAACAGAGATAGAGAAGGGAATTGTAGAGGTTGCTGATGAACTGGATGAGTGCATGGATGAAGGAATCCAAGTTGGGACAGTCAAGTGTCCAATAAAAGTTTCTATTGAAAAGATAGAAGACATGGTTGTGAAGAAAGCCATAGATGACATGTTTTCATGCCAAGGAGGATGGCATTGGAATGAGAAGTTGAAAGAGGTCTCAGAGGTGACAGGGACCTTAGAGAGTGAAGAGTTAGAGCTCTTGAAGACAGCGTTCCAAAAAGAAGCCACAAGTTGGCATAAGAAGATGAGGAAGAGGGTTGTGTGGCCTATTAAAAGGCTTATGACAGAGAAGAAACTACTGAATGGAGGACTTGCTGAGAGAGTTCAAGGAGTTGCTTGTGAGGAGAGTGTACAAGTTTCTGAGAGTTGTATAGAAACTAGTGGTCAAGAAAACCTTGTTTATTTTTGTTTCTAACACTTTTATGATAGGTTTTCTGGAGTTTGATAGTTTTCACCATGCAAGTGCTATTTTTGCACACATCTATGGGAATATAAACATGAAGGCTGAAAGATTTAATGCTTGGCATGAGCACATAATGTTTGATTTCAGGGGCATAGAACACATGAACATGGAATACTCTTTTGTTGCAGGTCCTCAATAAGAAGTGGACAGAGATTCGAGGAAATGAAAGAAAATCCCAATCCAAGGGACTTGGATTGATTTGATCCTTGGGAGTATGGTGTAGGGCACCCTGACAAAGTCATGAAAAGGGGTCACTTGAATGGCTCTTGAAGAATGATCATAAAGATTATAGGATCTAAAAGATCAAAACATGCATTTATCAATGTAGTTGGACTTATGGTCCATTTTGTGAATTTGATGGAATGTCATTTAATAATCCTAAATCTATAAAGGCATGAGTTGATGTAATAGGAGTTAGATAGTATAGGATCTTCAGGATCTATTTGTTCCTCTTCTTCCTCTCCTTCCCCTTCCTTATGGGTTTCTTCCTCTTCTTCACTATCAACACCTTCATCTGTTGCTCTTCTTTGATTGGATTCCAGTGCTTCAAGCATGGCCAAAAGTGCTTTGTAAGATTCCTGAAACCTTGTGTTCTTCTCCTTCAACTCCTGGATCTCCCTGGCAGTACCTACATCTTGGAGGCATTTTCACAAACAATAGTCAAACTTCTTTAGCAAAGTGTTCCTCTATCCCTCTAAGGCACCATTTGTTTTAGATAATTTTATTTTAACTTTGGTTGTGTTAACAAAACTATGTTGACTTTATTTTGTAGTTGTTTAACATGAGAGTTTGTAGATTAATAGGAGTTCATTGATACTAGTGTGCCATAGTTGCCCATCTATAACTAGTGAGATGCACATAACTCATGTACCTCATGCTAGTGTGCTTGGATACCTTGTATACACTATTTTTCATTAGACTAGACATTATCCAAATAGTGAGTATTTATATAAAGTGCTATAACACATAGGTGGTCCTCCTTTTACACCAATTAATAATAGTGACAACCCTCACATGCGGTTGGATAATGTCTAGTCTAATCCAAGCACACTAGCATGAGGTACATGAGTTATGTTCATCTCACTAGATATAGATGGGCATTAATTCTCAATTGAATGATACGTTCCCATAAAAATGTGAACTCCTATTAATCTACAAACTCTCATGTCTGACAATATCAAGTAACGGGTCATTCCATTCAAGAAAGACCATGTCTGACAATATCAACCCAAAACAAAATAAGGAGCACGCAGAATTTAGTGATTGTATCTTCCATTAGAGCCACTTCATATGCATAGGTGATGAACATGCATATTTTCCTGAGTGCTATTGGGAGCTTACCCAGCAACACATGTACTATTGTGAAAATCACCACAAATCTATTTGCTGCTGGGTCTAGCTCCCAGTATTGCTTGGTTAAATATGCATGTTTTTCACCTGTGCATATACCTTCTATGATCAACTCTTATATGCACAGGTGATGAACATGCAGATTTTCCTAAGCAGTACTTTGAGTAGTCCTCCAACACATGTACTATTGTGAAAATCATCACAAGTCCATTTGTTGGAGGAAATCTCATAGTACACATGTTTGGAGGTTTGAAGGAAACAAGAGAATTTGAAGAGTCACAAGTCTTAATATTGTACTTAATATAGCCAAACTTCATTCAATGGTACATTCAAACATGAAACAAACCATTCTTAAACTAGATTAAACTAGTAAACCAAAGGACATACTGATTATAAGTAAACTAGTAAACCAAAGGACATGCTGATTAACAGAACTATGTTGACTTTATTTTGTAGTTGTTTAACATGAGAGTTTGTAGATTAATAGGAGTTCAAAGATACTAGTGTGCCATAGTTTCCTATCTATAACTAGTGAGATGCACATAACTCATGTACCTCCGCTTACTAGCCATTACCTTAGAATTGATTTAGTATAGAATATTTTCCAGCAGGATTTTTTTTATTTTAAAAGCAAGGTTTTCGTAGCATTATCTACCACTTGAGAAAAAGTTTCCATAGTTTCCTTGCCACAATTAATATTTCTCTAAAGACTTACAAGTTAGTAAGTCCTCAACTAGAACAGACACATTTGTCACTTCATTAAGATGACAATTGTGTACTAAGTTTCCTAAATTTATAAGTCATCGTTATCTTTATTATATACTATAGCAAATACATCTGAAGCACCAGTAGAAGCACCAGGAAATCAAAATTTAGAACCAAAGCCTTGAGATTGCTGTAGTGTTTGTGCAAAGGCTTGATACTTCCAAATATCAGCATCATTGACACTTCTTCGGGCATATTTCACTGACTCCTCAAAATGAGCAACCTTTATTTCAGCTACCTCATCACTATCATCCTCATCCATTGCCTCATTGTTCTCACTTCTTTTTCTTTCACATTCAATATTATCCTGTAAAAGTGCAGAGGAAAGAGAACATGACAAATTGAAAAAATAAGATACAAGTTGAGGAAAATTGAATCAAAAAATGTGAAATTCTAACAAACCAGTTAAAAAAAACCATTAAGAAATTCATAACCAAATCTAGTTTGCAAAAGCCACCACAATTGAAACTCACCTTCTCAATATTTTCTCTAATAGCATACTTGCAAGCCTGCTGACAAATATCTGTAATATCTCATCAATAAATATAATGGATGGGGCATTCTTCTTAGCCTCCTCAAAAGCCTTCTGGAGATTGCTTTCACTTTCTCTAGCCAACTTTGACATGATCTCAGGTCCATTGATATATAAAAAGAAGGCACCGATTTCATTTGCCACTGCCTTAGCAATTAAAGTTTTCCTTGACCCAGGAGGTCCATAGAGCAAAATACCCTTTGGGGGCTTCACACCAATAGATTTGAAGAGTTGTGGGCATCTAAGAGGAAGCTCTACCAATTCACGGTTTCAAGTATGGGTCAATATTTTGATGTAGATAATAATGAAAAACCAGTTGGTCGAATATTCGACCGTGTTGGGTAGAAACTTCGACCAATATTGTGTTGAAAAATGGTGCAAAATGTACTAGTGTCTCTTTTTCACAACAAAATCTCCCCTTATGATACCCGAAACAAGTAACATAAAAATGGCAACATGGAGCCCATACTCCATGTCTTATCCATGTCCTCTACAAGGAGAAACTCTACACTACATGGGTTGTCTCAAATACCCTTCACCTACAAGGCTACTCTTCCCTCGCAAGGGTGAGTTTGGCCTTGAACTCCCTTAACATTCACATACACAAAACATCAATAAAAAAAACAAAAACTTGAAAGGAAATGCTTTCAACAACACAACATAATTCATAACATGAATACACAAGATTAAAAAATGCACATAAAAATGTAACTCCTTCATGGAAATAGTGCAACCAACCTTGATCCAAGCTAAAGGAAAATGAAACTTGAAGAAATTTTTCCCTTTTGTCCAATCCTTTCTCCTTCCAAAGCCTCAGTGAATTCTAGAAGTCTCTAAAGATAGAGAGTGGGTGATCAGCCCAAAATTTCTCCAAACTTCCCACTAAAAGGGCCTCCTACTAAACTCCCAACCAACCATCATAAAGAGGGTATGGATCAAGAAGTCCTCTTTATCCATACTTGTCTCCTCTCATACTTTAGATGGAAACCAAGAATTCATATGGGTCCTACAAGATATGACCCAAATTAATGGTTTCCTAACCAAGGAGTCAACATGGGAACTCTACCAGATAACCCAAGGTAAGTGTCACTCTCCAACCCACTCACATGGTCTTGTCACACCAACACATCACATAAAATAAGTGTCAAGTGACACTACAAAATTTACACATCAGTTGCACACATTGCAAGACCATTAGGATAAACAAATTTACAAATTACAATTATTACATTCATGCAACATTACAATTTTACAAATAAAATATGTAACAACAAGGTTTTGTCTCTTCATTAGACACAACCTTGTCTTTCACAGATTTCACAAATGTCTAACCTTGATTCCATTATTTATTTCCATGGTCAACTTCCCTGCACACTTAAAATTCAAATATCAGTAGTCCAATAAAATCATGCATAGAAAAAATGTAAATAATTTAGAATATTAAAGAAAATATCTTTCATTATTGATTCGCATAATTCACCATTAATCCAAAGCAATATCTGCAATCCAATTTCTTCCTAAACATATTTACTCATAAAGTAGTTGTAGAATTCAATCATCATATGGTTTTACGTGTCCATATAGGTTAATCATAAAATCTAAAATTAAATCTCATAATGGTAATTATCTAAATCAATACATCAAAATGCAATATCATAATGTAATGTTAAAATCTCCATCATAAAATTCATAAGTGTGGAATCAATTCCTAAAACCAAGTTCATCAAATTCAGCGATAGAAAATATATGTCAAAGAGATCTAAATATCTTCTAAGAAATAATGAAAAAACATAGCATAAGACAAAATATATCATAATCAGGCATAATATAGTCTTAGTCATGTAGAGTGATCATCTAAAGTGCATCCAAATAGAGTATCAATACTATGTCCAACATAATATAAAATTAATACTATGACGAGTCGGGGTAGGACCTCACACAATTAATACTTTCTCTTTAATTCTCGTTTCTTTAGATTGAGCATTTAGTCTTCTCATTTCCAAAATATCAAATAACTCTTTAGGAATATCTTCCATAATCTCAACAAGTGCTCTATTGTCCTTATTCAAATATGTGATTGTAGCCTCTTCAAGAATGCTCTTATCATTATCATCAATTTTATCAAAGAACTTTCTAAGTGGCCCCAAATTTCTATGCGTTGTTAGATTATTTGTAATATTATAGACATTTATAGTAGGCTTACTAGTATCAAGTTTCATCTTCTTGATTACTTTCTATTCATCTGATTGCTTCACCTTTGTAATCTTAGTTGTCTGGGTTCATTTGGATATTAATTCCTTTACTGCAGTCTCTAAATTTGTTTCCTCTATTGGTACCTAATATTTTCTTATGCTTTTGGTCTTCACTCTTCTGGCATCTACACCAGATGATTTAGCTTGTTTCTTTTTCTTCAAACTAACTATCTTTGGAGGAGTAGGAGGCTTTGCAAGTGGACTTGCAGATGGTGGAGCTGATCTCCTTGATTTTCTTGTCCTTGATGAGGATGCAATGGGAGTAGTGTTTGGAGTGACTACCTTGACATCAATTGGTTCCTCTAGCTCCTTATTTTCTTCTTATTCATGTATTTTCCTTGTTTCTTTTAACTTTTAAACTAGAATACCAAAGCTCTCTTCCACGATCTCTAATTCTCTTCTAACTCTTCTATCTCTACCAAGCCTTTTCACCTCTAGATGTTGTTGGAGCTCAAAAATCCTAAGTATATTTTGAGTCCATATTTCTAAAATTTTCTTTAAGTATGAGATTTGTGATTTGAAAATCATTGTAAGGTGCTTAGTTTGTATGCACGGAAAAGAGAGCCTGTTGAGTTTCATGATGCGTCACTTGGATAGGGTGTCTATCACCTATCATTTGACATATGTAATAGGTTTTAGGTCCCTGTTTCCAGTTCTGACATATTCTTGAAGTGGTCATTTAAGGGTGTTTCCAAAAATCTGCATAAAGCCTGTTTCCTAATTTTCACTAAGTAGCCCTCTTTGAGAAAGTTCATTTATTGCCTTGTGACTGGTCATTGCATGCCAGTTGGTGCATCATGTTGTAGGCATGAGAGAGAGTGTTCATGCCAATTTTCAACCCCGCATGTGGCCGTTTGAACTGTTTGCCAGTGACATTCCGTTTGTAGATTGTTAAGTTTTTGTGTTTGCCTTGTCCAATTTTTTGAATGACCTACTTTGAGGTCTCCTAGTTTGTGCCCGATTCAAGATCAGGTATAATTGAATGTTGTTCCATACTATAAACCTGGGATTGTACTTGCTTGATGATTTCTGAGTCTCTGCCAATCCATTTGATCACTTTTTCAGGCCAATTCCAAATCAGATTTATGTATATTTCACTGTTTTTATCCTAAATATCACTAATAGGCTGACTTTGACGTTTGATTGTCATCGACCACTTGATCTTTTGGGCAAGTTGATTATGGATCTGTGTACCTTGTATGGGGGTGAATCAATGCCTGAGTTGCTGATTCATGAAAGTTTTAGTGGGTGAGTTTTTAAAGCCGGTTTCGGAGGTGACTTGTGTGATTTTGGCAGTGCAGACAAAATTAGTTTTCAAGTTGCTATGTTTGACCATTAATAACTTTGGGCTCAAATCTTTCTGAGTAATTTACTTTGGCCAACGTACTGTATGGTTGGAGGTGAACTCATGTTCGTGATGACGCACTCTTGTAAGGCCTTTTTGTTAGTTTTTGAAGCTAGTCCCGAATGTCAGTTGGTGTTGATTGGCAACTTTACAAAGGATGAAAAAGCTTTGTAAAAAGGTCTTTGATATCATGAGAAATGAAATTCCTATCAAGACCAGAGAGATCGATGAGAATGGAAGCTCATTAATAATTTCTCATCAGCTTTTATTTGAGGTTGGAGAAGGCATATTAACAGGTGGCTCCATCGAACAAGGAAACCAAAAGCAAAAAGAAACATCTGAGAATGATGCTTTGAATGAAAATGACAATTAACCAACCTTATACAAGAAGCGAATTTCAATTGTAGCAACAAGGGAAAAGTTTTTGGATGTTGTTTGTGATTCTCTTGTTGAATATCGTTACATGGGTCCAAATCAAAGAGCTAACTTGGTTATAGCATGTAGGCTAGCAGACTTGGCATCACAAGTGTTGTTTCCACGGACTCCATACGTCATATGATGAAGAGTTTTGTGGATGAAAAAGAAAATCATTTATTATAGGCCTCAACATATCATGCTGGCAAATATTTGGATCGAAAGCTATGGCAATTTAAGGATACAAGGCACATAGTGAAATGGTGATTGATAGTCTTGACAAGATAATTGCTGCCCGGGAAGAAAGAAAGCAGTTTGTTGTGGTAGAAGGAATGCATTTGAGCTTGAATTTTGTGATGGGGCTCATGAAGAAACATCCATCAATCATACCATTTATGATCTACATTGCAAATGAAGATAAACATTTGGAGCATTTTGCTGTTTGAGCAAAGTATATGACCTTGGATCCTTCAAAGTACAAGTCTGTTAAGTACTTTTGTAACATCTGTGTGATTCGAGATTACTTGTGCAAAAGAGCTGACAAACATCTCATTCCAAAGGTCAATAATGCTAATGTGGACAGAAGTGTGGATTCTACACATGCCACAATATTCAACTGTTTATGCAGGAGGCATGAGGCTGCAACTTTGTTACATTGTGATGTGCATGAAAGGTAAATGGGATGCACACATATTAAAGGAATACATAGGGAGCACATACTATTTTAAAAGGAACATATACAACATTGTGCTGTGTTTTATTGTTGAAAGTAGCATGAAGCCAAGGGGCTGCTAGTCAAGATGAGTGCGCACTAATTTCAGTGTGCACATCAAATATGCAATGGAGGCCAGCACCCAATCAACAAGTCTCGCGCGAGTATGAATGCTAGCGTAAGAGGAAATAACAATTGCGTAAGGCATGTACATGCCTTTGTGTGAGCCCAGGAATCTAAAATGGAGGCTTGCAACAAACAAATTGCGTAAGCCAGGCATGGGGAAATGTCAAATGAAAGGAGTGCGCTGGCTATGCATACACCAGCAGGGTGCATGAAGCAATGAAGGAAGACCTGCACATGGAAAGGGAGGCTCACGCACAACTATAGGTGAGCTGCCTGTGTAAGGACACTCATGCATAAGACAAAAGATTGCTGCGTGAGCCAAGTATGCAAGCAAAGGGAGATAGTGTCTTGCACAAGGTATAAAAGGGGTATTCACGCAAATGTAGAAGGAAGCATATTATACAAAGTGGTGGCCACTTTAGCATGCCATAGACCAAGTCATTAGCATATAAGAGGGGCCCGCGTAAGCACATGGGGCTGCGCATAAATAATGAGGGCTCACACATGGTAATATGGGTGTGTGGACAACCAGTTTTAAAGGAAAACCCACGCACCAAACACATGGGAGGCTGCTCACGTATGAGCCAATGCCAAATACCAAGAGGAAGCCAACGTTTAAGACAAATAGGCCAGTGTTAATGAGCAAAAGGGGATGCCAACCGAAAAGTAGAAGGGGGCATGTTTTGATTTTCTTAAAAGGGTATGTGTAAGGTAAGTGCCTTGTGTGTTAGCTTCCAGCACGCAATAAACAAAAAACTAGAGGTGTTTGCGTGAATATAAGTTAGACAACAAACACACAATAAAAAAAAAAGCAAGGAAGAATTGCGTGAGGCACTATTTTGAATGCCAACACATATGAATGTTTCTTGCAGACAATGTGAGAGGCCTTCTTATGGAGAGGACTCACGCATAGATTGAAAGGAGAGTACGTGAGCATTTGAGAAGGGTTTGGTATTGTGAGCACATGCCCAAGGCAAGTGATAAGGAGGAAACAAGGATTGACCACAGACGCATAGGCCGGGTAAAGAAGACAATGTATTGGTGATTTTTATCCCACATTTACAAGGATCAACGTGCTAGTAATGTTCATATGCACTGGCACTCACAAGTGGGCTAAATGAAGTTAGACAAAGGCATGTGGTAGCCTCTACCCTTGTGGGCCCACATAGATGTGCGTGCTAGCTGGCACTATGGGCACATTTTTAATGCAGTCTTTAAAACACTCCAAATGATTTATCCCACATTCATCCCAAAAAGGAACTTTGAAATGTTTAAAAGGAATGCCGCTCGCATAAGAAATAGATGAAAGAGCTAGAGGCTCTGTGGATGCATGTGTGTGGAGGTCACCTCAGGAAGTGTGCTGGTGGGCCCGAGACAAAGAAAATATTGCAGGACAACTGGTAGATGACAGGACCAATGAAGTGGACATGTGGCAGCTAGTCGTGTGATCGCGAGACCAAGCCGCTAAGTAGGCAAAAATTTGGAGACTTGGAGAACGCGGTTAGTCACGTAGTCTTCAGATGTTGGTGGTTAGAGGCTAAAAATTTAGAGACCTGGAGAGAACACAGTCGCGTAGTCTCCAAATGTTGGCAGTTAGAGGCCAAACATTTAGAGACTCAGAGACAACATGGTCGCATGATCTCGAGAGGCCTGGTGGTTAAGGAAGAAAATCTGGAGACTAAGAGACTGCCTAGTCGCCAGGTCACCAGAAGAGCTTTCAGAGACTTGGAGACTGAAGGCTTGTCATGTAATCTCCAAAAGATTCAGAGACTTGGAGACTGAAGGCTTGTCGCGTGATCGCCGAATCTAACTGTGGTTAAGAGATTGATTCAGAGACTTGGAGACTAGGAATATTTGCCATTTCTCTAGATAAACTCACGGTTAGATGAAGTATTCAGAGATTAAGAGACAACCTAGTCGCCAGGTCACTAGAAAAGGATTCAGAGACTTGGAGACTGAAGGCTTGTTGCTTAATCTCTGGATCTAACTATGGTTAAGAAATTGTTTCAGAGACTTGGAGACTAGGTGCATTCGCCAGTTCTCTAGGTAAACCCAGGGTTAAGCAAAGTCATTCAGAGATATGGAGATTAATGTAGTCGCCTAATCTCCCAATCAGGGGTTAAAGGCTTGGGTTAGTCCGAGCAGCCAATCAGCTAGTGACACTTGGCACATCCTGGTGACTTCTAAGAGAAAAGTGCAGGTATAATAAAAAATGGCAAATTTAAAAGTGAAATATGAAATCAAGTTGAAAGACATAGTCTGCACATTTGAAATTAAATTCATAAATTTAAATGAGAGAACCTGTTCACAAAATTAACTTGGAGGTTCAATTTTTATTCGAACATAGGCATGTTATATGTTTTCGGAAACGGGAGAAGACGAGGAATCCAGTGGCAGTGTTTATTTTCAATTTCAAAGCAGCATGAAAGAGCAGTATCGACTGACATTTTTGGAATCAAATCACTTGGAGGGAGAAATGGTTGCAAAGGCAGTTGCAGATGACCAAGTGAAAGAGGATCAAAATTGGAGAGAAAATAAGATATTTTGGAAAATTGGCAGTTGTCAGTGAGGACTTGCTTTGATGTTTTCCTTTATCTTTCCTTTCTCTCCCTTGTTTTGGGGGAGGATGGAATTGTCACTGTAGAGGCAGTATTATGGCTTTTGAGCCCTTGTTTTTTAGGTTTTCATGGTTTCTTGACTGTAATGAACCAGATATTTTTGAATGCAAAATAGTGGAATCCCAATCTTTCATTGGTGATGTCTTCATATATATTGTATTGAATTCTTGTGTATTAGTTTGTAAGGCATTCTGATATGTTGGTTACTAGGTAACTGTGAATTTGTGTCCTTAGTTTCCCTCAAGGAGTGAATAAATCTTTGGCATAGTTCTAAGAATTTGACAGTGTATGTGAATCTGATGTTTGGGTAGGGGAGTGAGAGAATGATTTGTAAGGCATTTCATTCGGGTTTTATTTATTTTGATAACATAGGATTTATGGGGATTTGTTTTCATCTAACTCTATTGCCCAATTAGTAAGGCACTAGTCACTGCTTGTTTCTGCATCTTTCATCATCAAATCTAAAATCAATGAACATTTACTTTCTGTTGTAGAGCTAAGAAGATTAGGTTTGTATCAAGGATACAAACTAATATTATGATGCTTTGAAGAAGTAGATCTGAAATAGGTACACCCGCCTGTAGCCAAGAGCTCGAAGTGAAGGACTTGGTCCTTGTTAATTAGTCTTTTCTTATTTGAGTAAGGATTTTCAGAATCATAGAGTTCCATTTAAGCACTGAGGGCTTGTATTAGGATTCCTGGAAGAAAAATCACTAATAGATGTATCTTTAGGTTCTTTTATTTGAATGTACTGAACCTCTCTTCACTATTATCAATAAGTATCTTTAATAAATCTTTAACATAGACATCAAGTATGATATCATCTACCTTAGATCCCATAGGCATGACCAAATATGTTCTAGGTTCTACTACCTCCATTAGACACTCATCTGTCCTAAGTATAAGACATATGGTGTCCTCATGTTTCTTTATAAAAAAATTTGGAATCCTTTTTCTCTGCTGCATTTTCTCCTAAAAATCCTTAAAGAAACCCCATAAGGTACTCCTTGATTTCTTGTCAAGCATATAGTAGAAATATTTGATCTTAAGTGCTACAAGTCTGTCAATAGACCAATCAATCCTTCCAATACCAGGGATTTCATTCATAAAGTAGAAGAAAACATATATAGTCAAAGTGCCATACTTGAATATCTTTTGCATGTCCTTCTTAATCTATCCAAGATTCTCTAACAATTGAATTATGAGGATCTCACAAAAAATAATATTCACCATTTTCTTTGATCATCTTGTAAGCTAAATAGATCATAGTGCTAGAAATAGAATTGTCTCTGCTAGAATGATAGATCTTATAGCCTATTACCATAGCTTCAAACCTTACATTAGGTTGTATAATTTTATTTATTATCATAGCTCTCTTGTCCTACTAAGAACTAGTATGTTCATTAACCAAGCTTTTCTTAATTAATTTGAGTGCAGGAACTTCATCGAACATGTTAAAGAAAACAACAATCCTTAGAACATCCTTAGTTATCTTATAATGTTAGTCAAGCCATAGGAATTGATCATTAATTCTTCTCAACACATATCTTATCCAATCATTCTCATCACATGTAGGAGCACTCTTGTTTGAGCTACATTATTCTCCTCTAGGACCTTGTACTCATTTTTCAAATTAGAGTTTACAGACAATTCAAATAAAAATAGATAATGAATCTTATGGTCAGCTAATTCTTCCAAGTTACAATGAATATAATCCCTAATATCCTCTATGTGAAGCACACCGTAAGGTAATTTAGAGAATGCACCTTTAGGATGATCTTCCAATGATTTATAGAGATATTTCTTGAATTATACCCTAGGATTCTCTATTATGCCAAAAATATGAGGCTTTTCCATAGGCAAATATGAAAGATATCAAACAACATAGAGAAACTACCTCTTTTCTGTTAAACAAGGGTTTGATCACCAAAATATTGATAATCATCTTAGATCTCAAATAAATCACCTTTAAGAGCTCTGCAAATGCTTCCCCTTAGTCGCAAAGTGAAAAATAAAGTATTGAAATGCCTTTTTGACCCTTCGCACATCTAAAAGTTAGATGTAATAAATGTTTCTGTTAGAATAACTGAGAGGGGGGTGAATTAGTTATCCATAGTCCCAAATCAAAATGTATAATCCAAAACAATTTACTTAAACTTTCGCAGCTCGGTAACATAAAATACTATATTGTTTGTGCTTTTACCGATTACCAGTCAGTAACATATAATGATTAACGATCAAATCCAACATGCAATATGTAAAGTATGATAACAAATAATCACCACAATGAACACATAACACAAAAGATTTAACATGGAAACCCTGTGAAGGGAAAAACCACCTGGGACCGACAACCCAAAAATGTTCACTTTTCTAAAGTGAGGTCGGTGAAGACCCAACCCTATTAAAAGTTACAAACACATTGTGAGGTGTGACCTTGTTAGAGGATTTTAGACCAACCGTTATCATCCAACCAGCATTCACTATGGGGTTGATAGGATAACAATGTTCATTCTATGAATGATACATATAAGACTTTCAAGTCCATTCTGTTAAGATATTTATCTGTTTACAATGGTTAAAATGTAACAGTAGTTGATCTGATTACAATACAACTTCAATTGCAGATTATCAGATCTATGTTAAGCCCATTCAAATCCTCTGATCAATATATCAATTCTGTATCAACAATAATCAATGACTTACTGTTGCTCGGTAATAGCTTTCTGATGCTCGGTAAACTCTGCAGTTCGGTTCTGCTTAACCAATTTGATGAGGCATACATGAAGCTTGTTCATGCGATAATTTTGTAGTCTCCTTCTTTTGCAATAAGTTTCATAAAGAAACCCTAGTTTCTTAAATAGACAAGTAAACTATTTTCTTCTCCTCCATAAGATATTTCTTCTTATTCTCCTTCATCCATTTTTTTTCTTAAACCTTCCTCGGCTGATGTGTCAGTAACACGTTTTGATTTCATCCTTTAGATCTTCCTTGAATTATGCTAGCCGATGATCTTCATAACAAACATTATCTCCATCTCTGATTTTGATGTACTTTACAACTCATCAATCCTTATCGGCTAAACTAATTATTTAGTTCCTTTTCTCCTGCTCGGTTAACAAAGAAATGTGTTGGTAAACACAAGCTCAGTTTATACTATGCTCGGTATACACTATACTGCTCGGTGTATACTGTGATGCTTCATCAACCAACCACACTGCCTTGTGTCTTCCAATTTTTTTTCTCATCATAGATGAATGAAACATAATCAAGTCAATAACATAAGGTCATAGACTTATCAACAAGTTACCCAATGTATTCCTTATCCTCATCTGTCATATACATCTTTCTCATGTAGATATTTCTATTCTTCATCTCTTTTACTCATTTTCTACAGATGTTTAGGTATTGTAACTTACAAGATAAGTGCTATCAAACTGGTTGACATCAATGACAACATATTACTGATTTAATCATATTACATATCTAATCAACAACTCGGTGATCTCTAATCACAGATCTTCAATTAGATTCTAAATCAGTTGTAGTTCATCAATCTCTCCCTTTGGCATTAATGACAACTCAAGTAATATGAAATATATCATACACATACCAAACATGTATTCTACAACTCTGTGAACAAATGTTGTACAAGCTCTCCCTAGCTTAATATGTTTAATCACCATGTTACTCAACAACATTACCAATGCAACTTCTACATTCTGCAGATATGATCTTTGCAACTTTCGGATTCCTTCTTTTGTTCTCAGTAACCGATCTTTAGTGCTCTCCCTTTCTTTCAGTTTGTCTCTCCCTTAGATAGATGTTTCAGTGTTCTCATCGGTGCATATTATTTCATATTGTTTATCTATCCCTTTGACAACAATGCCAAAGAAACAAGTAAACATACAACTTTGTAGTAGCCATGTAACTCTCTGTTGTTCAGTGCATTCTCTGTATCTCTGTATACTAATATGCCAATCTGTTCTAGTTCTTCAAAATTTTCACAACCTTAGACATGATCCAAAGTGTGAATTATCCTGCATCAACATGTATGATCTTATGATAAGATTAGGCTGATGCAACACCCAGATCACTTTAGTGACCAGTAGATAGGGGATGGACCCCAAGTCTAGTCCTCAAGTATTCAAATGTATCCTTCGGTAAAGGCTTTGTAAATATGTTTGTAAGTTTTTCTTTAGATGTAACAAATTCTAACTTCACTTGCTTCTCCTGTACTTGTTCTCTTAAGTAGTGATACTTAATAGATATATGCCTTGTTTTAGAGTGCATCACTGGATTCTTTGAGATGTTTATTGCACTTGTGTTATCACAATATATAATCACTGGCTCAATGATTAGCGCATTCATACCTTCTAACACTTACTTAATAGATGCAATATTTGAATAGTTTGTAGCAGCAGCAACATACTCTGCTTCGGCTGTAGACTGAGAAATGTAAGGCTACTTCTTACTTGTCCATGTAACAAGTCTTTCACCAAAGAAAAATGCTCCTCCGGTGGTACTTTTTTTGTCATCCACATTTCTAGCCCAAACAACGTCGGTAGAGACTTTGAGTTCAAATTTGCCTTCCTTAAGATACCATAATCCATAATCTTCTATTTTCTTCGGGTATCTTAAGATTCTCTTTGTAAAAACCATGTGTGACTCTCTAGGATTTGCAAAATTTTTTGCAAGAATTCCCACAACATGTGCCATGTCTGGTCAACTATGCACTACATACATTAATTTACCAATCATAGATCGGTACAGTGTCTGGTTCAATTCTGTAGTTTCATCTTCCTTAGTCAGTTTACATCTAGTGGCCATCGGTGTTCCCACAGGTTTAGCATCTTCCATTACAAATGTCTTCAGTACTTCCTTTATATATTTAGATTGTGTGATGAATATACCACCATTCTCCTGAATCACTTGTAGTCCTAAAAAGAACTTAATCTCTCCAAACATAGACATTTCAAATTCACTTCTCATTTCATCAGCAAATGACTTACATATTTGATCTTGTCCTCCAAATATTATGTCATCCACAAATATTTTAGCAATAAGAATAGTATCATCAGTATCTCCTTTCATATACAAATTTCTATTCTCACTTGTTCTAAAAAATCCAATACTTAACAAATAAGTATGCAGCTTCTCATACCAGGCTCTCGATGCTTGCTTCAAGCCATATAAAGCTTTATGTAATCTGCATACCATATCTTTATTTTCTGTATCCACGAACCCTTCAGGTTGTTCTATGTAGACTCCTTCAAGTATTCCATTCAGAAAAGATGATTTGACATTCAGTTGGTAAACTTTGAACTTTTTGTGTGCAACATATGCAAGTAACATTCTGACTCCTAATCTAGCAACAAGTGAAAATGTTTCACCATAATCAATTCCTTCCTCCTATACACATCCCTTGCATACTAACCTAGCTTTGTTCCTTGTTACCTCTCCATTCTCATTTTGGTTATTTCTGAATATCCACTTAGTACCGATAACATTCTTATCTTTAGGTCTGGGTACTAAACTCCAGGTTTTGTTCTTCTCTATTTGTTCTATTTCCTCTTTCATTGCATTAATCCATTCATTATTTTATAATGCAACTTTTACATTCTTTGGTTCATAATCACAAACTAGACATGTACCTTGTCTTGTCTTACTCCTTGTTTACATGCCAGCTTGTCTATCTCCAATGATTTGTGTCTCAGGATGATGTCTTCTTAAAAATCTTGCCAGTATCCAATCTCTTCATTCTTGTTCATCCTGGGCAGGTTCATTTGCTTGCTCAATAAGTCCTTCCTACTCATCGGTTTCTCTTTCCCGTTCCTCGGTATTAGTTTCCTGCTAACTGGTTGTCACAGTCTGCGGCTTTGGTAGATACTCAGGTTGTTCAATGTTAGTGAATCTACTGTAGTCTTCCAGTTCCTTTCTGCTTTCCTCTATATTCTTGTCATCAAACTCATCAACTCAAACATTAGTACTTTCAATCATTTTATTAGTTACTCTGTTCAGACACTTGTATGCTTTACTTTTACTGGAATATCTTAGAAATATCCCTTCATCACTTTTTGAGTCAAACTTTCCATTTCTTTCATCTTTTAGAATAAAATATTTGCTTCTAAAAATTCTGAAATAAGTTACAATGGGTTTGTGTCCAAACCATAACTCATAGGGTGTCTTGTTAGTGTCCTTCTTTAGTTGTACTTGATTTAACACATAAACAGTAGTGCTAACAGCTTCTCTCCAGTATGTCTGAGCAACATTCTTTTCTATCATTAATGTTTTTGCACAGTCAATAATTGACCTATTCCTCCTTTTAGCAATGCCATTCTAGCATGGTGTCCTCGTTACAAAGACCTATCTTTTAGTACCATGCTCATTACAAAAATTAGTAAATTCATCAGAGATAAATTAACCTCCTCTATCTGATCTTAAGCATTTCAATTCTTTACCAGTCTCTTTTTCAACTTTTGCTTTATACCACTTGAACATCTTGAATGCCTCAAATTTTTCTTTCAAGAACATGATAGTCATCAACCTAGTATAATCATCAACAAAAAGAATAAAATATCTGTCACCATAGTAACTTTGAGTTCTCATAAGACCACATAGGTCGGTATGCACTAACTCAAGTATTTTCTTTGTTGAATAATCTTTTCTTTTGAAACTAGACTTAGTCATCTTACCTTTCTGACATTCATGACACATAACATGATCAGGCTTAGATAAGTTAGACAGAGCTCTAACTCTTTTCTTTTTACTGATTTTAATCATGTTATCAAAATTCACATGACATAACCTTTTATGCCACAACCATGTTAGAAAGTAAGGTTCACCAAGATAACTGAGAGGGGGGGGGGGGTGGGGGTGACTCAGTTATCAGATAATTATAACTTTTATCATCTTTAACAACATTAAACCATATAAGCAATATAATTACCAACCATAGAAAGATATTCATACACAATTACACAATAACACAAGATATGTTGACTAGGGAACCTCTTGATCAAAGAGTAAACCCCGGTGGGAATGATGCCCACAAAGGATGCACTAATATGAATATTCCTTGTGAAAGGATGGACTTTGTTAGGAGTCTTATGAAATACATTCAGTACATATGAATCCCTGTTAAAAGATTCTAACCCTGCTAAGAGTTATGGAAGACGGAAGGACCCATTGCCCAAACAGCTTCAGGGTAAGATCACTAAATTCACTATCTAAATAATCTATGCATTATTCAATAGAATAATATGTTACCTCTTCTCTGACTATGCCAAACCTCACTCACTGCTACATCAAATCTCAGTTTTAGATCTCTGTACTTCGCATGTCTTCCTTCACAATTTCTCTCTCATACTTAGCTCTTTTCTTCATTTCATGCATATCGCATCACACATCATCACTATCTCTACTATCTCAACAACGAAATACATTCCTTCCTTTATACCACACTCAAATAATTACAAATGAGTCGGCACACAATTATAAAATAAAAGTTTCCACACGCTACACCAAAATTACATAAAACTGTTAGCTTCCAAATACAATAAATCTTCACTCATGTGACTTCAAAGTTTGCACTATCATCCATGTCACTATCAATGTGTCTCTAACTTCCCTTTAACTACATAAAGCTAGATTCTATCCTGATTAGGAGATATCATCTGATTGCCAAAAACCACTACTCAGGAAGACTGCCTAAATACTGCTTCCACCAAAATGATCATAACTTTCATGAATAAAAGAATTACTGTCTGGGCTCTTAACCATAGACATATAACATATCAAAGAATATATCCTCAATGTCACATAGCTCCAACTGCACTATCCCATGTGCGCTAATCAAAACACTGTCTGCTTCTCTGCAAGTCTTCGGTAAAACACTGTGTTGACATCAATAACAATCATAGTCATGAATGCAACAATAAATGCTACAAAATGAGTGCCAAACACTTTAGCATTCATTCCCAACAATCTCCCCCATTAGCATTGATGGCAACATAGATGAAAAACATCCAATATTCCAAAAATCCAATATTGCAACACTGCTTCTGCAAGTCCTCTTCATCAATCAAATCTTTCTTCGTTATCCTGTTTAGTTCTCTCATATTGTTTTTCATGCATACTTCTCACCCATTGACATCAATGAAAAAAATTTCATCATTAAGTCAACAACAACTCAATGTCAAAAGACACTGTTCAAAAAAATACATTTACTAGAGTCCTCATGACTCAGGTCAGATACACATACTCCCCCATAGAGGAAGTACCAATATCCAGTCCAGAAGAAAGATAGGGCTCATATACCACTAGACAGATGCAACCAACTGCATCACTACTCAAAAGTAGGCTGGGGCATAACCCCAAGCATACCTCTCAGATACTCAATTGTATCCTTAGGCAAAGGCTTTGTAAATATATTTGCTATCTGTTCCTTTGTGCTTATGTACTCCAGTCTGACTTCTTTCTCAACAACTTTCTCTCTTACAACATGATACTTGATCTTTATATGTTTTGTCTTAGAATGTAGTACATGATTCGTAGACATACTGACTATACTGATGTTGTCACAATGTATAACAATAGGTTCAATAAATTTAATTCCAATATCCTTCAGCATCTGCTTCATCTAAATTATCTGGTTACAATTGTTTGCTGCTGCTACATACTCTGGTGAAATCATCAGATTTTTCATACCACAATCCATAGTCCATTGTGCCTCTTAAATATCTCAGTATCCTCTTTACTGCTGCATAATGTGATTCTCTAGGTTCAGCTTGAAATCTTGCTATAATTCCAATTGAATGTGCTATATCCGGTCTTGTGTGTGTCAAATATTGTAATCTTCCAATCATAGATCTGTATTTCTTCTGCTCAACTGCTAGTGTTTCATCTGTGCTAGATAACTTATGTCTAGTTACCATAGGTGTTCCAACTAGTTTACAGTCCTCCATTCCAAATCTTTTTAGCAACTCATTCAAGTTCTTTGTCTGACTTACAAAGATACCATCATTGTTTTGTGTTATCTATAATCCCAAAAAGTATTTCATCTCACCAATCATACTCATTTCAAATTCAGTCTTCATTTCATCAGCAAATTTGTCACTAGCCTCATCTTCTCCTCCAAAAATAATGTCATCAACAAAAATAACTATAATCAACAAACCATTTTCATTTTCTTTTGTGTATAGATTACTATCAGCTGTTCCTTTAGCAAATCCCAATTTTAACAAATACTTATCCAGTCTTGCATGCCAAGTTCTAGGTGCTTTCTTTAGTCCATATAATACTTTCTTCAGTTTACATACCAATCTTGCTTTGTTTCTTACAACTTCTTCTTCATTCATCTTTTTTATGAATACCCAATTAGTTCCAATCACATTCTTGTCTTTAGGTCTAGGGACCAATTCCCATGTCTTGTTCTTTTCTATCTGATCTAGTTCTTCTCTCATAACATTAATCCAATGTTCATCTTCACAAGCTTCACTAGTAGATTTAGGTTCAATTTGAGAAATCAAACATAAATGTACCTTATTCCGAGTCAGAACTCTTTTGTCCAAACTTCCAATAACTTGTTCAACAGGATGATGTCTTGATAAATACCTGTTCGGTGTCATAGTCTCAGTTCTTGCTTCAACTGTATATTCTTCTCTAGATTCCTTTCTGGTTTCTTCAGCATGACTCTCATTCAACAATTCACTGTCAGTTTCATAGAATAATTCAGTAGTTTCAGTGTTAGGTTTAGGATGAGTTTCTTCATCAGATTCATAATCAAGCATTGTTTCCTGAATTTTGAACTTTTTATCAACTTTAACATTTGTGCTCTCAACAATAGTTTTAGTTCTCTTATTGTAACATCTATATGCTTTTCTCTTCAAAGAATATCTAAGAAAAATACCTTCATCACTTCTAGGATCAAACTTTCCAATATTATCATCTCTCTTTCTATAACATTTGCTTCCAAAAATTTTAAAATACTTAACTGAGGGTGCATGTCCAAACCATAATTCATAAGGTGTCTTGTCTATGTCTACTCTGATTTGTACTTTGTTTATTGTATATACTGCTCTATTCATTGCTTCTCTCCAAAATGTCTTCGCTAAATCATTCTCAAATAACATAGCTCTTGCTGCTTCAGTTACTAATTTGTTTCTTCTTTCTGCAATACCATTTTGTTCAGGTGTTCCAGGGGTTGAAAACTGTCTCTTAATACCATTCACTTCACAAAAAGTGTTAAACTCTCTAGAAGTAAATTCAATACCTCTGTCAAATCTCAAACATTTAATCTTCATTCTAGATTCATTCTCAACTTTGTTCTTAATGATCTTAAACTTATCAAATGCTTCAGATTTTTCTTCAGAAATGCAATCCACATCATTCTTGTAAAATCATCAACAAGAATCATAAAATACTTTTCTCCATAGAATCCTCTAGTCCTGATAGGACCGCTCAAATCTGTATGAACAATCTCCATCTTCTCTGCTGATGTGAACTTCTTACTGGGAAATGAACTTCTCTTCTGCTTAGCCATCACACATTCTTTGTAAATCATGTTAGTAGGCTTCATAATTTTAGGAAAATCCCTTACTACAAGTGGAGTACTCACTTTCACAATATTATCAAAGTTTATATGACAAAACCTTCTATGCCATAACCAACTGTCATCAATCTTAGTAATCAAACATGTCATCTTAGTAGGATTCAACTGAAATACTTTACCTATGGTTCTAGATCCAGTTTCAATCAGATTTCCATCTTTATCCTTTATCACACAAGTTTTCTCAGTAAACCAAACTTGATATCCTTTATCAACTAACTGTCCAACACTCAAAAAATTATGTTTCAATCCATTCACAAAGTAAACATCATCAGTATTAGTCTTTCCATCAAGAGTAATAGATCCTATACCTTTAATCAAACAAGGTGCATTGTTACCAACTCTAACAACTCCTCCATCATAATTGTTAAACTTTATGAACTTCTTCATATCTCCAGTCATATGATGTGAACAACCACTATCTATAATCCAATCAACTTTCTTTTCAACTTGGGAAACTAAAGCTTTTTCTTCCTTAACATTAGTTTCAAAATTTTCTTCTTTAATTGCTACAAATCTTATTTCATCATTATTCTCAGTATCACTTTCACTTAAAGTTCTTTCAATACTAGCTTCAAGGTCTTTATCATTAGCATAATAACATTCCTTAGATTTTCTAGGTTTGAAATTATTTTTGTACTTCTTAACTCTCTTAGGACATTTAGATGCAAAATGACCATATTTTTGACAAGTCCAACATTTAAAATTTTTCTTACCATCTGGTTCTCTTTTCACAAGCAAGGCAATACCTTCTTCAATCTTCTTGTCTTCTTCATTTCTAGATCTACTGCTGCCAGCACAATCTCCGCTCACACTGATGCTTCTTGACAATGTAGGGTGAACACTAAGAGCACTGAATGCTTTCTCCATTCTAGGTAAGTCTCTTGATAACCTTGGGTTCATTTCTGCTGCTTCCATTCTTCCAAGAAGAGTCTCTCTTGTAAAGTTCGCAGTACAAGGTATAACTTGTTCAATCATCTGTGTTGTCTGCTTAAATACAGGAGTTCATATCCTCAGAAATTTCCATATCACTTCATTCTCTGTCTTTGTTCCTCCACAAGATTTTATCCCTGCAACAATTTTTGACATTCTACCACTATAGCTTCTAATAGATTCATCTTCCAACATTCTTATATCTTCAAATGCACATATCCAATTATGTAATCTAACTCTTTTTGCATGTTCATCACCTTCAAAAGTAGAGTGCAAAGCTTTCCAAATTTCATGAGACTTTTTCAAATATTTTACCTGACTATATTCATTCTCCGGAAGTGCTATCAAAAGTGCTTCTCTTGAAAGTATGTTACACATGAATAGATCTCTCTCATCATTAGAGCATGTCTCAAGATCATCTTCTTCAATGATAGTCTTATCATTCTTTGTAGTCAAGGTCAATAACTTGGTCCTAAACATAATAGAGGTGTCTTCATCTTCTCTTTCCAACTATCAAAATTTACTCCATCAAACTTAGGGCTTTCTTTCCTGAAATTCATCATGGATCTCCTTAAGCTGTTAAACTTCTCTTTCGAGGACCTGCTACTCTGATACCAATTGTTAGAAAGTAAGGTCCACCAAGATAACTGAGAGGGGAGGGGGGGGGGTGAATCAGTTATCAGATAATTATAACTTTTATCATCTTCAACAACATTAAACCATATAAGCAATATAATTACCAACCATAGAAAGATATTCATACACAATTACACAATAACACAAGATATGTTGACTAGGGAACCTCTTGATCAAAGAGTAAACCCCGGTGGGAATGATGCCCAAAAAAGATGCACTAATATGAATATTTTTTGTGAAAGCATGGAATTTGTTAGGAGTCTTATGAAATACATTCAATACATATGAATTCCTGTTAGGAGATTTTGAATCCCTGTTAAAAGATTCTAACCCTGCTAAGAGTTATGGAAGACAGAAGGACCCACTGCCCAAACAACTTCAGGGTAAGATCACTAAACTCACTGTCCAAATAATCTTTGCATTATTCAACAGAATAATATGTTACCTCTTCTCTGACTATGCCAAACCGCACTCACTGCTACATCAAATCTCTGTACTTTGCATGTCTTCTTTCACAATGTCGCTCTCATACTTAGCTCTTTTCTTCACTTCATGCATACCGCATCACACATCATCACTATCTCTACTATCTCAACAACGAAATACATTCCTTCCTTTATACCACACTCAAATAATTACAAATGAGTCGGCACACAATTACAAAATAAAAGTTTCCACACGCTACACCAAAATTACATAAAACTGTCAGCTTCCAAATATAATAAATCTTCACTTGTGTGACTTCAAAGTTTGCACTGTCATCCATGTCACTATCGATGTGTCTCTAACTTCCCTTTAACTATGCAAAGCTAGATTCTATCCCGATTAGGAGATATCATCCGATTGCCAAAAACCGCTACTCAAGAACACTGCCTGAATACTACTTCCACCAAAATGATCATAACTTTCATGAATAAAAGAATTACTATCTGCGCTCTTAACCATAGACATATAACATATCAAAAAATATATCCTCAACGTTGCATAGCTCCAATTGCAATATGCCACGTGTGCTAATTGAGTCACTGTTTGCTTCTTTGCAAGTCTTCGGTAAAACACTATGTTGACATGAATGACAATCATATTCATGAATGCAACAACAACTGCTGCAAAATGGGTGCCAAAAACTTTAGCATTCATTCCTAAAAAACCATGCATCTTCATCATTAAACAAGAAGATTGATCATTATCAAGATAAAATAAGTTACCTTTGGATTGTGTACCAATTCCAACAAGTCTTCCTCCATCATCAAATATCTTCACTTTTTTATTCTCAAAATCAACTCGATGGCTTGAATTTTTTAGTTGTGCCACACTTAGAAAATTATAGTTCAATCCTTTGATCCAATAAGCATTTTCACATTTTAATCTATCATTTATCATCAGGGATCCTTTACCTCTTACCATATAGTGTACATCATTACCCATTCTTACAGATCCTCCATTGTATTCTTCAAGATAGTTAAATTTTTCTTCATCACCAGTCATGTGATGTGTACAACCACTATCTATGATCCATGTATCATTTTTATTAACCTTAGAGATAAGTGTTGTCTCTACATACCTTTCATATTCTTCGGAATCATCCTTCATCACCACAAATACTTCCTCCACATCATCATCAGTGTCGGTATCGGTGATATCTTCTTCCTCAGCATTGTAGCATACCTTCTTGCCTTTGTCATTATTGTTTCAGTTGTCTCTGTTGTAGTGTCAGTAGCCTCTGTTGTTTCTTCTCCCATAGCTTCTTTCAGATCGGTCTTTAGTTCTTTCATCATCTTTCTTATGTGGACATCTAGCAGCAATGTGGTCAACCTCTTTATTGTTAAAACATGCTAAAGGTAATTTACCTCTATACCTTCCTTTTCCTTTAGGCAACCTTCTGGCCATAAGAGCTTCAAATGCATTAAGATGATGTTTAGTATTGCTATCACTATCATCATTCTTATTTTTACTACTAGACTTACCAATCTTTAGAGAAGACATAAAAGTGGATTCAACATTCGGTACAACACTATTATCATAATTGTTCAGTTCAAATGTTGTAAGCTTTCCAATCAGATTATCAAGAGTGAGTGTGCTATTAGGTGCTGACCTATTTTCATGAATTGCAAATATTCTGATGGCATAGATAGGCAATAGGGTCTTTAGAATTTTTCTTACCATAGTGTCTTCATCAATAACTCCATCTAATGCTCTAATAGCGTGAACTACCTCTTTATTTTGTTTGTGTACTGCACAATGTTTTCACCTTCTTTGATCTTCATGTCATTGAATCTTGCTCTTAAGCTTTCGGCTCTTGCTCTCTTGACATTCGCATCACCCCTATAAACTTGAGCAAGTTTATCCCACATCTACTTAGCAGTAGTACTGTCCTTGATGTCTTCAAATTTGGCATCTGAACAGGTAGCAACAATCTCCATCATAGTAACATTATGTTCATGCCTGTCTCTTAGTTGGTCAAGGGACTAGTGGGTGGTCCAAGGTATCCATTCTCCATCAGATCTAGGGCAGAATTCCCAATTTTGGATATATGCAGCTTCATTCAAATTTTCCATATTCTGAAGTTATATTTGTTTAGCTTTGGCACTTCTCTCTTAAACATTTTGAGACCTTTGTGCTGAAGTCCTTAAAACTCTGTTTGAAGCAACCAGTGCTCTGATACCAATTGTTAGAATAACTGAGAGGGGGGTGAATCAGTTATCCATAGTCCCAAATCAAAATGTATAATCCAAAACAATTTACTTAAACTTCTACAGCTCGGTAACATAAAATACTATATTGTCTGTGCTTTTACTGATTACCAGTCAATAACATATAATAATTACCGATCAAATCCAACATGCAATATGTAAATTATGATAACAAATAATCACCGCAATGAACACATAACACAAAAGATTTAACGTGGAAACCCTGTGAAGGGAAAAACCACCTAGGACCAGCAACCCAAAAATGTTCACTCTTTTGAAGTGAGGTCGGTGAAGACCCAACCCTGTTAAAGGTTACAAACACACTGTGAGGTGTGACCTTGTTAGAGGATTTTAGACCAACCATTATCGTCCAACCAACATTCACTATAGGGTTGATAGGATAACAATGTTCATTCTATGAATGATACATATAAGGCTTTCAAGTCCACTCTGTTAAGAGATTTATCTATTTACAATGGTTAAAATGTAACAATAGTTGATTTGATTTTAATACAACTTCAATTGCAGATTATCAGATCTATGTTAAGCCCATTCAAATCCTCTGATCAATATATCAATTCTGTATCAACAATAATCAATGACTTACTATCGCTCGGTAATAGCTTTCTGACACTCGGTAAACTCTGCAGTTCGGTTCTCCTTAACCAGTTTGATGAGGCATACATGAAGCTTGTTCATGTGATAATTCTATAGTCTCCTTGTTTCGGCATAAGTTTCATAAATAAACCATAGTCTCTTAAATAGACAAGTAAACTATTTTCTTCTCCTCCATAAAATTTTTCCCTTGAGTCTCCTTCGTCCATTTTGCCGCTTAAACCTTCCTTGGCTGATGTGTCAGTAACACGTTTTGATTTCATCGTTTAGATCCTCCTTGAATTATGCTAGCTGTTGATCTTCATAACAAATATTATCTCCATCTCTAATTTTGATGTACTTTATAGCTCATCAATCCTTATCGGCTAAACTAATTATTTAGTTCCTTTTCTCCTGCTCGGTTAACTAAGAAATGTGTCGGTGAACACAAGCTCTGTTTATACTATGCTTGGTATGCACTATACTGCTCGATGTATACTGTGATGCTTCATCAACCAACCACACTACCTTGTGTCTTTCAGTTCTTTTCCTCATCATAGATGAATGAAACATAATCAAGTCAATAACATAAGGTCATAGACTCATCAACAAGTTACCCAATGTATTCCTTATCCTCATCTGTCATATAATTCTTCCTCATGTAGATATTTATGTTCTTCATCTCTTTTAGTCCTTTTCTACAGATGTTTAGGTATTGTAACTTACAAGATAAGTGTTGTCAAACTAGTTGACATCAATGACAACATATTACTGATTTAATCATATTACATATCTAATCAGTAACTCAATGATCTCTAATCACAGATCTTCAATTAGGTTCTAAATCAGTTGTAGTTCATCAGTTTCATACCCTAGTTGTTTAGACTTCAAACTGCAATACAAAAATATTTTTGTGCATGCTCGAAACTTTCTTAGATTACTTTAGAGGTGATTGGATCATGTTTTGAATGCCTTGATACATCTAAATATGACATTCACATTTAGGTATCAATTCATATTAGATTTTAAGGATTTTCTACGAAAACTCCCCCTAGGCCAAAGGTTTAATTTGATTCTATGAAGAATATTGCACACCATATTTAGGTGCAGACCCACTATTATTATTAGAATTACTTTTCAGTACCCATTTCTTGTTCATATACTTCTTGACCTCTTCCAAATCAACGTTTTATTTTCCCTTATCATTATTTTGCACATTGTTTCTATCTGTCAAATCCTTCATATTCATGTTTGAATTTCTAAATCTATAAACTTTAGCAATATGACCTAAATTATTACATTTGTAGCATACTACATTGGATTTACCATACCTATAGTTAATCTAATTTCTTGTTGATCTACAATTATTATACATATGTCCAAAATTGTTTAATCTGTAACATATGAATCTTCTTTTATTCAAAGCATTGTTCATCTTACAATCACTTGATTTATGCCCATAGTTGTTTCATTTAACACATTGACTAGAAAGAGATGTAGGATTCATTCTACTTTGGCATTGTGTAGTCTTATGACCAAATTTATTACATACAAAGCATTTAGTATTGAAATTTTGAGCATTAGGTTGGCTTAGCAAGGACCTTTTAGGTTTTCCATTCTGATTTCTTGATGAGGGATTGCTTTGACCATATCTAGAACTATATCCTTTCTCAAAACCAAGACCATGTGTTTCACCTTTCATTCTCTGACTTTAAAGTTGTGCATCAAGCTCTTCTAAGCTGACCTAGAATTTCTCCTTGAATTCATTTGCAACAAATGTTAGAATAACTGAGAGGGGGGTGCATAAGTTAAGTCAGTTATCCTATAGTCCCAAACTTTCAGATGTACATTTCAAATCAATTTCAACAATTTATGCAACTCGGTAAGATAATATATCAATCTATCTATTCATTTACCGAATACCAGTATTTATCCAAACTGTGATTACCAATTAAATCAACTATGTAGTATGCAAAGTATGATATAAAAATAATCATAAAAAATAACATATAACACAATGATTTAACGTGGAAACCTTGTTAAAGGAAAAACCACATGGGACCGTTAACCCAAAATAATACACTCTTCTGAAGTGAGTTCGGTGAGGAGCCAACCCTATTAAAGGTTACAATTCACATTGTTAGGTGTGACTTGGTTAGAGGATTTATCACTAATAGTTAACTTTTGACCAGCATTCACTATGGGGTCAACAAGATAACAGTCAACATTCAACAAATGTCATATGAAAATACAATAAGACTGTTAAGTCCATTCAGTTAAGAGATTTTGCTGAATTAATGGTTAAACTGATACTATTTTGATCTGATTCAAATACAACTCAATTGCAAATATTTAGATCTATGCTATGCTCATAAAATCTTTTGATCATTAATCAATTCACTTCCTCAATATTTCTCAACTTACTTCACTCGGTAAATAGTTCTTTGATGCTCGGTTATGCCTGTAGCTCGGTTCTGGCTGTAACCAGTTTGATCAGGAATGCATGAATAAATGTTCACGCAAAATCTTCTGCAATCTATATTCATCCAACATGTTTCAACAATGAAAGTCATGTCTCTTAAATAGACAAGTAAACCATTTTCATATCAGCCATCAGATTTTGCCTCTTAATCTCCTTCATCCATTTTGCCACTTAAACCTTCTTCGATAGATGTGTCCATAACCCTTTTCAATCTCATCTTTTAGATCATCTTTGAATATTTTCAGCTGTGGATCTTATAACTAACTTCATCCTTTACCTCGAAATCATAACAATTTTCAGCTCATCAATTTTAGTCGGCTGAACTTAGCATTTAATATTTTCATCCATACTCGGTTATTACTGTCACTTAGTATACACTGTACAAGCTCGGTGTATATGAAAGTCTTCAAATTACTGAGCAAATTGACTTGTTCAAATCCAATCTCTTCTTCATAATAGATTAATGTAATATGTTCAAGTCAACAATATAAAGCCATAGACTCATCAATAAGTTACCCAATGTATACCTTATCCTTATCTGTCATATCTATCTTTTCCTTATGTAGATATCTCATTTCTTCATCTTTTCTTCATTTTACAGATGTTCAGATGTTTGTAACTATCATGATAAGTATAGTAAAAACTAGTTGACATCAATGACAACATATTGACTGATTTAATCATCTTACATATCACTTTACTAGCTCGGTGATCTCTAATCACTGTTCTTCAATTCATCAAGATATTCAATCAATTGTAGTTCATCAATCTATCCCTTTGACATTGATGGCTACACAAATAGTATGAAATATGTCATACACATACCAAACATGTATTCTACAACTATGTACGCAAATGTTGTAACTCGGTAAAGCTCTCCCTAGCTTGAAATTTAATATGTTTAATCATTACATACAACATTCCATGCAGACTCTCCTTGTGGATTTAATCTTTTTCAAATCTCCAATTCTTTCTCCCTTCAGTGGATAGATATTTCAATCTTTCTGATGAAGGGTGCTCCCCTTAATACCACAAACACATAACAGAAATAGAGAAACAACAACAATATGCAAGAACAGAAAATTGGCTTCTTATTATCTCCACAAATGTGGAATTACAAACTTTCAGAATTACAATATGCAAAGCCACATGGGCATTCCCTTACAATATTCTGTAGGACAAAGCCTCGAATCAATACCCAGATCTACTACCCAGAACTATTCTGAACTGCCTAAGACAATAATACAGCCTTCCTTATATAGGCAATTATCCACCGCCTGGGAAGGTTCCAGAATTTTAGCCAATAAGGCCGACCAAACTTAGAATTATTTTATTTTACATTTTATTACATCATAGTCGGCTCAAGACAACCTTTGAAACTCGAACAAAAATTTTGAAGAAAATTATTTTTCGCCATTTCAGGTGGCCCAACTTCCGAAGACCATAAGTCATCACCAGTTGACCCACTCGGCCATTATAACCCTATTTCGGAAACGCCACGAAGCGCTCTACAGGCTTGACCAGCACAAGCGCCCGTCACCCAAATTTTTGACCTCATCCGGGGCCTCTAAAGCCTTCAAAACTGAGTTCGAAGTTTCTGTACCCTGCTGCCAAGACCAAAAATCTTCAATATCTTCCAATATACACTTGATCTGGCAATGAAACTTTACTGGCATACTTATATGACCAAAATGAACCTCCAAGAAATAAATTAGATCATTCTGAGCACAGATGAAAATTACCAAAAATAGTAACTTTCCATAAATAGCAGCTCTGCACAAAATAGCCCTTATTGAAAATAAAAACAGAAATATTTTTTGGGTGATGCAAGATTGCTCTTACACCCAGGATGCTCCTGCATCAGACACCCAGGGTAATTTGAGAAGTGACCCTGTCACGACTCAGGTGTGCAGAGAAAAACCAAGACGGTTAACCTCCTCCTTTGTTAGCCACGATGAATCTTCTACAGGTCGTCCTTTCCATTTGACCAAATACTCTTCATATGTCCTATTCCTTGTGCTTCTGCCAATACGACTGTCCAGTATGTCTTCGATCTCCTTAGTGTCTGAACTAGTTGCTGGAATACTCCACTGTGCTGTTGTGATCTCATCTTCAACACCTCCTTCATGATACTCTGTCAGATCTGAAATGTTAAACACTGGTGAAATATTTAGCTCAGTAGGTAATTCTACCTCATATGCGTTTCCTGAATCATGTTTCTTCAATATCCTGCATGGTCCAAACTTCTTCATTTTCAGCTTGTTATATGTACCAACTGGAAACCGCTCCTTCCGCAAATGAACCATGACTTCATCACCAACCTGAAATTCCTTATACCTCATTTTCTCATCTGCCTTAGCCTTATACTGTGCGTTCATCTTGGTAATATGCTTCCTCACCTCCCCATGGATGTTCTTCAAGTGTTCTGCAAAATCTTCAGCTTCAGCACTACTTATTTCTCCTTTATCTATCTTCCTCAATTCAGATGCATTTCTTGGACTACTTCCATATACAATCTGGAATGGTGATTTACCAGTGCTCCTGTTGACAGAATTATTGTATGCAAATTCCGCCTGTGGTAAAACCAAATCCCATCCTGTTGGCTTATCTCCAACCAAACATCTCAGCAAATTTCCCAAACTCCTATTCACCACCTCTGTCTGTCCATCAGTCTGTGGATGATGTGATGAACTGAACTTCAAATATGTCTTCAACTTCTTCCACAATGTACGCCAAAAATATCCAACAAACTTAGTGTCTCGATCTGAAACTATGGTCTTTGGCAAACCATGAAGTCTCACTACTTCTCTGAAAAACAATTCTGCTACATGAACAGCATCATTAGTCTTCTTGCAGGGAATGAAATGTGCCATTTTTGAAAATCTGTCAACCACCACAAAAATTGAATCATGTCCCCGCTGAGTCCTCGGTAAACCAAGAACAAAGTCCATGCTGATATCCTCCCAAGGCTTCTCTGGTACGGGTAATGGATGATACAATCCTGTATTCTGCTTCACTCCTTTCGCCATCTGACATACTTTGCAACTCTGTACAAACTTCTTCACATCTTGCTGCAACTGTGGCCAATAGTAATTCTCACTAACCAAAGAAAGGGTTTTGTCACGACCAAAATGTCCAGCCAATCCTCCGCTATGCTTCTCCTTGATGAGATTCTCCCTCATAAAACTTCGTGGAATGCACAATTGACTCCCTTTGAATAGCATATCGTCCTGGATGATGAAATCCAGCCATTTCGTCCTGTCTAGAGTAACAGGTTCTGTACAAGCTTTCCAAGCTTCACCAAAATCAGGATCCTCTGGATACAAATTCTTGAGTTCCTTGAACCCAACCACTTCAATCTGCATTTCTGTAAGCAATAGTTGCCTTCTGCTAAGAGCATCTGCAACCCTATTAGACTTTCCACTCCTGTGTTTCAAAACAAATGTATAACTTTGCAAAAACTCAACCTATTTCAAATGCCTCTGGTTCAACTTTCCTTGACTATTCAAATATTGCAAAGCTTGATGATCAGTATACAAAACAAACTCCTTAGGAAGCAGATAATGTCTCCACTTCTTTAATGCCTGAACTATAGCATAAAATTTCTGATCATAAACAGAATATTTTCTCTTGGCATCATTTAATTTCTCACTGAAATAAGCAACAGGTTTACCTTCTTGGCTCATAACAGCTCCTATTGCAGTACCACTAGCATCACAATCTACTTGAAACACCTTATTAAAATCTGGAAGTGCTAAAACAGGTTGTTCTGTAACTTTTTGTTTCAACAATTGAAAACTCTTTTCTGCCCCATTAGTCCACTTAAACTCTTTTCTATCCCCTCTCATTGTTTCAGTCAAGGGTCCACAAATACTACTAAAATTTCTGATAAACTTTCTGTAAAAGCTAGCTAGACCATGAAAAGATCTTACCTCAGTAGCACTCCTTGGAGTAGGCCATTCAAGGATAGCCTGTACCTTTTCTGGGTCCATTTTTAGACCTTCTCTTGAAACTACAAACCCCAAATACACTAACTCTTTCTTCACAAAACTGCACTTCTTCAAATTAATCAACAATTTCTCTTCTCGCAGCTTCTCAAATACCATACGAATATGCATCATATGCTCCTCCAATGTCTTACTAAAGATCAAAATATCATCTAGGTAAACAATGACAAACTTACCCAGAAATTCTTTCAGAACCTCGTTCATGAGCCGCATGAAAGTGCTCGGTGCATTGGTTAGCCCAAAAGGCATGACTAACCACTCATATAGTCCTTCCTTTGTCTTGAAGGCAGTCTTCCATTCATCTCCTCCTGCATCACTTTCTCTCTCTTTCCATGTTCTCATCAATAGATATTTCATATGAAGTTCCTCTCTCCCTTTGAAAAAAATGCCAAAAGAAAATAAACAGCTCTGTAGTAGCCAAGTAATTCTCTATTGTTCGGTCTAGATTAAGTACTTTCATGTACTAATATACAATTCTCTATTCTAGCTTCTCCAATCTTTCACAACCTTAGGAATCCTGAAGTGTGAGCTGTGTGCACTAACATGAATGATTTTCTAATAAAGCATAGGTTGATGCTGATGAACTACAACTGATTGAATAACTGAATAAACTGAAGGAACAATGATTAGAGATCACTGAGTACTGAAATGATATGTAAGATGATTAAATCAGTCAATATGTTGTCATTGATGTCAACTAGTCTTGACAGTACTTATCATGTTAGTTACAAACATCTGAACATCCGTTGAAGGAATAAAAGATGAAGAACTAAAATATCTACATGAGGAAAAGATGGATATGATAGATAAGGATAGGGAAAACATTGGGTAACTTATTGATGAGTCTATGACTTTATATTGTTGACTTGAACATGTTACATTAATCTATTATGAAGAAGAGATTTGAAATTGAACGAGTAAATGTGGTTGGTAATTGAAGATTTCTGTATACACCGAGCTAGTGCAATGTATACCTACTGGTAGTATTAATTGAGCTAGTTCAACTAGTTATCGCCGACGCATTTCTATATCAACTGAGTATGGATGAAAACATTAAATGCTAAGAACAACCGACTAAAATTGATGAGCTGAATATTGGTATGATTTCGAGATTAAGTATGAAGTTTGTTATGAGATCCACAGCTGACAAAATTCAGAAAAGATCTAAAGGATGAGATTGAAACGTGTTAATGACATATCTGCCGAGGAAGGTTTAAGAGGCAAAATGGACAAAGAAGATTAAGCAGCAAAATATAATAGCTGATATGAAAACAATTTACTTTTCTATATAAGAGATATGAGTTTCATTATTGAAACATGCCGGGAAGAAGAAGACTATAGAGAATTTGCGTGAAGAACTTATTCATGCACCCCTGATCAAACTGGTTATTGAAGAACCGAGTTGTAGAGTTTTACTGAGTGTAAGAGAACCATTTACCGAGTGAAAGTAAGTTGAAGAATATTGAGGAAGTGAATTGATTAATGATCAGAGGATATTTTTATGGGCTTAGCATAGATTTGAATATCTACAATTGAGTTGTATTTGAATTAGATCATTACTGTATCAGTTTACCCATTGATTCAGTCATTTAGAGAATGTACATTGTTATTTTGTTGACCCTAGAGTGAATGCTGGTCAAAAGTTAATAGTTAGTGTTAAATCCTCTAATCAGGTCACACCTAACAGTGTATATTGTAACCTTTAACAGGGTTGGCTCTTCACCGAGCTCACTTCAGAAGAGTGAATTATTTTGGTTTACCGATCCCAGGTGGTTTTTCCCTTAACAGGGTTTCCACGTTAAATCATTGTGTTATGTGTTATTTATGATGATTGTTTTTCTATCTTACTTTACATACTGCATAGTTGATTTAGTCAGTAATCATAGTTGTTTAATTACTGGTAATCGATAAAGTGAATAGACAGATTGATATTTTCTGTTACCGAGCTACATAATTTGGTTGAATTGTTTTGTGGAGTACATCTTTTTATTTGGGACTATAGGATAATTGATCTAACTGATTCACCCCCCTCTCAGTTATTTTAACAATTAGTATCAGAGCACATTGGTTTCTTGGAAGAAAGTTTTAAGGACTTGAGCAGAAAGATTACAAGATGTATAAGAGGGAAGTGCCGAAGTTGAACAAAGACAACTTTACTATATGACAAAGCCCGATGAGACTTCACATATCTAGAATTGGAGAATATGCTATACACTTACTGGACAATGGCTACTTACAACCGAATGTTGGTCCTTTGAATTTTGATCAGTTGAGAGACCGTCATGAACACAATATTACTATAATAGAGATTGCTGCTGCTCTATTTGATGCTAAATTTGAGGATGTCAAGGATTGGACTACAACGAAGAAAATGTGGGATAAACTTGCTCTAGTTTATGCTAGTGATGTGAATGTGATGAGAGCTAGAGTTGAAAGCTTGAGAGGTAAATTTGATGACATGAAGATGAAGGAAGGAGAGAATATTACACAGTATACAAACCGAATCAAAGAGGTAGTTAATGCTATCCAAGGAGCTGGTGGTATCATTTTTGAAGATACAGTGGTAAGTAAGATAATGAGAACCTTGTTTCCTGTCTATGCAATCAGAATATCTTCTATTCATGAAATGAGGTCTGCACCTAACAACACTCTTACTCTTGATAGTCTGATTGGAAAGTTAACAACTTTTGAGCTGAATAATTTTGACAATAGTGTTGTACCAAGTGTTGAGTCTTCTTTTATGTCTTCTCTGAAGACTGGTAAATCTAGTAGTAATTATAATATAAGGAATGAAAGTGATAGTAATATTGATGATGAGCTTGATGAACTTGAAGCACTCATGGCCTGGAGACTGCAGAAAGGTAAAGGTAGATATAAGGGAAAGTTACCTTTAGCTTGTTTTAATTATAAAGAATTTGGCCATATTGCTGCAAGATGTCCTAACAAGAAAGAGGATGATAAAGATAGAGACTGATCTGGTGATGGGAAGTATGGGAGAAGAAACATAAGAGGTTATCGACACTACAACAAAGACAACCAAGATCACAAAGATAAGGGCAAAAAGACATGTTACCTTGCAGAAGAAGATGACTCTGACACAGACACTGATGATGATATTGAGGTGGTGTTTGTTGCAATGAAAGATGATTCAGAAGAGGATGAAAGGTATGTAGAAACATCACTTATTTTTAAAGTTAGTAAGAATGATACTTGGATCATTGATAGTGGCTGTACACATCACATGACTAGTGATGAAGATAAGTTTGATTATCTTGAGCATTATAATGGAGGTTTAGTGAAAATGGAAAATGACACACCTTGCATGGTTAAAAGAAAATGATCTATTTTATTGAATGATAAAATTAGATGTGATAATGTATACTAGGTAAAAGGACTTAATTAAATTTTTTTGAGTGTAGCACAAGTGAATAACTCAGGTCACCGAGTTGCATTTGAGAGCAAGAAGGTGAAAATCTATAATGCAAATGGAAAGCTTGTCGGAACAGGTGGACAATCAAAAGGTAATTTATTTTGTCTTGACAATGCTGAGACTTCTTGTTTGCTGGTGAAAAATGAAGATGCATGGTTATGACATAAGAGGTTATGTCATGTAAATTTTGATAACATGATTAAGATCAGTAGAAAGAGAAAAGTTAGAGGATTGCTTAGTCTAACCAAACCTGATCATGTTATGTGCCATCAATGTCAGAAAGGGAAGATGAAAAAATCTAGTTTTAAAAGTAAGGACTACTCATCTAAAAGAATTTTGGAGTTGATTCACACTGACTTATGTGGTCCCATGAGAACTCAAAGCTACTATGGTGATAGATACTTTATTTTGTTTGTTGATGACTATACGACATTGATGACTGTTATGTTCTTGAAAGAAAAATTTGAGGCATTCAAATTGTTTAAATGGTATAAGACTAAAGTTGAAAAAGAAACCAGAAAAGAACTGAAATGCTTAAGGTCTGATAGAGGAGTTGAGTTTGTTTCTGATGAATTCACTAACTTTTGTAATGATCATGGTATAAAAGGTAGGTTTCTGCATCTAGAACATCGCAACAGAATGGAATTGCTGAAAGGAGAAACCGATCCATTGTTGATTGTGCTAGAACATTGATGATTGAGAAAAATGTTGCACAGATGTACTGGAGAGAGGCAGTTAGCACAACAGTATATGTCTTGAACTAAGTTCAACTAAAGAAAGACACAAACAAGACACCTTACGAGTTATGGTTTGGATACACACCGAGTGTAAGTTATTTCAGAATCTTTGGTAGCAAGTGTTATATTCTGAAAGATGATAGGAATAGTAAATTTGACTCTAAAGGTGATGAAGGTTTATTCTTAGGTTATTCTACTAAGAGTAAAGCTTACAAATGTTTGAATAAGGTTACTAATAAGATGATAGAGAGTACTCATGTTAGAGTTGATGAGTTTGCTGAAAAGAATGAAGAAGAAAGCATGAAGGAGCCAAAATATTATGGTAGGTTTACTTATGTTGAAGATCCAGACTATCTACCGAAGCCATAGGCCAAGTCTACCGAGCATCAAAAAAATGCTATCGAGAATCAACAAATGCAAACTGAGAATCAAGAAGAAGCTACCGAGCAGGAAAATGTACCTGAATAGAATAATGAGCAGAGGAGAAATCAAATGCTAGCAAGATTTTTTAGAAGACATCATCTTGAGAATCAAATCATTGGAGATAAGCAAGCTGACATGATGACCTGAAGTAAGTTAAGACAAAACACATGCTTAGTTTGTGAGTTTGAACCTAAGAATGTTAGGGATGCACTTGAAAATGAGGAATGGATCAATTCTATGAATGAAGAAATAGAACAAATTGAGAAGAATAAAACGTAGACTTTAGTGCCTAGACCAAAGGATAAAAATGTTATGGGTACTATGTGGATTTTCAGGAATAAGCTGAATGAGAATGAAGAATTTACAAGGAATAAGGAAAGACTTGTTTGCAAAGGATATGCACAAGAAGAAGGTATTGATTATGGTGAAACCTTTGCACCTGTTTCTAGACTAGAATGAGTTCACATATTACTTGCTTATGCTGCACATAAGGGATTTAAAGTATATTAAATGGATGTGATGTCAATGTTTCTGAATGAAATTTTTGAGGAGGAGGTCTACATAGAACAACTGGAAGGGTTTGTTGATCAAAACCAAAAATTCATGGTATGTAGACTCCACAAAGCTTTGTATGGATTGAAGCAAGCACTGAGGGCATGGTATGAAAGGCTACATGCTTATCTTATAAGTATTGGTTTTGTAGTAACTACTGAAAACAATAATTTGTACATGAAAGGAGGATTTGATGATAACATTTTGATTGTTGAAATATTTGTTGATGATCTAATCTTTGGAGGACAAGATCTAATTTGCAAATATTTTACTGATGAAATGAGAAAGGAATTTGAGATCTCTATGTTTGGAGAGATTAAATTCTTTCTAGGTTTGCAAGTTATACAACAGAAAGATGAGATTTTCATCACACAATCAAAATACATTAAAGAAGTATTGAAAACTTTTGGCATGGAAGATTCTAAACCAGTGGGAACACGAATGGTAACTGGCTGTAAATTGATAAAATATGATGAATCTAGAAAAGTAAATCAGACTCTGTACAGATCAATGATTGGTAAACTGATGTATGTTGTACACAGTAGGCTTGATATTGCACATGCAGTAGGGATTGTGTCTAGATTTTCTACAAATCTTAAAGATTCACATATGGTTGCAGTGAAAATAATCTTGAGATACTTGAAGAAAATAGAAGACTAAATTATGGTATACATTTGAAGGCAAATTTGAACTTAGGGTTTAGACCGATGTAGATTGGGCTGGAAACATAGATGACCGAAAGAGCACAATCGGGGGAGCATTTTTTTTTATGAGAAATGATTGTGACTTGGATTAGTAAGAAACAAGCATGCATTTATCAGTCCACTACTGAAGAAGAGTATGTTGCTACTATTGTAAATTGTTCAAATATAGCTTGGATTAGACAAGTGTTGGAAGGAATGAATGAGCTAATCACTGACCAGGTGATTATATATTGTGACAACACTAGTGCTATAAATATTTCTAAGAATCCTGTGATGCATTCGAAGACAAAGCATATATCTATTAAGTATCACTACTTGAGAGAACAAGTTCAAGAGAAATAGGTGAAACTGGAATTTGTAACATCTAAGGAACAACTTGTTGATATCTTTACTAAACCATTACCAAAGGACACATTTGAATATTTGAGAACTAGACTTGGGGTCCGTCCCCTGTCTACCAGTTGCTAAGGTGATCTAGAGGTTGCATCAACCTATACTTATTAGAAGATCATTCATGTTGATGCACATAGTTCACACTTTGGATTTTGTCTAAGGTTGTGAAAGATTGTAGAAGCTGGAACATAAATTTGTTTATCTATACACTAAAAGTACATGATATGAACAAAACAATAGAGAAATACTTGGCTGCTAAAGAGTTGTTTGTATATTTTCTTTGGCATTGTTGTCAAAGGGAGAGAAGTTTGAAAAGTTTGGAGAGAGAATGAATATGGAAAATTAGTTAATGAGAACACAGAGAAAGAGTGAGACATATTTGTTGCTGAGAACAAAGGGAATCTAAGAATTGAAAAGATCAAATCCATAAGGAGAGTCTGCACTTGTAATGCTGTTATGTTTTGTAGTGATTAAACATATTAAATTTGAGCTTACCGAGCTACAACATTTTCTTACATATTTGTAAAATACATGTTTGGTATGTGCACGATATTTTTTCATATTGCTTGTGTTGTCATCAATGCCAAAGGGAGAGATTGATGAACTAAAACTGATTGAATACTTGAATGAACTAAATGAACAATGATTAGAGATCACCGAGTACTGAAATGATATGTAAGATGATTAAATCAGTCAATATGTTGTCATTGGTGTCAACTAGTCTTGACAATACTTATCATGTTAGTTACAAACATCTGAACATCTATTGAAGGAAGAAAAGATGAAGAGCTGAGATATCTACATGAGGAAAAGATGGATATGACAGATAAGGATAGGGAAAATATTGGGTAACTTATTGATGAGTCTATGACTTTATATTGTTGACTTGAGCATGTTACATTAATCTATTATGAAGAAGAGATTTGAAATTGAACAAGTAAATGTGGTCAGTAATTGAAGATTTCTGTATACACTGAGCCAGTGCAGTGTATATCGACTGATAGTATTAACCGAGCTAGTTCAACTAGTTATCACCGACGCATTTTTATATCAACTGAGTATGGATGAAAACATTAAATGCTAAGAACAACCGACTTAAATTGATGAGCTGGATATTGGTATGATTTCGAGATTAAGTATGAAATTTTTTATGAGATCCACAGTTGACAAAATTCAGAGAAGATCTAAAGGATGAGATTGAAATGTGTTAATGACACATCTGCCAAGGAAGGTTTAAGAGGCAAAATGGATGAAGAAGATTAAGAGGCAAAATCTAATGGCTGATATGAAAATAGTTTACTTGTCTATATAAGAGATATGAGTTTTATTATTGAAACATGTCCAGAAGAAGAAGACTACAGAGAATTCACGTGAAGAACTTATTCATGCATACCTAATCAAATTGGTTATTGAAGAACTGAGCTACAGAGTTTTACTGAGTGTCAGAGAACCATTTATCGAGTGAAAGTAAGTTGAAGAATATTGAGGAAGTGAATTGATTAATAATCAGAGGATATTTTTATGGGCTTAACATAGATCTGAATATCTACAATTGAGTTGTATTTGAATCGGATCATTATTGTATCAATTTAACCATTGATTCAGAAAATATCTTAACCGAGTGGACATAACCATTTTATATTTTGCCCTATGTCATTTAGTGAATGTATATTGTTATCTTATTGACCCCATAGTGAATGCTGATCAAAATTTAATGGTTAGTGTTAATTTTCTAATCAGGTCACACCTAACAGTGTGTATTGTAACTTTTAATAGGGTTGGCTCTTCACCGAGCTTACTTCAGAAGAGTGAATTATTTTGGGTTACTGGTCCCAATTGGTTTTTCTCTTAACAGGGTTTCCACGTTAAATCATTGTGTTATGTGTTATTTGTGATGATTGTTTTTCTATCATACTTTGCATACTACATAGTTGATTTAGTCAGTAATCATAGTTGTTTAATTACTGGTAATCGGTAAAGTGAACAGATAGATTGATATTTTGTGTTACCGAGTTACATAATTTGGTTGAATTGTTTTGTGGAGTACATGTTTGTATTTGGGACTGTAGGATAACTGATCTAACTGATTCACCCCCCCTCTCAGTTATTCTAATAGCTGCAACCTCCTGATCACCTTAGTGACTGATAGACAGGGGACAGACCCCTAGTCTAGTCCTCAAATACTTAAAAGTATCCTTTGATAAGGGCTTGGTAAAAATATCAACAAGTTGTTCTTTAGATTTCACAAATTCTAGTTTCACTTGCTTCTCATGTACTTGCTCCCTCAGATAGTGATACTTAATAGATATATGCTTAGTTTTTGAATGCATCGCTGGATTCTTAGAAATATTTGTAGCACTAGTGTTGTCACAATATATAATCACTGGGTCAATGATTACCTCATTCATACCTTCCAACACTTGTTTTATCCAAGAAATATTTGAACCATTTGCAGGAACAACAACATACTCTGTTTCAATAGTAGACTGAAATAAATGCTTATTTATTGCTTATCCAAGTCACAAGCGATTCTCCTAAATAGAATGCTCCACCGGTTGTGCTCTTCTAGTCATCAATGTTTCTAGCCCTATCTGCATCTGTATAAACTCGGAGTTCAAGTTTTCTTTCCTTTGTATACCATAAACCATAGTCTTCAATCTTCTTCAAGTATCTCAGAATCCTTTTAACAACAACCATATGTGAATCTTTAGGATTGACAGAAAGTCTTGCCACAATCCTAACTGCATGTGCTATATTAGGCCTACTGTGTACATAATACATCAGTTTTCAAATCATTGATCTGTATAGTGTTTGATTTACCTTGGTAGATTCATCATTCTTTGTCAACTTACATCCTGTCACTATTGGTGTTCCTATCGGTTTTGAATCTTCCATGCCAAAAGTCTTTAATACTTCCTTAATGTATTTTGATTGTGTGATGAAAATCCCATCATTCTTTTGTATAATCTGCAAATTTAAAAAGAATTTAATCTCTACAAACATTGACATCTCAAATTCTTTTTTCATTTCATCAGCAAAAGGTTTTCAAATCAAATCACGTCCTCCAAATTTTATATCATCAACAAAAATTTCAGCAATCAAAATATTATCATTAGATTCTCCTTTCATGTACAAATTATTATTTTCACTTGTCCTTACAAAGCCAATACTGATAAGATAAGCATGTAGTCTTTCATACCATGCTCTCGGTGCTTCCTTTAGTCCATACAAAGCTTTGTGTAGTCTACATACCATATTCTTCTGATTTAGATCAACAAAACCTTCCGATTGTTCTATGTAGACCTCCTCCTCAAGAATTCCATTCAGAAAAGCTGATTTCACATCCATTTGATATACTTTGAATTCCTTATGTGCACCATATGCAAGTAATATTTAGAATCCTTCAAGTCTAGCCACTGGTGCAAAATATTCACCATAGTCTATTCCTTCTTCTTGTGCATATCTCTTGCATACAAGTCTTGCCTTATTCCTAGTGACCTCACCATTCTCATTTAACTTGTTTCTAAATATCCACTTATTACCAATTACATTTTTATCTTTCGATCTCAGTACCAATGTCCATGTCTTATTTTTTTCAATTTGTTCAATTTCCCCAGTCATAGCCTTAATCCATTCTTGATTTTCCAGTGCATCTGTAACATTCTTAGGCTCAAAATCATAAACTAAGCATGTGTTTTGTCTTAACTTACTTCGGGTCATCATGCCAGCCTGGTTATCTCCAATGATTTGGTTCTGCAGATGGTGTCTTCTAACAAATCTTGCCAGTACTTGTTGTCTTCTATGCTCATCATTCGGTCCAGGTTCATTATGTTCTTCAGTAGCTTCTTCCTGGTTCTCAGTTTGCATTTGCTGATTTTCGGTAGCATTTTCCTGATGCTCGGTAGACTTAGCCTGGGGCTTCGGTAGATAGTCTGGATGCTCAATACATGTAAACCTACCATAGTCTTCTAGTTTCTTTCTACTTTCTTCATCATTCTTTTTAGCAAACTCATCAACTTTTACATTAGTACTTTCAATCATTTTATTAGTAGCCTTGTTCATACATTTATAAGCTTTACTCTTAGTAGAATATCCTAAAAATATTTCTTCATCACCTTTAGAGTCAAATTTACCATCTCTATCATCCTTCGGAATATAACACCTACTTCCAAAGATTCTAAAATAACTTACATTCGGTGGATATCTAAACCATAACTCATAAGGTGTCTTGTTCGTGTCTTTCTTCAGTTGAACTCGGTTCAAGGTGTATACAACAGTGCTAACTGCTTCTCTCCAGTACATTTGTGCAACATTTTTCTCAATCATTAATGTTCTGGCACAATCAACAATAGATCAGTTCCTCCTTTTAGCAATTCCATTCTGCTGAGGTGTCCTTGGTCCAAAAACTTGCCTTTTGATTCCATACTCATTACAGAAGTTAGTGAATTCATCAGAAATAAACTCACCTCCTCTATCAGATCTTAAACATTTTAAGTCTTTCCCAGTTTCTTTTTGAACTTTAACCTTATACCATTTAAAAAATTTGAATGCCTTAGATTTTTCTTTTAAGAACATGACTGTCATCATCCTAGAGTAGTCATCAATAAATAAAATAAAAAATATTTATCACCATAGTAGCTTTGAATTCTCATAGGACCACATAAGTCGGTATGTACCAACTCTAAAATACCTTTAGATGAAGTCTTTACTTTTAAATTTAGATTTGGTCATCTTTCCTTTATGACATTGATTGTACATAACATGACTCAGGTTTGGTTAGACTCGATAGACCTCCAACTCTTCTCTTTTTACTGATCTTAATCATGTTATCAAAGTTCACATGACACAGTCTCTTATGCCAAAACCATGCATCTTCATTTTTGACCAATAAACAAGAAGTATCAGCATTGTCAAGATAGAATAAATTACCTTTTGATTGTCCTCTAGTACTGACCAACTTTTCGGTTTCATCAAAGATTTTCACCTTCTTTCTTTCAAATGCAACTCGGTGACTTGAGTTATTCAGCTGTGCTACACTCAACAAATTGTAGTTAAATTCTTTTACCCAATATGCATTATCACATCTAATCCTATCATTCAATAAGATAGACCCTTTTCCTTTCACTTGACAAGGTGTATCATTTTCCATTTTCACTGATCCTCCATTATAGTGCTCAAGATGTTCAAATTTATCTTCATCACCAGTCATGTGATATGTACAGCCACTATCAATGATCCAAGTATCATTCTTACTAATTTTATAAATAAGGGCCATTTCTACACACCTTTCCTCTTCCTCTGAATCATCTTTCATTGCAACAAATACCACTTCATAATCTTCATTAGTGTCTGTGTCGGTGTCATTCTCATCTTCTCCAACAAGGTAACATGCGTTCTTGCCTTTGTCTTTGTAATCTCGGTTGTTTCTTCAGTTATAGTGTATGTTTCCTCTGTCATTTCTTTTGCCAAACTTTTCATCACTAGATCTATCATTGGCTTTATCTTCTTCTTTCTTGTTAGGACATCTAGCAGCAATATGGCCAACCTCTTTACAATTAAAATAAGCTAAAGGTAACTTTTCCTTATACCTTCCTTTACCTTTTTGAAGACTCTAGGCCATAAGTGCTTTAAGCTCATCAAGCTCATCTTCGCTGTCACTATCACTTTCATTCTTTATCTTATGCTTACTGCTAGATTTACCAATCTTAAGAGATGACATAAAAGAAGACTCAACACTCGGTACAACACTATTGTCATAATTGTTCATCTCAAAAGTAGTTAGTTTTCCAATCAAGAATGCTATTAGGTGCAGACCTCATCTCATGAATAGAAGATATTCTAATTGCATAAATAGGTAACAAAGTTCTCAATATTTTACTTACCACAATATCTTTAGAAATAATACCTCCCGCTCCTCTGATAGCATTAACCACCTCTTTGATTGGGTTAGAGTATTGTGTGATGTTCTCTCCTTTCATCTTCATGTCATCAAATCTGCCTCATAAGCTTTCAGCTCTGGCTCTCATTACATTCACATCACCGCAATGAACAAGTGCAAGTTTATCCCACATTTCTTTCACTGTAGTGTATGCTTTGACATCTTCAAATTCAACATTGGTTAGAGCAACAACAATCTCTATCATAGTAATATTGTGCTCATGTCTGTCTCTCAACTGATCAAATATCAAAAGTACAATAGTTAGCTGTATGTAGCCATAGTCGAGTAGATGTAGAGAAGATTCTCCAATTCCAGATATGTGAAGCCTCATTGATGCAGGAGCATCCCGGGTGTAAGAGCAATCTTGCATCACCCAAAAATATTTCTGGTTTCTTTTCAATAAGGGCTATTTTGTGTAGAGCTTTTGTTTTTGGAAATTTACTATTTTTAGTAAGTTTTCCATTCATGCTCAGAATGGTCTATTTTCTTCTTTGGAGGTTCATTTTGGTTATATCAGCCTACCAGTAAAGTTTCATTGCCAGATCAAGTCCAGTTTTGAAGATAAATTTTTTTTGGTATTGGCAGCAGGGTACAGAAACTTTGAACTTAGTTTTAAAGACTTTAGAAGCCCCGAATGAGGTCAAAACTTCAGCTAAATGAAGATTGTTTGATTTAAGTGTTGTAGAACACTTCACGCCCTTTCCAAAATAGGGTCATAATAGTCAATCGGGTCAATGGGTGATGAATTATGGTCTCTGGAAGTTGGGCCACCTGAAATGGCGAAAAATAAATTTCCTTCAAAATTTCTGTTTGGGTTTCAAAAGTTGTTTTCAACTGACTATGATGTAATAAATTGTAAAATAAAATAATTCTAAGTTTGGTCGGCCTTATTGGCTAAAATTTTGGAAACTTCTGAGATGGTGGAAAATTGCCTATATAAAGAAGGTTGTAGTGAGTTCTTAGGCAGTTCAGAGCAGTTCAGAGTAGTTCTAGGTAACAATTCGAGGCCTTGTCTCTCAGAATATTGTAAGCAAAATGCCCATGTGGCTTTGCATATTGTAATTCTAAAAGTTGTAATTCCACATTTGTGGAGATAATAAGAAGCCCATTTTCTGTTCTTGCAAATCATTGTTGTTTCTCTATTTATTTTATGTGTTTGTGGTATTAAAGGGAGTACCCTTCATCAAGTGGTATCAGAGTGGGAGTTCCTGAGTGTGTAAACAGATCGCTGACTGTGAGACAGTTTGCACCAGGACCATGGTTAGGGTTCCAACAAGTAGCGCAAAAATGCCTGCATGAAGGGAACATGGTGGAAGAGCTGGTGGTGTGACACCTGAGGTTATAGCACTCTAGAGACAAGTGCGAGCATTACAAGAAGAGATTCATAGAGGAATGAATCTTAATGTTAGAGATGAAAGCGAGGATAAAGCCAAAGAAGGAAATTCTGAAGGAGAAGTCAAAATTGTGAATGAGGAAGAAGAAAGATTTTTCCGAGCCATTTCCAAGATCGGGAAAAGACCTGAGATTGAGGTTCCTACATTTTAAAAAAATCTTAACCCGGAGGAATTGATCGACTGGATCAATGAATGTGAAAAATATTTTGAGTATGAAGATATTGAGGATCCTGATAGGGTCAAGTTTGCGAAGGCTAGAATGAAGGGTCATGCAAAGATCTTGTGGCAAGAGATTCAATTGGAGAGAAATAGAAGAGGAAAGGAGAAAATCACAAGATGTGATTGAATGGTGGACAAATTGAAGCGACAGTTCATTCTTGTTGATTATGAGCTTGACCCACTCAAGAAAATGCAAAGTTTGAAGCAAGCAAAAAGATCTGTTCAGGAGTATACAAAGGAGTTCTATCGAATCCTTATTAGAATAGGTCACGTAGAAGCTGATAAGGAGAAAGTTGCTCGTTACCTTAATGGGTTGAGGCCGAGCATTCAAGAGGAGTTCAATTTGGTTCGAATGAATAATATTGAAGAGGCATACCAATTTTCCCTAAAAGTAGAGGAAAAGATGAACAAGAAGTTTGAGAGCAGACAAAATGGAAGAGGTCATGGTGGAAGATTTGGTGGATAGTCATATGGAGGCCGAAATGAAGATTCTAAAAAGAAGGATGAGGCCAGTAGTAGTCAAAATTTGAGAGGAAATAATTCCAATCGTTTCCAGGATCAGTTTAATAGAGATCAGAGAGGAAGATGAAGTGGATAAGGATCTGGAAGAGGAGGATTCCATGGAACATGTTTTCACTATGGAGAAGAAGGTCATAGGGCATATGAATGTCCTCAACACCAAGGAAGGATAGATAGGAGAACCGAAGGCCAGGCTAGAGTTGCACATGTAGATGAAGATGCCAGATCATCACATTCTGAAGATGCTGAAAGAGAAGAAACACTAATTAACAGAAGAGTCCTACTGAGTGGGGAGAATGAACCCGAGCAAAGAAGAAGCCTATTTCGCACTAGGTGCAAGTGTGAAGGTAAATGTTGTGGTGTGATTATCGATAGCGAAAGCACTGATAATTTGGTGTCAGAAGAGATGGTGACAAAGTTGAAGCTCAAGAGAGAGAAACACCTACATCCATATCGGATTGCTTGGGTGCAGGATGACCAAAAGGTCATGGTTAGTGAATAGTGCTTAGTAAAGTTCAAGATTGGCGGATACCATGATGAGGTACTATGTGATATCATACCAATGGATGCATGCCATATGTTGTTGGGTAGACCACGATAATTTGATAGGCATGCTGTACATGATGGTCATGTGAATACCTATTCCCTGACAAAGGATGAAGTGTGACATAAGCTAAATCCATTAAAGGAGACAGAAGAAAAGGTATGTGGTAATGCAAGAATAACTTTTACTGATGGAAGAAAATTTTTAGATGGTATGAGGCATGAGCATGTGTGTTTTGTTTTAATTCCAAAAGTTGGTAAAGAAGAAGTAGAAGGTGTACATGTAGAAGTTGCAGATTTGTTGAATGAGTTTCAGGATATTGTATCCGATAATGTTCTTGATGGATTACCACCAATAAAAAAGATCAATCATCAGATGGACTTGATTCCAAGAGCCAGTTTTCCAAATAAGGCAGCACACAAAATGACACCAACAGAAAGTGAAGAGTTGACCAAATAAGTACATGAGTTGTTACAGAAGGGGTTGATTTAAGAGAGCTCGAGTCCATGTGCTGTACCAGTAGTATTAGCACTGAAAAATAATGGAGAATGGAGGATGTGTACAGATTTGAGAGCAATAAACAAGATCACAATCAAGTATAGGTTTTCATTGCCACGAATGGATGATATTATGGACTGTTTGAGTGGAGCTGTGTATTTCTCAAAGATAGATCTGAAGAGTGGATATCACCAGATTTGGATTAGAGAAGGAGATGAATGGAAGACTACTTTCAAGAAAAAGGAAAGACTCTATGAGCGGTTAGTCATGCCTTTTGGGCTAACCAATGCACCAAGCACTTTCATGTGGCTCATGAATGAGGTTCTAAAAAAATTTCTAGGTAAGTTTGTCATTGTTTACCTAGATGATATTTTGATCTTTAGTAAGACATTGGAGGAGCATATGGTGCATATTCATATAGTATTTGAGAAGTTGAGGGAAGAGAAATTGTTGATTAATTTGAAGAAGTGCAGTTTTGTGAAGAAGGAATTAGTGTATTTGGGATTTGTAGTTTCAGCAGGAGGTCTAAAAATAGACCCAGAGAAAGTGCAGACTATCCTTGAATGACTTACTCCAAGTAGTGCTACTGAGGTAAGATCTTTTCATGGTTTGACTAGTTTTTACAGAAAGTTTATCAGAAATTTTAGCAGTATTTTTGGACCCTTGACTGAAACAATGAGAGAGGATAGAAAAGAGTTCAAGTGGACTAATGGGGTAGATAAGAGTTTTAAATTGTTGAAACAAAAAGTTATAGAACAACCTATTTTAGCACTTCCAGATTTTAATAAGGTGTTTCAAGTAGACTGTGATGCTAGTGGTACTGCAATAGGAACTATTATGAGTCAAGTAGGTAAACCTGTTGCTTATTTCAGTGAGAAGTTAAATGATGCCAAGAGAAAATATTTTGTTTATGATTAGAAATTTTATGCTATAGTTTAAGCATTAAAGAAGTGGAGACACTATCTGCTTCCTAAGGAGTTTGTTTTGTATACTGATCATCAAGATTTTCAATATTTGAATCATCAAGAAAAGTTGAATCAAAGACATTTGAAATGGGTTCAAGGAACTATTGCTGACAAAGATGCAGATTGAGGTGGTTGGGTTCAAGGAACTCAAGAATTTGTATCCAGAGGATCCTGATTTTGGAGAAGCTTGGAAAGCTTGTAAAGAACCTATTACTTTAGACAGAACAAAGTGGTTGGATTTCATCATTCAGGATGATATGCTATTAAGAGGAAGTCATTTGTGCATTCCACGAAGTTCTATGAGAGAGAATCTCATCAAGGAGAAGCATAACAGAGGATTGGATGGACATTTTGGTCGAGATAAAACCCTTGCTTTGGTTCATGAGAATTATTATTGGCCACAGTTGTAGCAAGATGTCAAGAAGTTTGTACAAGGCTGTAGAGTATGTTAGATAGCGAAAGGAGTGAAGCAAAATACATGGTTGTATCAGCCATTACCTATACCAGAGAAACCTTGGGAGGATATCAGTATGGACTTTGTTCTTGGTTTGCTGAGGACACAACGAGGACATGATTCAATTTTTGTAGTAGTTGATAGATTTTCAAAGATGACATATTTTATTCCTTGCAAGAAGACTAATGATGTTGTTCATGTAGCAGAATTATTTTTCAGAGAAGTGGTGAGACTACATGGTTTTCTAAACAGTGTAGTTTTAGATCGGGACACTAAGTTTGTTAGATATTTTTGGCGTACATTGAGGAAGAAGTTAAAGATAGATTTGAAGTTCAATTCATCACATCATCCACAGACTGATGGACAGACATAGGTGGTGAATAGGAGTTTGAAAAATTTGCTGAGATGTTTGGTTGGAGATAAGCTAGCAGAATGGGATTTGATTTTACCACAGGCAGAATTTACATACAATAATTCTGTGAACAGGAGCATTGTTAAATCATCATTTCAAATTTTATATGGAAGTAGTCCCAAAAATGCTTTAGAGTTGAGGAAGATAGATAAAGGAGAGATAATTAGTGCTGAGTTGAGGATTTTGCAGAATACTTGAAGAACATCCATGTGGAGGTGAGGAAGCATATTACCAAGATGAATCCAAAGAATAAGGCTAAGGCAGATGAGAGAAGAAGGCATAAGAAATTTCAGGTTGGAGATGAAGTCATGGTTCATTTGTGGAAAGAGCGATTTTCAGTTGGTACATATAACAAGTTGTAAATGAAGAAGTTTGGGCCATGCAAGATACTGAAGAAGCATGATTCAAGAAATTCATATGAGGTAGAATTGCATACTAAGCTGAATATTTCACCAGTGTTTAACATTTCAGATTTGACAGAGTATCATGAAAGAGGTATTGAAGATGAGATCACAACAGCATAGTGGAGTATTCCAACAACTATTTTAGCTACTAAAAAGATTGAGGATATACTAGATAGTCGTGTTGACAGAAGCACAAGGAACAAGACATATGAAGAATCTATGGTCAAATGGAAAGGATGACTTATTGAAGATTCATCATGGCTGACAAAGGAGGAGGTTAACTATCTTGGTTTTCCTCTTCACACCTGAGACGTGATGGGGTCACTTCTCAAATTACCCCGGGTGTCTGATGCAGGAGCATCCTGGGTGTAAGAGCAATCTTGCATCACCCAAAAATATTTCTGGTTTCTTTTCAATAAGGGCTATCTTGTGCAAAGCTTCTATTATTGGAAATTTACTATTTTTAGTAAGTTTTCTGTTGATGCTCAGAATGGTCTATTTTCTTCCTTGGAGGTTCATTTTGGTTATATCAGCCTGCCAGTAAAGTTTCATTGCCAGATCAAGTCTAGTTTTGAAGATATTGAATTTTTTTGGTATTGGCAGCAGGGTATAGAAATTCGAACTCAGTTTTGAAGGCTTTAGAGGCCCCAGATGAGGTCAAAACTTTGACTGAATGAAGCTTGCTTGATTTAAGTGTTGTAGAGCACTTCATGCCCTTTCCAAAATGGGGTCATAATAGTCAATCGGGTCAACATGTGATGACTTATGGTCTTCGAAAGGTGGGCCACCTGAAATAGTAGAAAATAAATTTCTTTCAAAATTTATGTTTAGGTTTCAAAAAAATTTTTGAGCCGACTCTGATGTAATAAATTGTAAAATAAAATAATTCTAACTTTGGTTGGCCTTATTGGCGAAAATTCTGGAACCTTCTCAGGAGGTGGAAAATTGCCTATATAAGGAAGGCTGTAGTGTTGTCTTAGGCAGTTCAGAGTAGTTCAGAGTTGTTTTGGGTAACAATTCAAGGCTTTGTCTCTCAGAATATTGTAAGGATAATGCCCATGTGGCTTTACATATTGTAATTTTGAAATTTTTAATTCCACATTTGTGGAGATAATAAGAAGCCCATTTTCTATTCTTGCAAATCATTTTTGTTTCTCTATTTATTTTATGTGTTTGTGGTATTAAGGGGAGTACCCTTCATCACTCATCTTGCTTTTCCATGTTGTGAAGTTGTCTTTGTTCAGCTTAGGCACTTCCCTCTTATCCATCTTTTGATCTTTTGCTCAAGTCCTTCAATTTTTTTCCAAGCAACCAATACTGCTCTGATACCAATTGTTAGTATAACTAAGAGGGGGGGGGAGGGGTGAATCAGTTAAGTCAGTTATCCTACAGTCCCAAACTTTCAAATGCACATTTCAAATCAATTTCAACAATTTATGCAACTCGGTAAGATAAGATATCAATCTGTCTGTTCATTTACCGAATACTAGTATTTATCCAAACTATGATTACTGATTAAATCAACTATGATGTATGCAAAGTATGATAGCAAAACAATCATAACAAACAACATATAACATAATGATTTAACGTGGAAACCCTGCTAAGGGAAAAACCACCTGGGACCGGTAACCCAAAATAATTCACTCTTTTGAAGTGAGCTCGGTTAGGAGGCAACCCTGTTAAAGGTTACAATGCACATTGTTAGGTGTGACCTGGTTAGAGGATTTATCACTAATAGTTAAATTTTGACCAACATTCACTATGGGGTCAGCAAGATAACAATCAACATTCAACGAATGTCATATGAAAATACAATAAGACTCTTAAGTCAAGTTGGTTAAGAGATTTTGCTGAATCAATGGTTAAACTGATACAGTTCTGATTTGATTCAAATACAACTCAATTGGAAATATTCAGATCTATGCTATGCTCATAAAATCCTCTGATCATTAATCAATTCACTTCCTCAATATTTCTCAACTTACTTCACTCAGTAAATAGTTCTCTAACGCTCGGTTATGCCTGCAGTTCGGTTCTGTCTGTAACCAATTTGATCAGGAATGTATGAATATGTTGGCAATTTGGCTAAGTAGGATATCAGATTGTTGTCATTATGGCAACATATAGTCACTATGATGATTGCATAATAGAAGGAAGCAGTATTGTATGAGCGCACTAGAAAATTGTCTAAGGACAACAATATTACCAGTCTAATCAGAGACAATTTTGATTAGCAATGTTCACACAAGAAGGTTCAGTGCATGCGCATGTGAATATGGATAATTCTATGTATATCAAATCCACATCTGAAAGCGCAAATCTGTATGACATATATGTAAAAAGATATTAAAGAATTATAGAGACAATGTTGAGCCGACCTAAACAGAGCGGAAGACAAAGTTTGATCACAATAAGTTAAGGGATTGTTTTGTTTATCAAAATAATGACATAACCATGTAGGGACGACATCCTAGATGTTATCCCTAAGGCAACATGAAATGGTTTTATATTTTGAGAAGATTTTATGTATTGTAAGCTGACTCGAAGTTATTAATTGTAATAACTTGTATATATGTAAGAATTATGTAATGTGAAATGTACACATGATACATATAGCAATTGTAATGAGAAAAGTATGATGTGAAGTTGTATATTGTAAGAAGGAAAATAAGTAAACTTAGTATATGAAATCAAAGAGCCTACAAAGCTAAATCAAAATAGGAAAGCTATTCAGGAGCAGTGAAAGGTTATGTACTTTACCTTTGTATTTAAAGATAACATTGTATATTGCATGTTTGGGCAGTGAACTCATCTTGCAATCATTCTATTTTATAATAGAAACTCCTAACAAGGTTGAGGATTCTAACAAGGCCTAGAGTCCTTTAAGTAGGACAAAGACACTATATGTATGTAATAGACTCCTAACAGGGTCAACATCCTTAATTAGATAGTTTTGATTAGTGGATCAGTTGTGGGTATCATCCCCACTGGGGTTTTCCCTTGGCCAAGATTTCCTCAAGAACAAACATGGTGTTATGAGTTCATTTACTTTATTTTTATGCCTTTTATTCAGTTTCCTTAGTTTACTTTGTTATGCAAGATTCAAGTTAATTTGTTATATTCATAATTGGGAAAAAGTAAAAGTTTGTGAAATACTGATTCACCCCCCCTCTTAGTATTTCCTATTTCTAATAGAATAAATCTTCACGTGAAATTTTTTGCAATCTATATTCGTCTGGCATGTTTCAACAATGAAACTCATGTCTCTTAAATAGACAAGTAAACCATTTTCATATTAGCCTTCAGATTTTGCCTCTTAATCTCCTTCGTCCATTTTACTGCTTAAACTTTCCTCGAAAAATGTGTCCATAACACGTTCCAATCTCATCCTTTAGATCATCTTTGAATTTTGTCAGCCGTGGATCTTATAACTAACTTCATCCTTTACCTCGAAATCATAACAATTTCTAGCTCATCAATTTTAGTTGGATGAACTTAGCATTCAATGTTTTTATCCATACTCGGTTAATACTGAATGCGCCGGTGATAACTAACTCGGTTATTACTGTCACTCGGTATACACTACACAGGCTCGGTGTATACAAAAGTCTTCAAATTACCGATCACATTGATTTGTTCAAATTAAATATCTTCTTCATAATAGATTAATGTAACATGCTCAAGTCAACAATATAAAGCCATAGACTCATCAATAGGTTACCCAGTGTCTACCTTATCCTAATCTCTCATATCCATCTTTTTCTTATGTAGATATCTCATTTCTTCATCTTTTTTACATTCTATAGATGTTCAGATGTTTGTAACTATCATGATAAGTATATTCAAAACTTGTTGACATCAATGACAACATATTGACTGATTTAATCATCTTACATATCACTTTACTAGCTTGGTGATCCCTAATCACCGTTCTTCAATTCATCAAGATATTCAATTAGTTGTAGTTCATCAACAAAAAGCTCATTCCTTATAATTTTGTTCACCCTTTCAAGTTCTTTCTCATTATGTATGGATTCATCTAGATCAAGTTGTAACTACCCAACTTCACAATCACTTTTACAATCATCACATTTATCTTTCAAGGATTGATCAAGGTTCTTCTTTGTTTCTTGAATATCCTTAGTTAGCTTCATCACCATTGATTCCATCTCATGCTTCATTTTTTATTTATCTTTTGAAAGATTCTCTTTTTCATTTATCTTCTCCTTCAAGGCTTTAGAATCATTATTGCTTCTTTTCTACTTAAGCTACTAAACAAGTTCTTTCCTCTTATCCACGGATTTGTTCTCATGCTCTTTCAGTTTCTCAACAAATTTTTCAGCTTCCCTAAGACTCTTCTTTAATTTCATGACTCTAGCATTAGATTGATCAAGATTTTCAAGTGCAACCAGGAGTTACTTTTAAACACTATTTGAAACCATTGTATCACCCATTAGGATCTTCCTCAAAGGCAAAATGCTTTGATACCAATTATTTATATTAAGGAACACCGAGGGGGGGGGGGGGGGGGGGGTTGAATAAGTGTTCTACAATTTTTAACCTTGTTAATCTTATTTTTTAACCAAAAACTACTTGCATTAAAAAGTAAAGTACTAAAACATAAAATAAGCATCCACCACATTATACAACCATGATTTTTATCATGTAAAATCATTTAAGGGAAAAGGGGATGGAACCCACAAATGAAATAATCTGCAGAAGTATTTAACTTAGTTAAAGGTTTAAGTACAAAAGGTGGAAGGCACATGCATTCAATCTTACAATGTAGAGCTCACTACTCACATAAAAAATGGCTTGCTATTAGTGCAATAATTAAAAAATCATAGATATATTGAACAAGATCACTGCATCTAAAAATGCAAGAACAGTTCCAATTAGGTGCTAACACTAATTTCTCACACTTCATACCTATTCACTTCTCCCATCTTCTCATATCATTCACATTAATACGATATACATTCCTTTCCAAAATAACCAAATACATAAAACTTATACTTCCACAATAAAAAATAAAAGCATTACTAGGTCAGCCTCAAGAACATTTACAAAAGTAATGTAACGTGTAGTAAGTCAGAAAAATCCTTATGAAAAAATAATGTGGACCTCAAGTAACTTTATATAATCATTCTACCATGTTGGATCCACAAACTTGAACTAAAAAAATCAACAAAGCGGATCAAATAGATCCACAAAGAGATCTATTATGCCTTGTCATTGTTCTTCACTACTTACCCAAAATTTTCTACATAGAGCCTCAAAACTAGATCAAATCACAACATCAAGTACTATGAATCTGGAGTAAGGTATAATATTAATTCATTATGATTTCCTTAGTTTCACACCACAAAATTCTAATATTTGTATCCAAACCAAACCTTATACTTGAAACTATCAACTGTATTGTTAACTTCTAGACTTCGCCAAAATTCTAATCTATCCATCGGTATGATCAAAATAAGTACTATGAACATGTGCAATGCATTTTTTCTATCAATGACAACATCAAAATTATTCAGAGCAGTATCTCTTGCCAAAAAAATTATCATTGATGAATAGAATGGAAGAATTTACAACTTCCCTATTGCTAGGTAAAGGGATTCTTGAGGAAGGATGACACACATTTAGCTCCCAAGTAAGGGATTTGTTTACCAGGGATACTAAATTATGAAAAAAGAAGAGGTTATATCAATGATACATACCTCTTGTATAAGAGATAATTCCTAATGTAAAAAAAACAATTCTATGTAAGATTGTGTTGGCAAAATAGTCAGCGCTCCCCTCAGGATTTGTGACATGGCTTAACTACCTCCTATGTCTTCTATAAGTCTAGTGGTTGTGTCTGGCATTAATAGGTCGATCTTTTGGTGAAAAGAAAACCACTACTTGTAACAAGTGGTATTTGAGCTTGGTCACAAGTTTGAATCCCCTCGGGTAACGTTGAGGGGGAGATTGTTGGCAAAATAGTCAGTGCTCCCCTCAGGGTTCGTGACATGGCTTAACCGCCTCCTGTGTCTTCTATAGGTCTAGTGGTTGTGTCGGGCATTAATAGGTCAATATTTTGGTGCAACAACAACCACTACTTGTAACAAATTGGATATCACATATGCCACTTAACCAAGACAAAAGTGGATCCTTAGAAAGGGTGAGAGAGGTTGAAATACTATCCTTTCCCCCCCAAGTGTGGAGACAAGAATATGATTAAGGATGACTATTATATTCCTTGAAAAGTATTATTGCACCTAAAATTGTACCACTATGAATGACGATGAGCCCCCAAGGGATATGATAATAATGTCACATAGTGTGGAGCAACATAATAGGAACTTAAATGTTAGTTGAAAATAACAGAATTGAAAGTTGACTCATTACAACCTGTTATGTGATTGAAGTCCTAATTAATTAATTTCTGAATTTTGCAACACAAACCTTGACATTCATTAGTAGAGTGATCATTATATCAATGATACATGCAAAAGAGAAGATTCACAAGGTTTTGAATATGCTTCTTCTTTTGTTTAGGTCGAGTAACAAACTTAGCATGAAGAAGGTCATGCAAAATAATTTTTTGATTAAGGCTAGATATAGAAGAAGTGTTATATCATAAGGACAAGGATGTAGACAAAGGAAAAGGTTGGAAACCAATCCTTTGAAGATGAAAGTGCATGGTAGGTTTCTTGTGAGTATCATCACTTTGTTTTATGCATCCTAAACCATGTTGAAGATTAGTAGTTGCAATGTTAGGATAATTGGGTTGGAAAAATGAGACACTAGGCCCTTTAAAGGGTCACATGTTAAAATTAGGAACATTATATTCACCCACAAAAGATGGTCTAAAGTATAATGTTCCCCAATCATCTTCTAAAAGAGTGCTTTAATAGAAGAAGTATCTTTAGGAGGAGAAGATATGGTTTTTTGAAATGATGTAGGAATGGATGAAGAATCAGATTTGATTCATAAGAAACTATGTCATTCATCATCAGTGACAAGTGTATATATTATATTATTATAAATGAACTTCACTTTGCAATGTGTTGGTGTTTCAAAACGGCTTATGCTCTAAGGCTGCCAATATACCCTCAGACAGATTTTAGGAGTGGTTAATTTCAAAATGTAATATGATCTTAGGGTAACTGGACCAACTATAGGGACAAGACTACCCTCTTCACTTCTAGCTCTGCAAAACCAAGGGCAGTGCACCTAACCCAGTGAAACTATACTTTACACACCAAAGACTAGGTTTGAATAACAGATTGATAGTAAGAAAGTACTAAATGCTAACCACACATTCATTGACTCTTCATTACTATTGGGTAACACAACCACACAACCAAAGACCTAAAGCTTAGAAAGGTTATTGATTTTAAGATTTGGAATGTAATAACTTTAATCAATGTGTGTTAACAAGAGAAATACTCATTTAGGCCAGTGCCTCATCCATTGGGCAAGATTTCTTAGACACAAAGGCAAACAGATTTGAGAATATTTGAGAATTCATAGCCATAAATACATTTGTCCTAATCTTTACTGCTTACAAAACATCCTTACATAGACAAGGGAAAACTCATATCTCATTTAGAGCATTGTTTAATCCAATCCTAGATCAGAACTCAAGAATGAAGATACATACATAAAAATAATATGTAATGAGCTAGAAAACTCAAAGCTTACTTGACTTGACATAAAGGAGAGATAAGAATCAGATATTTATATTAAGTATGATGAATTCCTTCTGTGTATACAATGAATCACAAGACACCCTGCTTGCAAACTACAACTTAGATTTGCAACTTTCTTCTTTCATTAACAAACACTGAATCAAAAACTATTACAAACCCTTGGGACCAGAAACTTGGGACTGATTTTTTGAACTTCAAAAATTGGAACCCCTTCAAAATCAACCATTCAACATTATATAACCCTGGTTACCTTAGAATCCTAAACAAGTTAGGATGCAACAAGCTACGGATAACCAGGGTAAGGGCTAGGGTTTCCACCCACCAAAATAATTTAAAAGATCAGAATTCAATACATTGGAGGGAAAACCAAGCAACCCTGAGTGATCAGACCTAAAAATGAGTCTTCATTTATGGTAATTCTTTTGGGACTGTATTGAAGATCATGAAATTCTATGTAAATCCATCTGATCAGACACCTACAACATGCCTCAAGCAAGTAAACCCATCCCCTCATGGTACAAAACTCTCTACAAATAATCATGAAACCCTCTAGACCACACTGCAACAATCGGCACCACCAAACTAATCAAATTCGGCTGCTAAAACATTAAAAACCAGTCCTTTTTGTCGCTGAGAAACCCTTTCAAAAATTTGAATTCAAATTGCAATGGTTACATCCATGGCGCTAGTAGCAAATCGATGGTCATAATTCAAATCTAGATCAACTTTAAGTCGTGACCATTTGATCTTTTTCTTTCATGGGCTTTATGACTTAACTCATCAGATAGCCCTGGATTTACTATTAGCAAACATGCAACAAAGCATTTTCTATTCGCAGAATAAAATCTTAACCCACCGTTTAACTCTGCGATTTAGTGAACAAAGAAAATGAACTTACCCCAATCACATTTGGCGAACTGGCGACTGAAGACTTTTTCCAGTTTGTGGAATACCTTATCTCTCTGCTAGTTTATTTAGCAATTACATGAACGCTTGTTCGCCAAATCACCAAAACATTTAGAGCACCACCATCTTATTGCACGAATGAGAAAAGCCCCTAAACTTTGTCGGAGCCGCTAACCTTTTTATCCAGACTGCTAAACCTTAGACCCCTGCCTGGGCCCGCTTTATGCCACTTGTCACTATACCATTCACTACTCACCGCCCAGTCATTCCTGACACAGGACCCACAAATCCCCCGACATCAAAATGGATGGTTGGCGCAGGATCTGAAAGATGAAGAATATTCCATGAGATCACGCGTGAACCGTCGATCAATCTTTTTGACATCGGCCCCTCTGGTAAACTCCACATCATCCTACTTTGACCAATCAATGACTGCCAAATGAAAACACATAGCAATGGACCCGCCAAACTTTATCACTTCTAAAAAAGGTGAAATCGACGGTCGGCTGAAGATCTCATGCATTTGACACATCCCATGAGAACTTACGCTCGTTGTTGATCTTTTGCAGATGTCAGGACCCTCTGACAAGTTGGAGACCATGTCCCACTAACAACCGCCAATGTATTGCCCCGTGGACCAATCACAAATTGCCAACTGTTCTTGCGTGTCACTTTGGACCCACCGTTTATTACTGACCTGAACACTTGGAGGAATGGACGGCTGGCGCATGATCTGAAGGGCTTAAAAGTTTCTATGAGAATACGCACCAACCGTTGATCTTGAATCTATTGCTGATGAGGTAAAGCTCGACCCCACCCTGCTGCATAGGATACGTCGATGAATGAGAGACCGCCATGTTGCAAAATCGAACAAGTGGACATGCACCCTTTTCTTCATTCATAGGACATTCTGACAACCCTGCCACTTCATTGATTCATTCGGCCAATAGGGAAACACATTTTGTGCTTATGTGGTAGTGGACCCGCCTGTCTGAAACGCCATGTCACAAAAGAGAATCGACAGTCATCGCGAAATCGCATGCCTCTGACACACTCAATGCACTTTTGTGACAACCGTTGGATCAAGATGGTGTCAGGAGACTGGGCCTAGGAAATACTAAGGCTGAAACATTAGGAAAATCGAGGCCCAGGACTTAGGAAAAATCATTTCGCCGGGCACTTAGACTTAGGAAATATTAAAGGGGCCCTAAAATAAAACCTTAGTCGCAAGATCGCATAACATGAAAAAGGCTCACGCGATCATTCAACAAAGCGGTCAATTATTAGCACATGTGCTATTTAGGACTTTAGTGGCCTGAAAAAGTAACACAAAATTAGAACAGGGCCAGGGCACACTAGGGTTTTATGTTGCAACAGCTGGAAATTTAAAATTTTCACTTAGGGCTCTCAAACCAGAGACAAGGAAAAAAGATGCAAAGGCCAGGAAAAAAAGGGTATGCAGCCATGAAAATTTTACAAGTGCTAACAGTGGCTCATACTAGGGATAATGGGTAACCTGTGCCCATGCAAGAATTTAGGATTTTTGGGAGAGTAGACCACCTACTGGAAAAGGACAGGGACCTCAAAAACTGGCAACTGAACCAGGGAAACAGGAAGGGAAACACACAACTGAAAGGGAAATATTTACATAATTTACATGCTTTGAAACTTCACTTGATGGCCCGGGCCACCAAAGGAAAATCAAAACCCTCCTTAATCAAAGGTCTAATTCTCGTCCACATATGCAATCAAACACCTGAAAGTACCCTGATCATCCTGCTGCCAACATATGTGAACACTCATGGGCTAAAAAATGAGAATGTATTGATCACTTCCCATGCTTTTCCAGTCACAACCATTTTCATGCTCATATTCCAAGAAGTATGGAGTATCATTTATTTCTTCTTGTGGACTGGAAACAAAAATTTGATCTAGTAATGCATCAAAAAATAAAACACGTTGAGCATCATGCATTACCACAAGATTACTTGGCTAAAAAGGAATTGGATCCTCAGATTCTCCTTCATGAATTGCTTCAGCCACTAAGCAACTTGGTTCCTCCTTAATATCATCACTGACTAGATCATGAACCAAGAGAAGGTCATTTTCATAAACATTGTGACAGTGGGACATTCGATCTGCATCATTGTTTCCATAAAAAAAGTTTCTATCCCAATTATTGAAGACAAAGTCCTCAACACTGTCACCATCACTATCATTTTTAACAAAAGAAGGAAAAGGGGTTGAACAAGAAACTTGTTCATCAATAGAATTCTGATGACAAGAAAACACACTGTCATGACCATCAATCTCTTCTTTTGCAGAGTCACTACATGAGGAGGGCTCTGGTGTACATGGGTCATCAAGCAAAGGCACTTGTTGCACCTTGTCAGCATTTGACAAACCCAAAAATTTCCAGTGGGTAGGAGGAAAAACATCAACACATTTATCACAAACATGTGAAATTTGAGTAATTGATCGACCATCCTTGCATGGCTTAACAAAAGATCCAGAATCAAAAAAGGATTCAAAATCTATACAACTTTCCCAATCAGTGCTCAACGCGATATCAGGGACATCTGCATTACTTGAAGATGAACAAACACTGATGACTTCATCATCTGATACATCATACTGCACCTGGTTGCCATCTAGTAGTGTTGGGGCAACAAAAGAATTAGAGGCACACATGTCAAAATCAAACCCCACTAACTCATGCTCTCGGTCAAAATTAATGTGCGTTGGATGTAAGAACTCAGAGTCATCCCCCCTGAATATCTGAGATATTCACAAGACAAGAAATCTAAAATTTGTTCACTATGAAGTGAACAACTATCCTCAAGAACACCCTCCTCTAATAGGCAATCATTAGCAACATCTTCACTCATCCAATCTTTTTGTTCATCTGACTGACTACACAAATCTTTTGCCCCATATTGAGAGAGAGCATCACCCTCATGATTGTAAGAAAGAGTGTCAACACTTGAAAAATCTCCTTCATAAGTTCCATCATTCTCAATAATAGTATTACTAGGCACAACCCCAAATGCATCTTCAAAATCAAGATCAACATCATTAAGTACCCAATCCCTGATATGCACATAATGCTCCTCCCACAAAGGGGTTGGCCAACTGGTTGATTCAGGAAAACAAAGCTCCAAAAATAAACCAATGAACACTGACTCTAAAAACTCAATACCCCCCAGAAGATCATCATATGCATCACAAAACTTCTCATAGAAAAAAGGTATTAATATTTCCCTTCTACTTCTCACCTTTAATCTTATCAATTTTATGCAATCCCTCTGGATGCCTTGGTCTAGTAATGCAAGCTCCTCCTCAAGCTTACCCATCATAACCTAATGCAGTACTTCCATAAAATTTTGCAAAGATGCAACTGATAACTTGAAGTATGTAAACCTCTACTCACACCTTATTCCTTTTCTTAGTGCTTGATCACTTAATGAGAAGACATTTCCAAACATGAAAGTATGATACCTAGAAGTTCTACAGCAAAATTTGTTGACTAGAAGGCAGGACAGATCTAGAGCTCATCTTGAAACTCCATTAGGTTCCTTTCTTTGTAGAGTCACCACCTCCCTAAATAGGAAAAATTTGTACCTTTTGCATCTTCTTCCAATCAACCGAGAACTTCACCAGGCCTCACTGTTTATCAGGAACTGCACTGATCAAACAGAGAACTCAGAGTCACCACTTAACACTTAGTGAGAAGATTTTGCAAATGCTTTTTGTCTATTTGACTCTTTGATCTTAACTAGACTCTGGGATGATCCAGCCAAGCAAGGAAGCTTACTATCTTTTACTTCTTCCCTAGCGGAGTCACCATCTTGTTGGTGTTTCAAAACAGCTTATGCTCTAAGGCTGCCAATATACCCTCAGACAGATTTTAGGAGTGGTTAATTCCAAAATGTAATAGGATCCTAGGGTAACTGGACCAACTATAGGGACAAGACTGCCCTCTTCAGTTCTGGCTCTGCAAAACCAAGGCGAGTGCACCTAACCCAGTGAAAACTATACTTTACACACCAAAGACTGGGTTTGAATAACAGATTGATAGTAAGAAAGTACTAAATGCTAACCACACATTCATTGACTCTCCATTACTATTGGGTAACACAACCACATAACCAAAGACCTAAAGCTTAGAAAGGTTATTGATTTTAAGATTTGGAATTTAATAACTTTAATCAATGCATGTTAACAAGAGAAATACTCATTTAGGCCAGTGCCTCATCCATTGGGCAAGATTTCTTAGACACAAAGACACACAGATTTGAGAATAACTGAGAATTTATAGCCATAAATACATTTATCCTAATCTTTACTGCTTACAAAACATCCTTACATAGACAAGGGAAAACTCATATCCCATTTAGAGCATTGTTTAATCCAATCCTAGATCAGAACTCAAGAATGAAGATACATACAAATAATATGTAATGAGCTAGAAAACTCAAAGCTTACTTGACTTGACATAAAGGAGAGATAAGAATCAGATATTTATATTAAGTATGATGAATTCCTTCTGTGTATACAAGGAATCACAAGACACCCTGCTTGAAAACTACAACTTAGATCTGCAAATTTCTTCTTTCATTAACAAACACTGAATAAAAAACTATTACAAACCCTTGGGACCAGAAACTTGGGACTGATTTTTTGAACTTTGAAAACTGGAACCCCTTCAAAATCAACCATTCAACATTATATAACCCTAGTTACCTTGGAATCCTAAACAAGTTAGGATGCAACAAGCTATGGATAACTAAGGTAAGGGCTAGGGTTTCCACACACCAAAACAATTCAAAAGATCAAAATTCAATACATTGGAGGGAAAACCAAGCAACCCTGAGCGATTAGACCTAAAAATTAGTCTTCATTTATGGTAATTCTTCTAGGACTGTACTGAAGATCATGAAATTCTATGTAAATCCATCTGATCAGACACCTACAACATGCCTCGAGCAAGTAAACCCATCCCCTCATGGTACAAAATTCTCTGCAAATAATCATCAAACCCTCTGGACCACACTGCAATAGTCGGCACCACCAAACTAATCAAATCCGGCTGCTAAAACATTAAAAACCAATCCTTTCTGTCACTGAGAAACCCTTTCAAAAATTTGAATTCAAACTGCAACGGTTACATCCATGGTGCTAGCAGCAAATCGGTGGTCATAATTCAAATCTGGATCAACTTTAAGTCGTGACCGTTCGATCTTTTTCTTTCGCGGGCTTTATGACTTAACTCATCAGATAGCCCTGGGTTTACTCTTAGCGAACACACGAGAAAGCATTTTCTATTCATAGAATAAAATCTTAACCCATCGTTTAACTCAGCGACTCAGCAAACAAAGAAAATGAACTTACCCCAGTCACATTTGGTGAACTGGTGATTGAAGACTTTTTCCAGTTCCCGGAATACCTTATCTCTCTGCCAGTTTATTTAGCAATTATGCGAACGCTTGTTTGCCAAATCACCAAAACATTTAGAGCACCGCCATCTTATTGCGTGAATGAGTGAAGCCCCACTAGTAAATTTTACCTTAAATTTCGACAAGAATTAGTTGAATTTTCAACAATAATTGGTCGAATCCACGACTAAAACTTTCGTCATTCTTTTTTTGTCGAATTCTCTACATATTTCTTATTGGTCAAAATTTTGACCATAGTATTGGTCTCAATTTTGACTGCAACAATCGCTTGAAACTGGAAGAATCACTGTCATTTTTTTGGTCCAATGGTCGAAATTCAGACCATGAAATGGTCTCAATTTCGACTATGCAATAGTCTCAATTTCGACCATACTATTGGTCGAATGTATGACATTGTGGTCGATTGTTTTGGTCGAATGGTCGAAATTGAGACCATATGACTGGTCGAGTTATCCACCAACTGTCTTCGATTTTTTTGGTCCAATGGTCTCAATTTTGACCATACTATTGGTCGAATGTATGGCATTGTGGTCGAAATTAGTTTTGTGCAAAGGTCGAGATTGAGACCAATACTAATTTTTTTTTAAATTTAAAATGTCTATTAAAAAGTATTATTGGTGTCTTATTTGAGCTCATTTGCGGTTCACTTTTGGGATGCTTAAGCTGAGCTGCAACCTTTGTGGATTTGTATGAAGGCAATAAGAAGTTATTTAATGTGCACCCTTCATAAATTCATATGAATATTTAAAGAATTAATTTCCTTTGTAATCATTAATGATTATTAATGACTATTATTATTATAAGGGTATACTGCTATAGCAGAAGTTTACTGTTTAAAAGTCACAGATTTGGGTGATGTTGAGATTTATAAATGATTGCATAAACTATGATACCAGTCCTAGTTATTAGAGGAGTGTCTAGTATTGCCTCAGGTCTATTTCCAGGTGATGCAATAGCTCCATAATCAATAGCTAACTCTAGCAGCTTTGATATGTAATTAATTTAACATATATGTGAAGGATGAAAATGTAAGTACAAATAAAATGGAACAATGCAATGCAAGATCCAAATTCACACTCACACATGCTCAATAAAGCTTAAGATGTATGCGTAAAAGCAAATGATAAACAATATTACCATATCAAAGAACATATATTCCTTCATTGTTTCTTTGATATTTGCTTGAATTCTTGATATGTTGGTTGCTCTCAAATTTTAGCATAACGATGATAGGTGGAAGCTCTTGAGCGTGTGATAGGTGGAAATCACACCAGGACCTAGTAGTGCTGAATCATGTTTGTTTTTTGAGTATTCTTTTCAAAAGCTCTTGCAGATAAATTGTCAGATTATTTTTCTTGGTGCTGAGTACCCATTTTTGAGTGATTTTGGGGGAAACCAAATCCAACTTGATCAATTGGTTTTGCATCCTTCATGAGCATTCAGAAGTGCTAAATCGGTAACAAGTTACAATAATGGAAGGAAAGGAAGAGATGTCACAGTTATTATTCAAATTAGATGCATGGATTATGTATGAGGAAGTGCAAGAGAAAAAGAAAAAGAAAGAAGAAATAGAAAAGCGAAAAGAGGAAGCAAGAAAAAAGATGGAAGAAGACTTAATGGCATATGAAATGAAGTTAGATATGATGGACAAACGAGATCAAGCAATACTTGAACTAATTGAAGCCCATATAGCATTTGAAGAAGTAGAAATGAAGGAGAGGAGTTGTCCATTGGAAGGACACGAACAGACAACCGATGCTCGTGAAGAGCAGCAAGTTGAAGATGAGCCTTGTGTTGAGAAGGTTCTAGTTGAAGACAAAGATGCTGAAACAATTGTTGATTTGGGTAGCGGTAATTTGATACCAGAAAAGCTTGAGGACATGGTTCACGATGATCAAATGGCAGATGAAGAGATCTTACATGAAAAGACATTAGTCTTGGTGAACATGAATGATAGCATGGCAGTGGTTCACAATGAAGAATTTTTTTCTATTGCTGGATATGGAGGTGAAGTTTTGATTCCTTTAAAGGATCAATCCAGTATTTAGATTCATGGAGGAGAAATGTTTGTTTTATTTGGTGCAGGTGTGCAAGATGCATGTGTGGTGATGCCTATTATTGTTGATACCTATGATTTAGCATTGTACTTTGCAGATTTGATTTTGGGATCTATTTTTTCCTCCGGAGAGCAGGTGTACGAGATATGGAAGACTATCTTTATTTTTACAGGGGTTCACCGAATGATGCACTTGAACTGGAAGACTCGAACGAAGGCTATTTCAAAGGGACTTGAATTCTTTTGTCCTGGTGAGCATGATGCAGGCGCATCTAGGAACTCTGATCATTTCATAGGTCCGGGATTCTACAGCCATTTTAAATGGTTATTTTGAATAATGTAATGGTTGGGTAGAGTCTTAGTATTTTTAATGGTTATTAATTGGATAAATGTAAGTGTTTTGATTTAATAAATATAAGGTTTGTATAATCGTGAAGTTGACAACTATGTTGTCAACTCCACAACATATTTACTAGTTTAGCTTATATGTTTACTCTAATCGGTGAGAGAAATTAGAAAGAGTCGGTTAAGTTTAGAGTTAGTTTTGTTATTGAGTTGGTTGTGGGTTAGTTATCGGGTTATCTTCTTTTGAAGCTCTTTATCTACACTTTTCTTGAACCTGAGAAGTAGTGGTAGTAGTTTAGAGAATGTTGAGAAACGATGAAGAGTATGTAATAGAAAGTGGAATGAATGGAATCAAAATGTTTTGTGAATTCTTTTGCTTGCTAGCCACAAGGCACAACTACATTATTCTGGTGTTTACGCCATGTTTTACAATGTTAGAAACAGTTATAGTAGAATTGGTATATCATTAAGCATCTAAAATTATTTTATTTAATCAAACTTTGTTGTTATTGACAAATGATACTGAAGAATGTGATCTATTCAGAAGTTATTGAAAGAATTTAATTAGGTTATTGGAGATGGGATTGTTCCTTATTGACTGTTAACATTCAAGAGTTTGGGTTGAATATGAGTTAATCCTTGGTATCAGTTTTTTGTTTTAAGAAGTTCAATGTTTATTATGAATCAGTTCATGACAATGATTATCAAGAACTATCTATGACACATGTATCGGGTTTTTTGTGAAGAAGTTAATGGTTTATTATATTGGGTTTTAGACTGATAATCGAAAGTGAAGAGTTTGTTCTATTTTATGAAATGGTTTTGGAACAGTCCTAAACAGAATGCTAGAATGGGTTTCTTTGACAAAGAAGTGTTCATTGTTGATTGGATTTAATCCAAATGTAAATGGATTAACATTATATATTGTTTGCAATTTGGTTTTCATAGATCTCTATTTTGTTTAATGTAAATTGATGCATGACATCAGTTTTTGAAGGAGTTTATTAGTTGATTGAAACCAGTTCAATCATTATTGGCAATCGATATCACAGAGCTTGGTTTGGGTCATGTCGCAGGTTTTATTTTTGAGTTGTTATTGAACAATGTCAATGATTCAATCCTGTTAATGTTTGGTTCATTACATTGCTAATTATTCAAAGGTATTAAACTAACAGTTTAAAGAAACCGTTATGTGCATTTTGGATTGGTTGCAGTCCAATTAGATGGAAGGTTGTTAAATGGTTTGTGCAGAATGGAAACTGAGAAATGTGCTGCCCAGACAAGTTGAAATAGTACCGAGAGTAATATTTCCATGTTGTGATAGACCCGCATGATGGAGGAATGATAAGACTTGTACCAGTCATCAAATATTGATAAGATGAAACAGTGATTAAGTTGTGAAGTATAACATTAGCCGCTGTTGTTACATTGCTAAGAGTTCATTATTGTTATTAGAATATCGAATGATTGTGAATCTTTCATAAATATTTACCAAGGAAGCACATTGAGATATGCAGATGTGAATGGTTGATTGTTCCCTCTGGTTATTTGATATTTTCCATTATAAACTTAACCACTATCAAAACTATTAACTAATTGCCTTTATACCAGTAGGGAGAAACCAAATAAAAACATCATGCAATACTAAAAGTTTTACAAACCAACAACAATCTTTCTACAAACATCCAAGTATGAAACTAAACTCAGCTAACAACCATATAGCTCCCTGATCATGTGGTCACCAACAAACATATTTGCATCTCATCATAAAATCACAAAGCATGTGTAACAATGTGTTAACATATACTTACCGATCATCTGGACTAGTATTTTGCCATGGACACATCTGATGAACTCCCAAACTATCTTCCATGTCACTAATCATGTTGATCAAGCACAGCTGCTCTCAACTATGCTAGACTACTAGGATTATATCCCCTAGAGAAAATACAACAAAATTTTAGCTCCTACAATAAGATTACATTGCTTGTAACACCACATTAAAATTTGAGAAATCCAACTCTGATAATTATAGCTCTTTATTGCCAATTACATTGTTAGAATTTAGTGTATAGAAAGAAAAAAAGACATTAATCTATACTTGCAAGCTAATCCCCACCAGCACCCATAAAAGAAGACAATTCTTAGGGCACTAGCAACCCATACTTTTAGAAAATTCCATGAAGTACATATCATTCAAGAAAAGGCTTGCCTCTTTAAGATACTTAAAAAAATAGGTTAAACAAAGTGGAAATAGAAAAATCATTCAACAAGAGGAATCACAAAACTTGTTCCCAAACAAAAAAAAAGTTGAGAAGCCACAACTTATTGCCCCTTGTTGGCACATGTAAGAAGTTGGCTAAGCATTTTAAAGAAGAACAAACATCCCTCATCATTCCAAACACCCTAAGAAACATGTTAGATACAAGCAAAAACCATCTAAACCCTAAAACTTAGGATACACATGATGAGAATTGTTTATTCAGGATACAACACATACACAAGGTAGGGAAGCCCATCCAAATTAGAGTCAACAACCACACCAAGGGCATTCAATATAACCCAGCATAGAAGTTAGTTGTCAATAAACACTCCCATAAGCATATGCCACATTTTGTGTAGAAGAGAACAAGATCAGTGTAAAAGAAACCACAACATGAAGTGAAGGATACAAGCAATGATAGAGATAGAACAACATTCAAACAATCTCAATAAAAATAATGATCTTATTGTAAGTGTCTTTAGAAAACCTGTGAACAATTTAATAAAAAAGCAATGCCAATATGCCAATGCAAAGAAAATAGAAAACAATACTTGCAAAGAATTGGAGATATAAAATAACTTTTTGGTTCACCACCAATCAAGATACCAATTTGGTGTATGTTAAAAATGCATCTTTTTGGTTCACCACCAATCAAGATACTAATTTTTAAATACTCACAATGGATCTTTTCATCATAATGCATCTTCATAATGGACTGTGCCTGTACATTTACTCTTAATAGTTAAGTAGTTTTGGTGTTTCTTGGAGATATGAAATCCTCCCACACTCTGTGATGCCTATGATTTGTGGGAGGAGTTCCTCAATGTAATATATGTTCCATATATTGTTGGAATACAGGAAAAGTTGGGAAATGGAAAGAAATAATGATTGCCACAATGTAGAAGTTCAGAAATTGGTGACATGAACAACAACAGTCATTGGTTGAGGAGTTTTCTCCAAAGAAGGAGTATGTTTTATGGTGGATCCTATCTAGTTAGGTCCTAGTGAAGGTGTTTGGTTCAAAGTTGGAGCCTTGGAGTGGTTAGAAGTGGTGTTTTGGTGATGCCCTAGCCCTATGACCCTTAAAATGAGGGTTTGACAAAACAATGGTTAAATGAAGGCATGGAAACTTAAAACCTTGAAAATCTGTGGATTGGGATCATTTGTCAAGACTGTTTAAGGGTTTGGAGTCTTGGAAGTGAGAGGAGTTATAAGTTGCTTTGAAAAGTGAGGGCTAATTAGGCCTAGAGTGAGTGTTTTATAGGGCTGGATGACTTCACCAGTCAAGGAATCATGTCATGAGATTGACATATGTTATGTAACTTGTTGAGGGGCATTCAATGATGTATTTTTTTCCTTGGGTTTTTTGGAAAAATGTGGAGTTAAGTGCAAATTGTTTGCTGAACCGGGCTACTAGGACAGGCCTAGAAGGGCTAAAGTGTGAAATGGTGACATTGCCAAAAACATGAAGGTCATTTTGAACAAGGAACTTGTAAGGTGTTTGACAATAAGGAAAAAATGGTATGTGATTAATGTTAGCTAGGATTCCCGCTAGAAGAGAGAATGGAAAATATAACTAGTATAATAATGCATAGATTGATAATAGTTGAATATTACTACAAATGTACAAGACACATTGCTTAAATATAGGCAAGGTATGATGTAGGAGTAACAATATGTTGACACATGGCTTAATCCTATGCAATGAGACAACCATTCATACAAATTTATTAAATCCATAAAGAAAATATTAAATGGCTAGTTAACAAAAAGTCAATAATGAGAGATGAAACCATTATAACCATATTTTAGAAGTGACACGGGATATAACGATGAGTAACTTAACACCAAAGTATACTTAATATGTGAATAGGTTCTCTAACGTATAGCATCCCACTTCCTCACACATCCTAAGAGTACTCTCTGACCCAAGCATCCTTCAAGAATCCAATTTTTGATAAATGAGGCATCTAGCATGGCTAGAAAATCTCTTGACTTGATAATTCACCATCTTCTTCAAAAGACTCACCCAAAGCTCAACCCAAACACTTCTTCATCTCTGACCCAAAAGGACCCACAATGCCCTTCAACATACCCTTACACCCTATGTCACAATCTTCACATATTCTACCTCTTGTATACAACCCTTCCTTGACTTATTCAAAGACACCTAACATGCTTCCAAACAACTTTGAGAGGTTATGGTCTTCATCATGGATTCTTTTTTTTGTGACAACTCCTTTGGATAGTCAGAGAGATCCAATCAGAAGTTCAATCCCTTAGAGTGACTGCAAATATTAACATGGAATGGCCTAAAAGGATGAATCTCCTAGTTTTTACAGTGAGATAGAGTATGGACAATCCAAAATGACAAAATGATTCCTTTGAACCTTTAATAATGTGAGGCAAATGATGAAAGTAACAAGGACTCTCTTCTTTAACTCCTAGTGCTTACAATCAATGGCTTGGAATGGAAAATGTAACTCCCAAACTGAATGCAGAAATGTGGCATCATATCTCAAAGCATTTGAGAGGCTATGTGATCCTTTACATCACTATGATATCATATCCATTTATTGATCACATTCATACAGAGCAATTCTTGAGAAAATTGATGGTTTGCTGGTCACAATAATCTGTGATGAATAGTTATTTATAACTTCCACATAAAGGACAATTAATCCATTCACTTTGGTTAGAATTTAGATTGTTTAGTTACATAACTTTTCCCAAATTTATAGAAAGATCCAACGGTTGAATAAAATGTTATGCTTCCTTTACCAAAACTGGGAATGATTGTCATAAAACTAGACAATTATGACTAATAAAGTAATTTGATCTCAAAAAGAACAAGTAGATCTGCTGATCCAAATTCTTACAATGATGTTCAGAATCCTCTTGACCTTATTCAATCACGTGCAATCATTAGAACCATTTGTTCAATCACATATTATCAAGACAAATGAAATCTACAGTCACAGTGAGTAAAATTCAAATAGCAGTCCGCCTAGGGCTTGCGAGATCTCCTCAAATACAAAATGGATTGATCCAAAAAAAATTGAAATGCTTAGTTAAATAAATGTACTATCAACATCCACAATTTTAGAATTTTCCAATGGTTAGAAATGAAGAAATCAATCAATTTGTATCCAAACCCTTGAACATGGGGTTCCATGATTGTTTTGACAAAAATGAATGGATCTTTCTCTATAATTCATGGAAGAGCATGAAAATTAGATCAAATGGAAGGAGATTCATCAAACTTCATCACTAAGTTGAATTACAATCAAAATGAATCAGTATCAGATCATAGCGCGTGTCTGTTATAATGATTTGCAAGATAAACACAATAAAATGCAATGTTTTCTATTGAAACTTTATTGAAATTTCATCCAATCTCCAAGATCTGTCTACCCTCATCCCAAAGAGGGGTATATAAGTCAGTTAAAATCAGTTTTAACTACTTCCAACTGGCCTCTAAGGTGGTTGATGGCTTAATCCCTCTTTTGAAAACTTTTTAGTGACCCTTATTACATTCCAAACATGACCAATATGACTCAAATAGAACAAAAAAACACTGTTTCCATGCCATTTCCACCTATTTGACTAGTTTGACCACTTTTGACCCACCTAGGGCCTTATAGGCCAAATGGGTACATTATGGCTCAAATGGCCTTATAATTGAAACATAATGCATGAAATAATGCATGAAAGAACTATGAAAATGCAATGAATGGCCTTATCATGGACTTATTACAAGCTTTGGCCAAAATTTGGTACTGGTTCCTCATTGTGTTCTTGGTGCTCTTGCACCATTCTCACTAATAATCTACATCATAGCAATAAATATCTAAGCATAAGGTGAGGCATATTCTATGGTTTAAAGAATAGAGATAGATCATAAGTCCAACTTCTATGTTAGGACCTTGTGATCAATAACATTTTTCCAAACATATATTCATAATATTAGCCATAAAATCTAGGATGTTAACTAAATAATTTGTTTATCCTTAATTGATGCTATAAATACTTGCACTAATCTTTCATTTCGGTACCCTAGGAACCAAGCTGTTATTCAATTCTAATTATTTTGTCACTTCTAGCTATATCTTAGGAACTGAAAACCTATAATGATGCCATTTCAAGTTTGACCATCCAAGGTAATGACTAAGGGTATATAATCAAAATATACCTTTAACTAAAATTGAATACAAAAGAAAGTGGAACATAATAAGGAAGAGAAAATGAAATAAAAGAATTCAAATCTTCGCTAGGAGGAAGAAACATAAAGAATAAATAATTAATGAATTAAAAAAGGAAAAAGTACTTACTTTAGTCTTTATTGATTAAAGGTGATTGCAAACTGCGCACAAGTGTAAAAAAGTAACCGCTAAAAGATGTTTCTCTATCAATTCTTCAACCTTGGAAGGCAATGTTTTAATATCCTATGTTGTATTCATAGCATCTATGGGAAATGCATCAAAGACCATTTTTAGCATTGTGCACAACGACTTAAACAAGTATGAACTGTAAGAGACTAAGAAAGAAGGAAAAGGTGTTACCTCACTAAAATGATAGTAATAATGAGACAAAGAACCATGAAGACTAAATCCAAGGAGACTAGATCTGAACATCCGGGTTCGATCAAATTCAAAAATTGGTTTGCCTTCATAGCACTGTCAAGTCAACAGCATGAGCATTATTTTGTGTCTAGAGTGTCATCAATGTTTTTAAATGTAGAATGAAATGGTTGTAAGTATGCATTTCTGCCACATGCAAATGATTTTGAGATACAGACCTGTGCAATCCAATCTCCCAAGGAATAGACAACACCACTTATCAGCATCTCTGCCAAAACAAGATTTGTCATAAAGCGATGTTAGAATAGTTACTAAAATGGTCATAAATTATATTCTTATAGTAAAAGAATACTTTGACTTAAGAAAAAAACTACACAATATTAAAACATGACATTGTGCTTTAAAAACTAAAAAGGTACCTTTAACAAAGAACTTCATTTCGACTTGCTAATTGGTTGTCACTATTAACTTTAAGCTTGTCTTTAAAGTTTGAGCTTCACTTGGTTTTGAGAATAGTTTAATATTCTCTACTAAACAATGCCAACCACGTGAAGGTGGAAGCTCATTTGGCCCCTCCCCACCCCTAACATCACTCTAAATTCCCCATTAACATTTAATAACATTCATTCATTCATCCATTTTTGAAATATAACATTCAATCATTATAATCACATGATAACATTCATTAACAGATAAAATTCATTAACACACAACATTCATGAATAATTCATTAACACAAAATTCATTAACACACAACATTCATGAATAATTCATTAACACATAAAATTCATTAACACATCATTCATCAACATTACTAGTACAAAATTACATCCATTAAGACAACGTTCTTTCATTAGCAATAAATGTTAATTACAATCATTTCTTTTTGGGTTTCTTGCTATTTTTTTTTTTTCATGTAATTTCTAAGAGGAAGATCAATGTCCTCATCATTCCCCTCTAGTGATTCTAATTCCAACGTGTGTCTCCTCCTCATCTGTTCAGGAACACGAGGCCGCAAAGGGGGGTCCGTTGCAATAACAACTACTTCATGAGTTAAATTCACACCATTTTATATTAGTGAATTACAAGTATTTATGTAAGTAAAAGAACTATAAATCAAAAAATTAATTTAAAAGAACAAAACATAGATTTTCTTTACCTGAATGTGCCACATGATCTACATGGTGATCAGTCTGAACATCCTCCGGCACTCGTTCAACAGGACATGATTCTGTATCCTCTAAAATATACACAAAAATGTTACACCAAGTTCAATTTAAGATGTTAAATTGTATTAATAATTACATAATTAGTTTTAAATAGCAAATGAGCACCTCCTTGGATAGTATGATGCACATCAGGGGCTTCATGATGTGGCGTATGATCTGTGTCACGATTAAGAGGCTGCATTGCAATGTCATGCACATTATTATCAAATTGATTGTTGCTCAAGTATTCAATTTCTAATATATTTTTTGGCATATTTACCTATGCACATGATGCAGGAGACTCTTCAGTTGGGCCAGTGGAAGCTTGCCGTAGGCGTTCAGCCACGGCTTGATAGCCTTCTTTGAAGGCAATTTTTTTGTGTTCTTCCGTGGCCACTAAATTAAAATCAGAGCCCTGCATTTTTTGATTAAACAAAATTATTTGCATTTTATAAATAATTTTTCTCTGTAATTCATTTACTGCTACTTACAATTCATGCTTTAATTTTTGAATATCTTCCAGTGCCAAGTCTGTGTTGCCCATTCTTTTGTAGCTTGGCCTTTGTTGCCATTGAAGTGTTCTGCAACCTATGAAAAGTTTGAAATATGTTAGATTATATAGATATAAAGATCACTAATTAGTGCATTTTACATTGTACTAGTAGTTAATACTATTGCATACCTTCTCGCATTTGTTGGTGAAATTCCTCTTTGAGCATCCGCTTTCTCCTTTGCATCCAAAATGAATTCATTCCAATCCCTCACTGAAATAAAGGGAGGACGCTCGTACTTTGGGTTTTGGACGAGACTCTTTCTATATGCGTCCCTCACAGTCTTAAGATGTTTGCAAGCTCTTTCTAAAATTGTCTTCTCTTCATAAATATTATTACCAAATTGATGCTCTAAATCTTTAACGAGTTGATCTTTTAATTTTTTCTCTTGCAAATTCCACCTTTTAAGAAAAAACATAAAATTGTTAGATATAGCTACTAAAAGAAAAGACCCGAATGAAGGGAAAAACACTGTACCAATTAATGATATGAAAAAAAATAGTGGGATAAAGTTAGTTCACTTATGATGTTCCACCTTGTACGTATGGTGGGCCTGAATATATGCAATGGGAGGTCATAAAGCTTCTTATAAAATGTATCGTTTACTGCAAAAAATGTCATGGGATAATCAATCCAAAACTTGTTATGAATAGGTAAATGCATATTACAATATAAAAAATAATTATTTAAAGTACTTGGAATCTTAGGACATTTTAAAGGCATTGATTCATTATTGTCAATCAATAATGACGTCTGCATAACTCCCGTGCTAGTAACACGGGTAGATCCAAGAAATGGTGGTGAATTATCACCAATACATGTAGATTGATCTATATCTAGCATACCAAATGGTGCCACCGGTGTATCTCCTACTCCAAAAAAATAATCCACTATGTGATGCACCCAAGATTAAAGTACAAATTATCAAATCATAATTAACACAAAACCAAATATAGCAAAACAAGGATTTACCAGTTGCCATAGACCGTGAAGGCATTGATGTTTGCATGGCCCTTGTGGCCGACATTGCACTCGGCAATCTTGTATGGACATCCTGGCTAGGAGGAGTCTCCTACAATTGATGACCTGAACAATACATTGTTAGCAAAGACATTTTGAAATAATAAAAGTAAGAGTTAACTTAAGAAGTTTTTGAATGTTCCAAAGAAAAAATTCCTTGTAACTTGTCAACTAAATGATTATTTTACCTAAGGCGGCCGAAGGTCTACTAGTACCGGCCTCACCGCATTGTCCTTAACACAGTACTAGAGATTCCATAAAATCCTGCAACAAGAACACATATTACATATTTTACTTCACAACATAAAAGAGTATAAAATATAAACCTTTATTGAAATTTTGTTATAACTAAAGAGTCATTACTGCTTACTTGATACCGACATGCAAGTGCTTTCAATTCAGATAGCATCATCAACATCTCCTCAGTTGGATTTGTTTCATACAAAATTCCAATTATTTCTAAATTGATTTGTTTCATTTTTTTCTTCAACATAATTGTTACATTAGGTGAATCTGCGAAATGATCATCATCAGAGGGGGTAGCTATTGCCTCTATTGTTGAGGGTGCTTTTCCCTTATCCTGAACATCAAATTGTGACAGAAATATCAGTAAAACTATTATAAAAACTCCAAAACCATAAATAAAATAACGTAATAATATAACATTTTTCAACTATCTAATTTGTACAATTTCAATAAGGTTTACCCTTGCTGAAGAATGGGTGGGAGGAGCATCCTCATGGCCTTTATCATGTGCGGGATCCATATCTTCCTGTGACAAAGATTAAATATAAAAACTTTAGTGAACTGAAAGCAATAGACTTAGCAAAAAAAAAGTTATTAATAAAATGGTATATAGTACTTACCACCCTCATGATAGTAACTTTGTTTGTATCTATGAGATTTAAATGATAATATATTAGCAGTTCTTCCCCTGCACTTATTGATTTTATTGCACATACAAAAACTTGATTCCCATCACATGCCTCAAATATGCAATTGGGTTGCTTATTAGTTGAGGAAGGTCGCATACTATTTATAAAACCCGCAATATTACCTATTTCTTTTGGTCTCCCAGCAATGTACATTGCAAATCTTTTACTTTGATCATTTTCTTTCCTTTGTATATAATTAGCTGATAGTGCATACCTACGCATACTTTTTTTATATTGAACAATCCGCATCCAATCATTGTATTTGTAACATGGACCAACATAATTGAACAATTCAACAACTCTTTTGTAACATACCTTTATCCCATCCATGGAAAATAGGCCCAAACCATGTAATGAAGATGGAGCAATGTGGTATATCCTCTCATTAACACAAAAATCAGTGTTAATTGGAGGTAGCTCATTGGGTACCCATTCTTTCTCAATGTGTGTGTAGCGAAAGGGCACCTTGATGTCACCTTTGGTCTCATCATCATAAGAGCATGATCCCCCATTAGCAAGGAAATATTGCATGCGTTTATCAAATTTTTTTCTAATCTTTTGACCTCTAGTTGATCTCCCTATTTTAGCCATACTACATGTAGAACTTTCATCTAGCATTCCCTCATTTCCCTCATTCGATGTAGATAGATCTGACAAGTACCTATTTGGTGGGTGCTGCAATCCATCAAATGAGATATTGTCACATCAATATATATAGAATAATCAAGTCGTGACCCATACGTACGGTTCTTCTTTGTCTATATATACATTATATGATTATATAATATGTCTATTTATAACATACGTGCTCAGTGATAAACAAGAAGAATATAAGAAAATTATATCTATTTATTGACTTATACCTGCTGATCCATGTCACTGTGCACGATCCATGCCAAAGGGGTCAAATTTCTTGCATATGTTAATCATTTATCTTAAGTTAGCTAAAAATTACATGATATGTATGCTATAAATAACTTAGAAGATAACATGAACAATATGCAACATTGTAAACATGAACAAATTTACCTTATATATGGAATGCAAGATCGTCAACAGAAGGGGTGACGATGTTTGTAGTCAATTGCCTGTTTGCAAAAAGGGTGATAATCAAACACAAATATACATGTATCATCAGCAATTAATTGAGCATCGTAAGCAAAACATTGGTAATTATAAATCACATATGTTGTAATCATTAGAATTGAACACAATAAATATGTAATCATTACAATTGAAAGCAATACATAAATATGTAATCATTAGAATTGAACACAATAAATATGTAATCATTACAATTTGAACACAATAAATATGTAATCATTTCAATTATGTCATTGATCATCATCATCATCATCATCATCATCATCATCATCATCATCATCATCATCGTCATCGCCATCATCACCATCATCATCGCCATCAACAACATCACCATCATCATCATCGCCATGATTACCATCACCATCGTCATCAGCATCATCATCATCATCATCATCATCATCTTGATCTTCATCATCTGCTTCTTCATCATCTTCAGGATTTTCTTCTTCCATAACATTATACTTTATCAGCCTTCCTCTTGGATCATGTCTAACAACAAATGACTAACCCTGTTTATGTGGAACTTTTGAGTAAAACACTTGCTCACACTGGCTTTCTTAAACTTTTTGAATGACGTGATTTCATCTTTAGACCACAAACTGGACATGCAAATTTTCCCTTTGTCTGAAGACCTACAAGATTGTGTATAATTGGATTAGATGTGTTAACTTTGTGTTAGCACTATAACATACCAAAAAAGAGGCGTTAAGAAGAGAACATACCACAAAAATGTGTTAGCCCAGGGGCATCATGTATTGTCCATACAAGCATTGCATAGAATTGAAATTGTCTTTGTCCTATTGGCGTAGAGATGTCATACATAGTGACCCCATTCCATAACACTATCAACTCGTCGATAAGGGGCTCAATATTTACATTGATATCTTTAACTTGGTACTTACCTTGTTGAATGAATAAAAATATTACATAATTATTATGACCATTTTGATGGATTATTAATAATAAATTAATTTAGATGACTATTAAATCAAAAAATAACTGGAACAATCAGTGCCAACATTATGTGCTCCCTCTTTATGGACAACCAAGGAGGAATGTTATTGTTGATAACAAAAACAGGCCACACCGAGTAAGTAGATCTCATCTCTCCAAACAGATTGACACCGTCCGCTGCTAATGAAAGCTTGAGATTATGAGGTTCTTCTTTAAAGTGTGGCCATTTTTCCTCTATTTCCTTAAATGCTGAACCATCCGCAGGCATTCGCATAATGTCATCTTGACTTCTATTGCGTGCATGGTAATCCATAAATTGTGCCAAGCTATTGCACTTGAATAATCATTGCAGACATGGAATAATGGGAATATGCCGAAGAACCTTGCGAGGCACCTTTTTTGTTATTCAATCTGATTGATATCTACTAATATGACAAATAGGGCATTCTGTTGTAAATTCATGCTATTTATGATATATAATATGATCATTCGGACATGCATGTATTGTTTGATACTCCATTCCAATATCTTTCATAATGGCAGATAATTCTCGGTACGAGTGAGGTAGAATGTTTGATGGTGGTAACAAACACTCACCTATCAACCTAAGACCAAAAATATAATTTGTTAATTCAAAGAATATTAATTGCTACATGATTCACCCAATGTTAATTGTAAGGGAATTACGACTAAAATAATGAAAAAAGATGACATACCTTAACATACATGTCATTGCTACGTTGGATAAACCATTCATAACCTTCAAGTTCACCAAAAACAATACAGTGGCAAGAAGAGTTGTTTCGGAGCCTTCATATAGGGGCTCGTGTGCCTTCTCAAGTATAGGCACATCAAGCTCTGCATCAACATCATCATCATCATCATCATCATCTTGATCATCGTGATCATCTTGATCTTCTTCATCATCGTGGTCTTCTTCCATGATATCATTACCTTCCACTTCTATATTCACACCTCCATGTTCCCTCATTTGGAAATCCACATTCTCCAGATTGTCATGGTCCATAACATGAAACTTAGGGACGTTTACCTATATGAAAATGATGACCTTATATTAACCATGGCCATGTTGTCATCATCAAATCATGTCTTATGTATTTTATAAATTATTAAAATACATACCAATGGATGAAATTCGTTTCCCCCTTCAATGTGACCATGTTGCCTACAATGTTCCTTAGCTATTTTGATTAGATATCTTCGAGTCTTTAAGCCCTTACAAATTTTTCAAGGACAATAACATTTTCCATCACCTTTTTTTTTTAAGTTAGACCATAGTCTAGCAATTGTCTCCCTATTTTTTGGTGCGTTGATATCGTCAGACATGGTCTTTCTTGAATGGAATGACTCGTTGGTGGAAGAAAGATGATTTGTTTGCAACCTGTAGATAAAAATCGTTACTGAACAACCATTTTCTCAACCATTTTAATATCAAAAACATCATATGAAATATCTTTATCATTTAGATTTTAATGGTATATTTTAACTTTTAATGAGAATTTTGTGTAATATAAGGACCCCTATTCAAAATTATGTCAATACCAACTAAGTGCTAGTAATTTTGAAAGCTGGCATATACAATATCCTTTCATAATAATGTTGACAAGCCTAAAGAAATATATGCATTCAATTTCTTGAGTAAAATGACAAAAAATTGACATGCTCAGTCAATCAATCTCACAAGGATAGGATTATAGAACAAAATAATGTCTAATCTAAAATATTGAGGAATTAGACCTAAGTTTGAAACCTAATCTAGCTGCCCTCTTGATATTAATGGAGAAAGCATATTTAAGTTCGAGCAACTGTAATAGTAATACTTTGTATGAGAAGTACACTCACAAGTCGTATACCTATAGAGTTTTTGCATGCTTTCATCTTGGTGCACGGGCACCAAGTGGACACATGAAACTACAAGGTACACCAGGACCTATGAAGGAGACCATGAAGGTACCAAGGGAAATCAATGCCTAATGAAGATATGTAAAGTCATTTGATAATGTACCATGGCCTTTGAGCCATTGGGATGTAATAGAAATGATAAAATCTTAAAAATGTAATAGATTGCTAAGATTGGCAACTAGGCCAAAATGGCTAAGGTGTAAGGTTTATTGGATAGGGGTCATTTGAATTTTATGTAATGTTTAATATGGTTTTAAGGGTCTTAAAATATGTAATAAGGCTATCAAAGCCTCTAAAAGATGTAAAAGGCACTAAAAGTGCAATATTTTGTAAAATTGCCAACATTGGCAATATAAGCCAAATGGGCTTAAGGACGATTAGTTAGGAGTTAGTAGAGGTAAGAAGTTATTCAAGGTTGTCTTTAAACCTTTTAAGAGTCTTTAGGTTAGTATAGAAAGGTTGAGTGGTCGAGTTGACAAATTTGTGGTCAACTTGACAACATTTTTCTTATGTTATGTTGTTAACAGTCAGTTAAGACTGGTATAGAGGCAGTTAGGAAGTAGTTTGAAGGTTCAAGTCATTTTCTTGAAGGTTAGAGTCTTATTTTAGAGAGATCCACATGAGTGGATAGGGGGACCATAATGAATATGTAATGGCACGAAGTGAAAGGTTTATTTTGAAGGAACAAAGTTAAATTCTCTGCAAATTGGTAACTTGTTGTCCAGTGGAACAATCCCTATAATAGTAAATTGGTTCGAATGAATAGCATGTGATTTTTGTTTGGTGGCAACATAGGAATGTTTTAAAACATTAATTTTACTTATTTATGCAAAAAAATTTCTATTTTGATTGTTTGTAATACCAAGGTCTTGATTGGTGTGGGAACAGTCATTGTTTAGCAGGGTACAGTCAGCAGTCCCATTGTATTCTCCAAAGATGTGAAGGCACTCCCACCTCTGTACTAACTGTGGTTTGGGTGGGAGATGCCATAGTGTATTATATGTGTTAAATATGGTCTTAAATGTAGGGAAAAGTGCAAAGTGAAAGAATAGTGTTTGACTGGTGAACACATAGCAGTAGGCGCACTTTGATGGCACCAAATGATGGCTGGGAGTGATTGGAAGATTGGAGAGAGTAATTAAGGGTTGGAGATGTTTATTGGAATGCATTGGAGAGTGTTTGAACTGTATTTGAATATGTGTGTTTTCGGGAAGGGCATTTTCCACAAAGCCCTAGATTTATGACCCTAGGAACAAGGGTTTAATGGTTTGGAAGTTGGGTGAGTAGTGTGACCAAAAAAAGTAAAAAATTGGTGGTTTGGAAACCTAATATAAGACTGTTTAAGGTCATAGAGTCTTGGAGAGTAGTGGAGTATAGGGTTGCTTTGATAAAGGGGGCTAATTAGGCCTAGGAAAGAGAGCAAGCAACAGTATTAAAATAATAATGTAATATTTCTAATGGTCATCTTTTGTAAGTTTAGTTTTATTAGTTTCTATTTTTGTATTGTTAATGATTGTTTCATTTAGAAACACTGTCATGTACTTTTCTATTTAAGGAGACTTCTAACTATCAAGTTTTGTAACACTTATTTGCAGCTATCACTTATATTTTGAAGTTAATATGTTATGCATCTATGAAAAGTTCTATAACTCCTTTTTGGTCTAGTTGGGGTTTGCCTAAGTGAAATTGAAAAAGTTGTTCATTGCAACCATCACTTATTCTTTGAAGTTAATATATTTTATGGAAAAAGTGTTAGAGTTTTATTGGGTTTTGCTTGGACTTTATTTGGGTTAGCTTGTGGTTTTTGATGGGCCCTCCAGACTTTTCCTTCTTTTTCTTGAGGCTTGCTTGAGCTAACTTGAATAGTTGCTTATTTGCCACTGTTGCATATTCTTTGAAACTTTTGTCTTTGTATGCAATAATTGAGTTGTAGAAGTAGTTTGATGCCCTTATTTTGGTGGTGCTGATTGTTGGGGGATGTCTACCTAGGGATGAGACCCAAGTATGATTAGGAAACCATGTGTCTATCTAGGTGACCACTGTGCCAAAATCTTAGTTTGTTAGTGAATGGCACTCATTGGCATTAAGGGTTAGGTTTTTGTCGCACCAAACTGCTTGGAGGCAGTCCCCCCTTGTGGACACATGGCTGCTCGATCTTGGGTAGGTGGTACACGTCAAGTGGGAATCCACACCACCATAATAGGGACATTACGACCCACCATGCTTTGTAGCTTGAGACCTTTTCTTTGATACCAAGCTAAGTGACTACTATGCGGAAAGCCTACATTGATAATTAATCATGTTCATTGGCATTATGCGTGGGGTTTTCATCCCACTAGAGCACTTAAGAAATCATCTAGAGGAAGCCCCCTTGGTCAACTTGTGGCTGTGCATTTGTGGGTGGGTCCAAGGCTTGGGTGCATGCCCAGCAGAAATCTACAACACCCTAGTAGGGACATTACAAGTTTTTTTTTTTCTCTAACTTGAATTTCTGCTACTTTGCAACTTTTACATATCCTTTGAAATTTATATGATGCAAAAACAATGTTTTAAAAGCTTGTTGGCTATTTGTGTTGATAAGTACTATTCTGGGATAAGCTTCCCATGTTATATTAGAAGATATGCAAGTTTTTAATATGACTGAGGAAATAAGCAAAACATAGTATTGCATAATGACAACTCGTATAAATTAAGGAGAGATCTACCATTTTTTTGTTAAAAAGTACGATTCAAAGCGTAAATCTTGGCAAAGCCCAATTCAATTTGATCATTTTCACTTTTTAATGTATTTTTATGTCTTCATGTATAGGCCTTTTTTAACAAAATATAACCAAAACAAAAAGAAAACAAGACAACCCCTCCCAAGTTTGTGGGGGAAAGCTGGGGTGACGAGTTCCACTATTAAGTCAAGGTTCCATTCTTACATTCTTTTGCACACCTTATAGAAGTGCAATCCATTGACTTAAGACAACCTCAATGTGTTGCCATTGGAGCTACACGAGTTAGTGATCTAGTGTTGCTGCAGTGGTCCAGTTATACCCTGAAACCAAGCAAGGATCTATGACTTTAAGCAATGTTGGCCATAGTTTTGCCCTAATGTTTTTTCAAACTTTTGTTTCGACTGGAATGAACTCAAGCTGTACTATTATCAGTGTTTTCATGACAAAGTCTAGATTCAAATGACAAGGGATTTTGATGGTCTTTTGATTTGGGTTAAATAACATGTCCACTTCCTGGGAGTGTTGTAACAACAGATGAGGCTGGTTGCATGTCCAAGCAAAAATGGCTAGTCCAAAGTTAATCAACGTCAATAAGGAAAAGAACACCCATATGCTCGGATCCATGCTGATGAATTCCCACCCCTCAGCTCCCTACTTCCATGTATACCCCAGCAAGTCAAATGCATGATATTTTTGTGTGATTCCATGTTCTTGTAGCCCTATGTTTAGTGCATATATATTGTATATAAATTACAGCAAAACACCCAAAAGTTGCAAGTTTCAACAACAAAATGACAAGAGAATAGAAAATGTTATGATGCCCCTAAACAGGATCATACAAATTCTTTCCAATGCTTATCCGGCCTCATCCCAATATAATTCTTGAGAAATTGAGTTGAGTCTTTAATTTCAAACTAAATAGTTTTAAATAAATCTTGTTAAAAAAGTCTTGAATTTTAGTATCATCCATGAAATCAAGGTAGTGTTTTGAAGGCTTGTGCTACTTTGGCAGCTTTAGAGGAAGTCAAACAAGCTCATTGCCATACCTTTAGAAAATTTAGAAACTTGAGAGGTTTAGGCACTGTAGCCAATCAACCAACCTCAATTCTATATGGTTCTAACTTGCCAAAGGCTCCTACTATATTCCACAATGTTACTTTTGAGATTATGGGCTATAAATGACTTTGTTTAAATGGATACAAAGGTTATACACGAATCCCATCCTCCATATTCATTAAGTGTTTCAATTAATCTCAGAAGCTTAATTCAGTAACCAAGTGGCCCTACTACAACACAAGATTGAGTATAACTTCGCATTTATTCAAACCACCAGACAAGATATCTGCATTTACCAGTATCCTTTTATGAGCATTACAACATATCAAAAGCTTTCAAGTTGTTGTCTTGGACAGACACTACTAACCCTGACTGTACCCTATTTTCAATGCATAAAGTGACTCAAATTAAGAAAGGAAGTACAAACTATAATTCTCCTATACCTCTCAAATCCTGGACAGCACTTATTCATGGCACAAATTGACCAAATCTGAAATTAGTTAGCCTCACGGGCTCCACAACACCAAAACCCCAAATTTGTGGCTTAAACCCTTGTTATTTAGGGCATCCTTAGTCACCCAATCATACCCTCTTCTAATCCAAATCAATGAAGGATTCACCATCAAATATACATTTCACCATGTTCCTAATCACGAAATGTAACCCTTGCGAGACACAAGACCGTTAATGTCTCAATAAGACTATCAACAAAAACTAGTGTATAAGCAAAACAAATTCTTCATTTCGGCTGCTAATAATAAGCAAGTTCGATTGAATACAACATTGAACTTTTTCAATAGTTCATTATTATCATTATCTTCATATTAACTGTTACATATAAACTATTAACTCTTTCGAAACCCAACATCATGCATTCACTTATATCGATCCACACAAATTCTTCAATACCGGTTCAAATACATCCCATTACCCCCATTCGGGACCAACATCAAAAATAGATTGAAGCCACCATTTTCGATTCAACAAATGATCAGATTTTAAATGCCTTCTCGGTCACATAGAAATGGATTTCATTCTGTACTATTCTTTTATAGAAACTGAAACATCAAAATATGGTAATCCATTAAAAAAAAATAACTTCTTTGAAACTCGAGACTAAGCAAACCGATTCAATAAGTCATTAAACTTCCTTCATAAAACCCGATATCAAGACTCGGTTATGAACATAGCTAATCACGTACGATAGTATTAGCAGTAGGTTCTCGTTCGACTTTGCCCACATTCGCCCGTGATAAAGTGAAGTGGTCAAATGAAGTTTCATGAAGTTTCTGCAATCAACAATACTTGGTCGCAGTGAAAGATCCCGAGTGAAATGAAATAATAAAATGAAGTGAGCCCTTTTTTTTAACTTTATGTTATGGCCCACGTTGGTCTCAATTTCGTCCAACCTGTGTTGGTCGAAATTGAGACCAACATGGGCATGTATTTAAAAAAAACAAAATTTTTCCTTCTCTTATGCGACCAACTAAACATTTTTATTTGATGGTCAAAATTTTAGGTTGAAATTTAGGGTAAAATGTACTAGTGCCCCTAAACTTTTTCAGAGCCGCTAACCTTTTTATCCGGACTGCTAAACCTTAGACCCCTACCTAGGCCTACTTTATGCCACTTGTCACTATACCATTTGCTGCTCACTGCCCAGTCACTCCTGACACAGGACCCACAAATCCCTCGACATCAAAATGGATGGCTGGTGCATGATCTGAAAGATGAAGAATATTCCATGAGATCACATGCCAACCATCGATCAATCTTTTTGACATCAACCCCTTTGACAAACTCCACATCATCCTACTTCGACCAATCAGTGACTCGAAATGAAAACATGTAGTAGTGGACCTGCCAAACTTTATCACTTCTGAAAAAGGTGAAATCGACGGTCGACTGAAGATCTCATTTGTCTGACACATCCCATGAGAACTTACGCCCGTCGTTGATCTTCTGCAGATGTCAGGACCCTCTGACAAGTCGGAGACCAAGTCCCACTGATAATCGCCAACGTATTGCCTCGTGGACCAATCACAAATCGCCAAGTATTCTTGCGTGTCACTTTGGACCCACCATTTATTACTGACCTGAACACCTAGAGGAATGGACGACTAGCGCATGATTTGAAGGGCTTAAAAGATTCTATGAGAATACGCACCAACTGTCGATGTTGAATCTGTTGCTGATGATGTAAAGCTCGACCCCACCCTGCTGCATAGGATACTTTGACGAATGAGAGACCACCACGTTGCAAAATCCGGCAAGCGAACATGCAACCTTTTCTTCATTCATAGGACATTCTGACAACCCTGCCACTTCATTGATTCATTCGGCCAATAGGGAAACACCATTTGTGCTTATGTGGCAGTGGACCCGCCTGTCTGAAACATCGTGTCACAAAAGAGAATAAAGGGTCGTCACGAAATCGCATGCCTCTGACACACTTAATGCGCTTTCGTGACAACCATTGGATCAAGATGGTGTCAGGAGACCAGGCCTAGGAAATACTAAGGCCGAAACATTAGGAAAATTGAGGCGCAGGACTTAGGAAAAATCATTTCACCAGGCACTTAGACTTAGGAAATATTAAAGGGGCTTGAAAATAAAACCTTAGTTGCAAGATCGTATAACATGAAAAAGGCTCAAGCGATCATGTGACAAAGTGGTCAATTATTAGCACATGTGCTATTTAGGACTTTAGTGGCCTGAAAAAGTAACACAAAATTAGAACAGGGCCATTGCACACTAGGGTTTTATGTTGCAACGACTGGAAATTCAAAATTTTTACCTAGGGCTCTCAAACCAGAGACAAGGAAAAAAGATGCAGAGGCCAGGAAAAAAAGGGTATGCAGCCATGAAAATTTTATAGGTGCTAACACAATGAATTGTTTAAGGGACAACTTGCATGACATGTAGCTATGGTAATCCTAAGGGAATATTATAAATAAGAGGACTAGGCATGACATGACTAAGTGTGGGTAAAATAACATGACCTAGTTTAACAAGTAAAGTGATAATACCCAAGCTTTGTTTAGCATCATTACCAAAGCCATGTATAAGAATAGAATCAAGTTTAATTAATGAAATATCTATCTTAGTTTTATGCAACAAATCAATTCTACACACATTAAGACTAGATCCATTATCAACTAAAGTTATTTGAATAAGATTACCATTGATAACAACATCAACCATAAAAGAATTATATTGATCTTGCATTTTCTTAGAAGGAAACACATCTTGAGAAAATAGAATTTGAGCTATATTATTGGTCACATTTATGAATTCCAATAAATTTAAGATTTATTATTGGTCACATTCTATTAGGAATAACAATCCACAATACAACTGAGAGGGGGGTGAATCAGTTGTATGACATAATATTAAACTTTAAACTTTGAATACCAGCAATATTAGATCCAATGAACACAATGAATGCCAACACAATAACACAATATTTTGGTGTCGGAGAAACTCTATTAAAGGTAAAAACCCCAGTGGGAATTAGCACCCACAAATGATGTACTGAGAGTATAGTATCCTTGTTAGAAGATCTATCCCTATTAGGAGCTTATTGAAACATTATAGTACACAGTCCTTGTTAGAGGACAAACCCTGTTAGGAGTCAAGAAAGAAGGGTGGGCTCACTGCCAAAAGAAGGTTAAAACCACCTTCAAAACTCACTATTCACAACACAAGTGTATATGAAGAAATACACAATCTTTTGAACCGTTTGACAACAACTATCTTTGCTTGATCTGTTCCAATGAAGTACACAAGTTATCCTCTAATCTACATCTAGCAGACACAAGCCCACAAATTTCACAATCTTCTTTACATCACATTCATTGTCACCATGTCTTTTCCAAAAAAAAGAACTTACATATATACCCTATTACATTCTACATGACTAGGTCAACCAATTAGGCTTCCCTAATATACAAACAATTACATAAACCCTTGCTAAGATACATACGGTATCTAAAATAAGTATATAATGATTACATTACAATAATTAAGGACCGACATCCTTAATTTACATTTGCCAACCAAAATGCATGCTACATCTCTGAAGTCGGCTCCCAAATAAGTCTTCTCCAAAACACATGCCACAACTGATGTCATCCTGATTTCCATACCTTGCGTTGACCAACAAACATTCTTCAATACCTTGTCTATCATCCCTCAAGCTCGCATACACCGAATCTATACCTTCTGTAAGATATACCAAAAATATAGAGACTCACTCTGTCATCTTTCACTGTCACATTCTAGTAACCAGTCTTCACCAAAACATCTATAACTCAACCAATATGCAACATTACATGATGTGATCTTGGATATAAGATCAAAATATCTTCCTAAACTCTCATTTGACTTTGCATGATCTGAAACATCTTACAGTGTCTATACACTGTAATAACCAATCTGTTCTCTTCATAGTCTTCATAGAAACATATGTTGACACCAGTGACCAAACACTAATGACAACATCAGCAACTCCAACATCACTCAATGTAGTGATTAAACATATTAAATGTATCAACCATCTCCCCAATGCATTAGGAATATCCAACAATCTCCCCCTTTGGTATTGATGTCAACATATGGGAAAATCCATTAACCCAAAGTTTTATCAATCCAAAGTTCTACAACCAAACAATACTCTCACAGTAAACCTCCATACAATCTCGCCATACAGTAGGGATTTTCTCATAGCAACACTCCCCCTTTGATAACAATGGAAAAGGGTGCCATATGTCATTAACTGTCCTCCACAACTCTCATTAATGATCACTCCCCTTGAGGACTAGATACCTACATCAAGTCTAGAATATGATATGGCTCTGAAAACCTCTAGAATGATGCATCCCTGCATCATTTAATTCTGAGTAGGAGGGTCCTGAACCCCAAGCATACCTCCTAGATATTCAAAGGTATCTTTTTGCAATGGCTTTGTAAAGATATTTGCAATCTATTCCTTTGTGCTAATATACTCCAACTTTATTTCCTTCTCTGCCACCTTGTCTCTCAAGAAGTGATACTTGATAGAAATATGTTTAGTTTTAGAGTGCATCACCAGATTCTTTGACATGTTCACTGTACTGGTGTTACAACAATGGATAACCACTACCTCATCAAAAGTTATTTCGATGTCTTTTAGAATTTTTTTCATCCAAACAATTTGAGTGCAGTTAATAGGAGCATCAACATACTCTGATTCCACAGTAGATTGAGCTATACAATCGTGCTTCTTACTTAGCCATGAAACTAACTTTTTCCCAAGGAAAAATGAACCACCACTAGTACTCTTCATGTCATCAATATTTCCTGCCCAATCAAAATCAATATAAGCATGAAGTTCAAAACTATCATTTCTATCATACCATAAGCCATATTCAATTTTCCCTTTCAGATATCTAAATACCCTTTTCACAACAACTAGGTGTGTCTCTTTTGGTTTTGCCTGATATCTAGCCATAATTCCAACAACATTAGCAATATCCGGTCTGGTGTGAGTCAGATATTGTAATCCTCCAACCATTGATCTGTACTTGATCTGAAAAACATGCTGAGTCTCATCATCACTTGATAGTTTATTACCAGTCACCATGGGTGTACCAACTGGTTTACAATCTTCCATTCCAAACATCTTTAACATTTCTTTAAGATACTTAGTCTGAGAAATAAAAATACCATTCTTGTTCTGAATTATTTGCAGTCCAATAAAGAATTTCATTTCACCTATCATGGACATCTCAAATTCATTTTCCATGTCTTTAGAAAACTTCTTACACAATTCATCATTTCCTCTAAAGATAATATCATCAACAAAAAATTCTATTATCAAAACTCCATCTTCACTAGTTCTTAAATACAAATTACTATCAGCATTACCTTTTTTGAATCCAAGCCGAAGTAAGTATTTGTCTAACCTTGCATACCAAGCCCTTGGAGCTTGCTTCAGTCCATACAAATCTTTCTTCAACTTGCATACCATGTCTCCATCTTCGCATAGAGGAAATCCATCAGGTTGTTCTATGTATACCTCTTCTTCAAGATCCCCATTCAAGAATACAGATTTCACATCCATCTGATATACCTTGAAGTCTTTATGTGCTGCATAAGCCAAGAATAATCTCACAACCTCTATTCTAGCAACATGAGCAAATGTTTCTTCAAAATCTATGCCTTCTTGTTGTGAATAACCTTTACATACCAATCTTGCCTTCACAATATTATCAAAGTGAACATGACAAAGCCTTATGTTCCATAACCAACTGTCATCTACCTTCACAACAAAACAAAAGGCTCCAGATGCATTTAATTCAAATACGTTACCTCTAGATTTAGTACCAGTTGCAATCAGCTTCTACCTTACTTCTGATAAAACATTTACCATCATTGAGTTGTAACTGAAATTCTTTGTCCATCAACTATCACACACTCAACAAGTTATGCTTAAGTCCATCAACAAGTAGTACATTATCAGTATTAGTCTTTCCATCCAGAGTAATAGATCCTACTCCTATGATAGATTTAGGAAGATTGTCTCCAAATCTTACAACACCACCATCATACTTCACTAATTTAAAAAACTTGTTTTTGTCTCCAGTCATATGATGTGAACAACCATTGTCTATAATTCATTCAGATTTCTTATCAACATGTGATACTAAAGCCTTTTCCTCATATACTAGTTCATCTCTAATAGAAACAAATCCAATCTCTTCATAATCTAAATCATCATCATTAGAAATGCCTTCACTAGCATAATAACATTCCTTATCCTTTGAATACTTAGACTTGAAAAACTTAGGCTTGTACTTAGGAACTCTTGTAGGACATCTAGATGCAAAATGACCTACCTTATTGCATGAAATACATTTCAAAGGTAACTTTCCTTCAAATTTACCCTTACCTCTCTTTTCTCTTCTAGCAATCAGTGCAACATGTTCACCCAACTTTCCTTCCTCTTCCACTATTTGTTCCCATTCCTCAGCATATTCACCTTGAGCTCTTCTTTTACGTCTTCACTGTTGGTGCTTGAAAGTGCAGACAAAATCTTCTTGTGTGCAAATGGCTTAAATGCAAATTCAACTTTAGGTACAAAATCTCCCATTTCAGCAGCTTTAAATCTAGTTAGCTTTGCAATCAACATCTCTCTGCTAAAGTTCAAAGTCAAGGGAATAGTTTCTTCTATATATATAGCCTTAGTCTTGTACACAAGTGTCAATGATCTAAGGATCTTCACAATGACTTCTTCTTCATCATAAGTGCCTCCACAATTTTTGATTCCAACCACAACCTCTGTAACCCTTTGAACATAAGCCCTAATACTTTTATCATCCTTCATTTGTAGCTTCTCCATCTTTTTTTTCTAGTTATGTAACTTCTCTTGCTTGGTATACTTGTCTCCTTCATATAGAGCTTCTAATCTATTCCAAATCTGGTGTGCCAAATCCAATTCTTTAACTTCAGTAAATTCTCCTTCAGAGAGTGCATTGATCAGTGCTTCCCTTGTGACCATGTTGTACGAGAATACCTTCTTTTCATCATCAGTAGCTGATGGAAAGTAATTCACAGTCTTCATATCTACCTTATTCTTTGTAATCAACTAGTAATCAATGCCCAAACATAGAAAATAAGTTCACATCTTGTTCTTACAACTGTGAAAGTTTTCAGGATCAAATTTTGGACTATCCTTCCTATAGAACACCATCTCCAAGATCACCTCAAGCTGTTAAGCTTTCTCTCTAAGGACCACAAGCTCTGATACCAATTGTTAGGAATAATAGTCCATAATACAACTTAGAGGGGGAGGGTGAATCAGTTGTATGACATAATAATAAACTTTAAAATTTGAATAGAAGCAATATCAAATCCAATGAACAAAATGAATGCCAACACAATAACATAATATTTTGGTGTCGGGGAAACCCTGTTAAAGGTAAAAAACCCCAGTGAGAAGTAGCACCCACAAATGATGATTGAGAGTATAGTATCCTTGTTAGAAGATCTAGCCCTATTAGGAGCTTATTGAAACATTACAGTACACAGTCCTTGTTAGAGGACAGACCCTGTTAGGAGTCAAGAAAGAAGGGTGGGCTCATTGCCCAAAGAGGGTTAAATCCACTTTTAGAACTCACTGTTCGCAACACAAGGGTATATGAAGAAATACACAATCTTTTGAACTTTTTGACAACAACTATCTTTGCTTGATTAGTTCCAATGAAGTACACAAGTAATCCTCTGCTCTACATCCAGCAGACAAAAGCTCACAACTTTCACAATCTCCTTTACATCACATTCATTCTCACCATGTCTTTTCCAAAGAAAAGAACTTACATATATACCCTATTACATTCTACATGATCAGGTCAGCCGATTAGGCTTTCCTAATATAAAAACAATTACATAGACCCTTTCTAAGATACACATGGTAGCTAAAACAAGTATACATATTTACAACAATTAAGGACCAACATCCTTAATTTATATTCGCCAATCAAAATGCATGGTACATCTCTGAAGTTTGCTCCCAAATAAGTCTTCTCCAGAACACATGCCACAATGAATGTCATCTCAATTTCCATACCTTGTGGTGACCAACGAACATTCTTCAATACCTTGTCTATCATACCTCAAGCTTGCATATACTAAATCCATACCTTCTGTAAGATATACCAGAAACATAGAGACTCACTCTGTCATCTTTCACTGTCACAGTCGAGGAACTAGTCTTCACCAAAACATCTGTAACTCGGCCAATATGAAACATTACATGATGCGATCTTGGATATAAGATTACAACATCTTCCTAAACTCTCATCTCACTTTGCATGATTTGAAACATCCATACAGTATAATAACCAGCATGTTCTCTTCACAGTCTTCACATAAATATATGTTGACATCAGTGAAAAAACACTAATGACAACACCAACTCCAACATCACTCAACGTAGTGATTAAACATATTAAATGTGTCAACCATCTCCCCAATGCATTATCAATATCCAACACATTTATGCATTCCATTATTGAAGTTCTATTAGTTTGCACAAGAGGTTATTGGAATAATCAAGCTCTAAGATTATTGAGAGGGGGGGTGAATCAGTAATCTACCAATAAACAAAAATAATTTCCTCATCATCATTATCATCATATTCCTCACTGGTTAATACACATTCATCCACAACCATATAACATTGTTTCTTTGGCTTTCCTTTGTACTTTTTAAATTTTTGTATCATTGTGTTGTTATCAATTAGGGCACCTAGCATCAATATGATCAATCTTGTTACAAGATAAACATTTTAAAGGTAACTCTCCTTTGTACTGACCGGTTCCTCTAAGTAACCTCCTTGCTATAAATTCTTCAAGTTCTCCTTGTCTTTTCTCATCCTCCAACATAGTATCTAAATCCCTGGTGAAACTAGATAAGCTATCAGATTTAGTCATCAACCTTTTACCTTTCCTTGTAGGGACACTTACCATAGAATCTTTGAAAGCAGTTTCAACCTTTGAAATGTTGTTATCATAATTCTTAATCTCAAAAGAAGTAAGTTTCTGATTAGTCCATCAATAGTCACTTTATCAAATGTTCTCATCTCATTAATTGTAGACACTCTAATTACATAATGAGGTAACGATGTTCTTAGCATCTTACCACAACTTCTTCCATGGTACCACCTACACCTCTAATTAAAATAACAAAATCTTTTATTCTTACACCATAATGAGCAATGTTTTCTCCTACCATTTTCATTTCGTCGTATTTTCCTTTGGGACTTTCTTCTCTTGCCTTTTTCAAATTCTTATCACCTCCATAGACTTGTTCAAGTTTCTTCCAAACCTTATGAGCTGTTCTAAATCCTTTTGCATCAATATATTCAATATCAAAGAGGGTACTTACTATGGCTTCTTGTGCTTGTGTTTTCTCTTACTTCTTCAAATGATCTACAGTTAGGATTTCCTGAGACACAATATACTAGGTTTCAACATGCTTCTAGTATTTATCACCCATACCTCTTATGTATAACTCCATCATGTCTTCCCATACTAGGTAGTTATCTTTTGTGAATTGGAACCTCCTTTCTAGACATCTTTTCTATTGGATTGTTACCTTAAGCGGTTAATCGTATCACCAAGAGGACCTAGGCTTTGATACCAATTGTTGGAATAATCAACCCCTAATTTACTGAGAGGGGGGGGGGGGGGGTTGAATCAGTAATCTACCAATAAATAGAAACTGGATCTGATAAAACTTATTCTTCAAATCCTCACCATATGCATGTAATAAGCAACCTTGTAGTAAAACATACACCAAGAAATAAGCATCCACACAAATTCAACACATAACATAATTATTTTTCACGTGGAAAACTAAAAGGGAAAAAACCATGGTGGAAATGATTCCCACAAGTAATAAATTACTCTTCTGAAGTACACTTGGTTAAGAGCTTACCCTTGTTAAGAGATTACAATAAAGTTTGGTTAAGAACATAACCTGTTAGGAGCCACCTGATTAAGGAATTTACCTCTAGTGATTTGAGGATCTTTACCCTATTAGGAGTAGTCTTGTGAGAGGACTTCAAACACTAGCTAAAGTGTCACCCAATTAAAGGATTTACAATTTTTTTTATTAGAATCTACTTGGTTAAGGGATTTAGCCTATTACAACTGTTAGGAAGAAAAAGAAGGTTGATTTGAGAAAATAACACTTCTCCTATACTAGTATAGATCCATTTCAAGCTCAATTTTTGTTTCACATGAAGAACATCCAAAAACTGCAAACAGACACCTGCATTCATGATCTGCGTCTTTCACACACTCTCCTAATACATCAAAAAGATATAAATATGTTTTCACTAACTAGTTTGGCTAAGACCCAAATTAAATTTTAAATTCATCATTACAATTCATTTTCATTCAACCCTTGAACACTAAAATGTTTTACCACTTAGCAATTACAATTTCAACTTCAATTCGGCCTCATGATTCATTGTACAATCTATTTAACAAAGAAAAGTCAAACATATTACACTTCCCTAGGTTCATGTACCTCTTCATGAATTATCGATCAAATTGACCAATAAGAATCATACCTAAGATTCCACATAATATTAGACATGTCATCACATATTTGGGAATACTCATCCATCTTAACAAATCAATCTTCCTTCACCGTTCAAGAATCTAACTCATTTTTCTTCACTGTTCTTTCCTTCTTCACTATCTGATCTTTAAAATCTTGTAACTTTGTCCACTGATCACCAATCTTGATGTGATTGCAACAAAAATCCAATAATATCATCAAGATCACACACCTCTGAGTGTAACACCTGATTCCATTCTTGTGGGGCATACCAATCAAATATTTCTTCTTTGTTCCATCATTGTTGATCCAATTCTCCGTCTTCACAAAACTGACTGTAACTTGCATAAAACTCATCATACACATATGTGATCATAGATATAGCATTATACACACCTCTAGATCCTATGTTCCAAATCAAACACCATAATTCACAACATAACTCTCAATTTATTTTCTACATCATAACTTGGTACACCAAAAACATAGTCAACCAAGAACACCTAAATTGACATCAATTAAAATAACATAACTGACAAAACACATCATCAAGCCATAAACATAGTTACTCATCTCATATGTAACAATTATGCCAACAATCTCCCTCTTTTGCATAGATGGAAACACACCAAGAAATACAAAATATGTTGTTGAACCACAACAGAATCAAAATACTTTGTATTCATCTTCATCTGATGATAACACACCAATAGTTAAGGTCTTTGTTCTAAGTTGTCTCTATAGTCTCATTAGCTTCTCTCCCCCTTTTTATTTGTTCTTCATAGTTCATCTCCCATTTTTCTATTCTAGTATTTTCCCATTCTACTATTCTCCCCCTTTGACAAAAATGTCAAAGATGCCATAGAGATTAATAATTCACCTAGATGACTGCTCCCTTTAAGGAGTAATTCCCTTTACATCAATTCACTAAAAAATAAAATAGTAATACTCGTTGGATTGATGCAACATTTTCATCTTAATTCTTCTTAGGTAGGGGCATGACCCCCAACTTGCCTCTAAGGTACTCAAATGTATCCTTAGGAAGTGGTTTGGTAAAGATATCCACAATTTGATCTTTAGTTAGAATGCATTCCAACCTCACCACTTTCTCTTGTACCTATTCTCTCAAGAAATGATACTTAATAGTAATATGCTTGGTCTTTGAGTGCATAACTGGGTTTTTGGAAATGTTTATAGCACTAGTATTATCACAATAAATTTTCATTGGTTCTGTTAACTTGTCCTTAATATATTCTATAATTTTCTTCATCCAAGATACATGTGTGCAATTGATAGATGTTTCCACATTTGATTTTCCAAGACACAAGCTTACGACCTAGAAAGAATGCACCACTACTTTTTCTCTTTCGGTCATCTATATTGCCTACCCAATCAATATCAGTAAAAAAAATTAGAAAAAAATTACTGTCATGAGAATACCATAATCTATAATCCATAGTTCCTTTTAGATATCTAAAGATTCTCTTTACTGCAACCATGTGTGCCTCCTTGATGTTTGACTAAAACCTTGCAACTATGTCAACTTCTTGTGCAATATTTGGTCTTCTATGTACACCATAGTGTAGCTTTCCGATCATGGACCTATATAAAGTGGCATCAACAGACTCATATTCATCATCCTTGGATAGTTTACAACCTGTAATCATGGGGTACCAACCGATTTAGAATCTTCCATGCCAAGACTATTCAACATCTCCTTTACATATTTAGATTGACTTATGTATATTCCATTGTCCAATTGTGATATTTGCAATTCTATGAAGAATTTATTTTCCCCTATCATTGAAATTTCAAGTTCTTTCTTCATCTCATCAGCAATATACATACTTATCTCATCATCACCACCAAAAATTATGTCATCAACAAAGACTTCAGTAATTAATATCTTTTCACCTTCAACCTTTAAGTAAACATTACTATCATCAAAAGTCCTATTGAAATCAATTCGAATGAGATAAGAGTGTAATATATCATACCATTCTATAGGGGCTTTCTTCAAACCATATAGTTATTTTTGAAGTTTGCATACCATGTTTTTGTCCTTAGTTAATGCAAATCTGTCTAGTTTCTCAATATAGACCTCTTATTCTATAATTTCATTCAAGAATGCTAATTTCACATCCATTTGATAGACTTTGAATTTATTGAATGAAGCATAAGCAAGTAGATTCCTAACACCTTCCAATATTTCTACAAGAGAAAATGTCTCACCATAATCCATACCTTCTTCTTGTGCATAACCCTTACACACAAGTCTTGCTTTGTTTCTAATCACTTCACCATCCTCATTTAAGTTATTTCTAAAAACCTATTTTGTACCTATCACATTTTTGTCTTCAAGCCTTGGCACAAGAATCCAAGTTTTATTCTTTTCAATCTGATCTAATTCTTCATGCATTTCTCAATTCCAATCATCTTTCAATTTCTTCCTTTACTATTTTGGGATCAAATTGTGATATTATACATGTGATTTCTCTAACCTTACTTATTGTCAACACTCTTGCATTCTTATCACCAATTATTTGATCAGAAGAATGATTCCTTTTCACATACCTTGGTATTACCTATTCAGACCTATGAACTTCTTCTTTTGTCGTTTGCACTACTTTCTCATTTTTTGGCTCTATCCGTATACGATCTTCTGATTCAATAAAATATATTCATTGATAATCTTCTATCTCCCTTTTTTTCTTGTTTCCTCAAAATCCTGAAGAAATTTATCAATCTTCACATTAGCACTTTTAATCATTTAATTAGTACACCTTTTCATCATCATAATTATCATCAAATTCCTCAATGGTTAATACACCTTCATCCATAGCCATATAACATTTTTTCTTTGGATTTCCTTTGTATTTATTGTATTTGTCCTTATCTTTGTGTTGTTCTCCATTAGGGAATCTAGAAGAAATGTGACCAATCTTGTTACAAGAGAAACATTTTAAAGGTAATTTTCCTTTTTTCTTACAGATCCCTGTAGGTAACCTCATTTCTATAAATGCTTCAAGTTCTCCTTGTCTTTTCTCATCTTTCAACACAATATCTAAATCCCTAGTGAAACTAGATAAGCTATCAAATTCAATCATCAACTCATTACCTTTCCTTGTAGGGACACTTACCATAGAAGCTTTGAAAGCAGTTTCAACCTTTGAAATACTTCTATCATAATTATTAAGCCCAAAATTAGTAAGTTTACCGATAAGTCTATCAACAATCACTTTATCAAATGCTCACATCTCATTAATTGTAGACACTCTAATGGCATAAGAAGGTAACAAGGTTCTTAGCATCTTAGTTGCAACAACTTCTTCTTCCATGGTACCACCTAAACCTATGATTGAAGCAACATCTTTGATTCTTGCACCATATTGAGAAATGTTTTCTCCTTCTACCATTTTCATGTCGTCATATTTTCCTCTAGGAATTTATTCTCTTATCTTTTGCAAATTATTTCCACCTCCATAGACTTGTTCAAGTTTTTTCCAAACCTCATAAGTTTTTCTAAGTCCTTTTACATCAATATATTCAGTATCGGGGAGGGTACTTACTATGGCTTCTTGTTCTTGTGTGTTATCTTTTTTCTCCTTCAACTAATCTACAATTAGGGTTCTCTAAGACACAATATACTGAGTTTCAACATGCTTCAGGTATTGATCACCCATACCTCTTATGTATAACTCCATCATGCCTTCCCATACTAGGTAGTTGTCTTTTGTGAACTTGGGAGCAGCCTCCTTTCTAAACATCTTTTCAATTGGATCGTTACATCAAGTGGTTAATCTTATCACCAAGAGGACCTAGGATCTGAGACCAATTTTTGGAATAATCTGACCCTAAGATTATTGAGAGGGGTGCTGAATCAATAATCTACCAATAAACAGAAATCAAATATGATAAAACTTATTCTTCAAATCCTCACCACATACATGCAATAAGTAACCTTTACTTGTAGTAAAACATACACCAAGAAATAAGCATCCACACAAATTAAACATATAACACAAGTATTTTTCATGTGGAAACCAAAAAGGGAAAGAAACATGGTGGGAATGATGCCCACGAGTAATAAAATACTCTTTTAAAGTATGCCTGATTAAGAGCTTGGCCATGTTAAGAGCTTGCAATAAAGTCTAGTTAATAAAAAATCATGTTAGGAGCCACCTAATTATGGGATTTACCTATAGCCCTATTAGGATATTTACCCTTTTAGGAGTAGGCTTGTGAAAGGACTTCAAACACTAGATAACGCATCACCCTATTAAAGGATTTACAAAAAAATATCTGTTAGGATCTACCCAATTAAGGGATTTAACCTGCTACAATTGTTAGGGAACAACAAGAATGTTGATATGAGAAAATAACACCTCTTCTACTAGTATAGATGCAATTCAAGCTTAATCTTTGCTTCACATGCATAACAGCCAAACACTACAATAACACACCTGCATTCACGATATGCCTCTTTCACACACTCTCCTAATACATAAAAAAGATATAAATATGTTTTCACTAACTAGGGCAGCTAAGACCTAGATTACATTTGAATTTTATCGTTACAATTCATTCTCTCTCAATCCTTGAATCCTAAAATATGTTACCACTTAACAACTACAACTTCAACTTCAAGTCAGCCTCCAAATCCATCGCACAATCGATTTGACAAAGAAAAGTCAAACACATTACACTTCCCTAGGTTCATGCACTTCTTCATGAATTATTGATCAAATCAACCACTAAGAATCATACCTAACATTCCACGTAATCTTAGATACATCATCACATATTCTAGAATACTCAACCATCTCAACAAACTGATTTTCCTTCACTGGTCAAGAATCTACCCGATTGTTCTTCACTATTATTTCCTTCTTCACTGTGTAAACTTCAAAATCCTGTAACTATTGGCATTAAAAGAAATGGTAAGCGGTAAGCTTGCTACTGGTACAAATATTGTCATTGATTGGAAAAAGAGGATAGATATTTTTCATCTCTCTAATGTCTAAAGCTCCAATGAGATCTGTATCTAAAGACGCTGGTTTGGCAACCAATCACTACACAAAGCATCAACAACTAGGTATTGTATACAGTCAAGGAAAAGGGGATTCAACTGTCAACTGAGAACCAGGTTACAACTGGTGTAGACAAGACTAGAGAAAGTAAAAGTACAAACCGGTGTCAACAATACAACTGAGGAATGTTCGACCGATAAGCCAAAGAAGGGACAGTGACAGGTCAAAGACTCTTACCAGTTCACAACATGAGGTTCTCAATTGATCTAGTAATGAATCTGGTATGAACCGAGGAAGTCAGAGTCAACTATCTATTTGAACCAACTCTTTGATCAAGATTTATCGCAGTAAATTTGGATGACTTTGAGTTAACTTGGTGATTGGTTTGAGGCACGTCTAGAGGTTTTAAATCCAAAATTTGTGGCTTTAAAATGAAGTGTTATCTCTTGTGAAGGAAAGGTGCTTGATACACATCTATTGCTTTCTTCATAAAGCAAATAAAACATAAGCATGCATTAGATGTTTCCTTAGTAAACTGGTACTCTACTAAGTGATGTATTCGAAAGGGATCTTTAATTAGGTCATGCATGAGAGGTGCAATTAGGGAAATAACTCTATATATTCTTATGCCTGTTGAGAATGTGAGTTGCCTTCATTCTGCCAAGTAAACGAGTGAACCTGTATGTTGTAGAAGCCAGGGTAAAAAGAAGTGTGAAGAAGAGAGAAAGAAGATTGTGCATAGAAGCACACCAATAGAGGAGAACACACCTATGGTGATCGATGATGCTTCTTAGTTGAGCACAAACAAAGATCTTATCAGGCTATGAAAAACTATTTGTAAAAGGTCAATATTTCTATTATTTTCTAGCAATTACAATAGTTAAATTCTAGTATTTGGGTGGACTCTAACACATCCCTTGTATGAAATCCCTTAACCGAGTGACATCTTTCAAGGTGTTCAAAGTCCACTAACCATGCATGCAATAACCGACCTTTTTGTAACAAATTCCTTAACTGATTCACATCTAACAGTGTGTTTTGATCCTTTAATTGGGAAGGCTCCTAATAGGGCGTACTCCAGAAGAGTACAAAATTTGTGAGGTCTCCTCACACCGTGGTTTTCACCTTAATCAGGTTTCCACGTGATAAATCTAGTGTCACTGTGTGATTATTTTCTTACTATTATTAAATGCTTGAATTTGTTTGGTTTACAGTTATAAGAACACTTTACCAGAGTTAAAAGAAAAGTTTGAGGTGCTAATTCACCCCTCCCCTCTCAGCACCAATTGAGACTGTTAATTGGTATCAGAGCCTTGTCTATTTTCTTTACCGCTTAACCGCATAAAGAAAAAGTCAAGATGATGAGAAAGGAAGGACCAAAGTTTTCAAAAGAAAACTTCACTTTGTGGTGCAGTAGAATGAAGCTGTATATGAAGACCATCAGAGATCAATACTAGAATCATGTAACCACTGATTACACTGAACCCTCCAGCATCCTAACACCTAATGAACAAAAGATCAAGTCTAAGCACACAACAACTATGGATATGATCGCTAGCACACTACTAGATCATGTCTATGCTGAGATATAACATCTACAATCTGCCTTCAAGATGTGGGCCAAGTTGCAAGTGGTATATGGAGGAGACCCAAATGTTCAAAGAGCCAAGGTTGAAATCCTAAGAGGAAAGTATGATGACATGAGGATGAATGAAGGAGAAGAAATTGAGCAATACAACAACCAGATCAAAGAGGTGATAAGCTCCATCAAAAGCCCTGGAGGAAAGCTTAGTCAAGACGAGGTGGTTAGCAAAATACTGAGAACTCTTATACCTTAGTATGCCATTAAGATCTCTGCCATTCAAGAGCTTAGATTGGTCACCATAGATCAAGTCACCCTAGACTCCGTAATCGCTAAGCTGGCTACTTTTGAATTAAGTAATTTTAATAATAGCTTACCCATTCAGGATGTAATGTGTCATGCCCCTATCTGCTTCTGGCTTGGTTTTCTTTTATTTTGCATTTTTATTTAGTACTACTAGGATGGATTTATGTCTTGGTTCGGATTTGATATGTTCAGACTCTTTTGGTTAGAAGTAGATTATAACTTTGTTCTAACTTCGATTTATATCTCAGATAGATTAGGGATATTTGGTTGGCTATTAATTGTTAATTTTGGTTAGACTATGACATTGGATTTAATTTAATATCTGTAGACACTGTCTTTTCTGAATTATCCATTTCTCTGTTGAGTTTGGTACTTGGAAATTTGTGTTACTTGGAATAAGGATGAGGAATTCTTATACTGCAATTAAGTTTTCATTTATGAGGATTTTGATGTTATACTGCTCTGTTAGTGTGAAAGAAAATATGGTTAATTTTATGTTTAATGCTAGTGTATAAATGATTTTATTATGTTAGTGTTGATTGTTAAATGAATATTGAAATTTAAATGAATAAGAATAAGTCTTTTATGTTAGAATGAGTTAGTGGGAAGATATGTGTTAAAATGGAAGGGGGATTAATAATATCCTAACATTCTTGTATTATGGTTAGCAAAGTTAAATTAGTGAATTGTTAACATTGGTTATGGTTTGGGATTCTCCCTATGGTGTCGTGAACTTGGATTAATTTGGCTATGTTATAATGTGTTCACTGTGCCAAGTTATATGTTTTTGCTATGTTCGAATGTTAGTGGGAATTGGTTGTTATTTGCACATGTGAATTGCTTTGAGCATGGGTAAGTGAGAGTTCTTAGTAAGTAAGTGTACTGCTAGACAGCTATCGCTATGCTTAGTGAAGGTGGCAGTGAAAGATAAGTTTAGTCTTTAATGCAGCTACGACATGTTTATGGGAGTTGAATGACTTCAGTTTGCTGTCGGTCATTTGTTTTGGCAAGGTTTTGTTTCTCTGTTGAGGTAGTGGGTTTGATGCCTGGAAAGGTTGTGGAAATGGAGTCATTCTGTTCAGATTGGAGAGGAATATGGTTGTTTACTTGTGCATTATTAATGGGGATTCTCCATTTTTCATTTCATTGTTCTATTTCTGGTTTTCGAGCTATATTTTGGAGGCACTATTCAGTTTTGGTGCTTATGAAACGAGCTCTATCACGGGGTGCTCAGTTTCATTGCTTGGTCCTTGGTCTTTTTCGGTGGGTTTAGCTTGCTGAGCAAGGAGTTGGTTTTTTTGTAGCTCGCTAGTTGGGAGCAAGATCTTTGGCTTCGACTTCGAGTTCAGAACACCCCACTCTGTTATTAAGGCAGGGGCATTCTCTAACTCTACTCTTGCTATCCTTATGAATTTGGTTATAAAATTCATTTAAATGGTTATATATTCCGCTTATGCAATGTGATTTAAATGTTATTGTGTACTGTAGAAATGTCTTTCAATATGTGTGTAGTTTTGCCCATGGCAGTGTAAAGTTCACTATGTGATAAATTGGTATTTCGGTGTTTGTTTTGGTTCAGTTGTTTAGAAAATGTTTTTTTTTTAGTTGTCAAAATGGTGATACTGGGGGTTTGTGTGTTTCCCTATTTCATGTCTCTTGTTGTTATCTTAGTAGTGGGAACGACTTTGGTTGTGTAAGGAAGTGGCAATAGAGAGTGAAGACTGTGAAGTGTCGTCTCCCTACCACCAGTTTTGTTTACCGAGCTTTGGGAATGTTATTTTGAATGAGATTAGTTTGTTCTGGTGTGGTTATTGGTCTTGTCGCCAGGAATTTGGGTTTGAGTATTCTAGTTTTATGGCATTCTCTAAATGGTACAGTATCAGGTTCTATGGTTCCTAGGTTAGAATGGGTGTGTAACCACTGTGAGAAGTTTTCATGGCAATATTGGATCATTAAGGGAATTCGTATTTAGTGCTGATTTCTTATTGTTTAGTTGATAGTTATTTTGTTTAGTAACACAGCTAATGATCTTTGTGATACCACTATTAGAGTGTTGTATTTCTTGTCTTGTCGAGCATTGGTATAGGGAAGTTTTGATAAGTCGTGGTTAGAGATTCTGTAGAATGCATCTCTCTGTCTAGTAGTTTGTAGTTTTGGGCTCGAGAGATGGAGATTTGGATACCACGAGGTTTTGTAGAGTTTGGTCATCGTATGCTATAAGTATCGGTTTCTGGTGTAAGTGGTTGATATGAATGTTCTCAGTTTGGTGTTCTAAATGGAGGTAATTAGGTTTCGGTTACTATTACTGCAGCTATTGTTATAAGGACTGCTGGGTCTATTGGTAAGTTCTTTTAGGCGTCAAGTTCTTTTGTATGTTCATGCTGTAGCAGGAAAAGAAAACATGGTATTGTTTCTTGGTGCTATGGTATTCTCGGTTGATGTGGGGTTTATTATGGAAATCTCTGTTGTCACATTATTCTTTCGTAGATTTAGTTGTGACTTTGGTCTGAAGGTTATTTGGGGGTTACTGTTGTAGTATATTTGCTGTCGGTGGAAATTTTGGAGTTGTACCAATAACTGATAGTTCATTTATATTTAGATTGGAATATATGATTTCATGTTTTTCGATTGTTTTACAACTTTGATGTAGTGCTCTGAACTCTGTTTTATTACCAGGGCACATAACTATATATATATATATATATATATATATATATATATATATATATATATATATATATATATATATATATATATATATATATATATATATTTATATACTTATAGGAACGTATATGTATATACATGTACTGTGAGTGTATATACATATGTATATATATGTGTCTGAGCCTATAAGTATGTGCAATCATATATATATATATATATATATATATTTGTAGGAATGTATATGTATATATGTATATGCACATAACATAAGTGTATATACATATGTACATATATGTGTTTATGCCTACAAGTATGTACAAAGGTGATTTGGTAACAGAGATAATAGAATTGATCAAGTGTATTTTTTTATACGGGTGGTAATTATGTAGTTAATGTGTAATTTTGCATTCTCTTTGGTATAAAGTTATTTGTTAACCTTCTTTAAATTCACAAATAACTCTGTTAGTTAGGATGTGACAGAAGAATGGATTTGAATCTTTGGTATTATTGTTGACAATGGAATTGGATGTTTCCACTTTTCTATTATTAAAATTGCAATTAGTTATTAGAAATTGGATATTAATATTGTTTAAAGTTTCTAGAAATAGCATTGGAATTTTGCTTAAGTTATTCTTTGAGTGATGAAAAGAAGATGCTTGCTATGGCTATTTTTGGAAAGTGGTTTCATGGATGTATGTGGTAAATTTAATGTTTGTTTTCAGTATTATGGATTCAGTTGTTAAGTATACATTATTAGTTGATTTGGTAATTCAGATTTTTACTATGGTTAGCTATTTTTGGTAGTATGAAGTGTTTTAAGATAATGCAAGTGTGATCCTTAGTATGGGAAGCTGACTTTTGTCTAGAGCCTGAAGGCGAAAGATTATCTGTCAGTTAATTACTAAGTGATAATTTAATAATTCATGGGCTATGGGTTTCATTTAAAAAGATAAAATATGTTGCCCTGATTACTTGCACATGTTGGTGAAGTACGGGAATGGTTTTACCTTATTGCTTGGAAAGAATAAGGCTGGCATAATGAATTCTTAGAGTTTCCTAATGGTTACTGATCGTTGATTCTTATGTATATACCCAAAGCTAGTGGATCATCACCTTGTCATTTTCTTTGTGAGTTTATTTCTATTGATTAGATATGAAATGTTTCTTGTAATGATGAAATATGTCTATTATTATATGCATGGTTCAGATTATTTTGTTAAGGTTTTAACCTGTATGATGCAGATGCTTTGGAGGAATTCCATTATCTTAGACTTTTTGACTAAGCCCTGTTTGTTGTGGTTGTTTTATATTCTGGTGTTTTCAGGTTTCTAGATGAGGAAAACTATGTTTTTGGGGGAATGGTTGACTGCTGTAAAGATTTATGGAAAACAGATTATTACCTGGTTACTAGTTATCAGAACAGTGCTTAGGATATCTAGGATCAATTAGATGTATTCTGGAACTTTTAGTATGTTATATATATTTAACGTTGGGTATATTAATATACTCTCATGTAATAGATTGCTTTGGATATTTAAATAACTGATTATGTCAGTTGATCTGTAATTCAGTGTTATGTTGTACCTTGTTAATAAAAAAAAAATTGTTGGGTTGTCAAGTTAATTTCATTGGTTCTCTTGTGATTGTTTATTTTTATTTGGTTACTAGTATATGGGGTGTTACATAATGTTTATATCTGCTGTCTATATTTCTTCGACCAAAAAGGGAAGAGAAACTGGTAACTGCTCTATCAGTAAGGGTGGTAATCTTGTTGAAAATCTTCTCTCAGAAGAGATGGAACAAGATGAGTTTGAAACACTCATTGCTAGAAGATTCTCCATAGGGAAATGGTAGTACAAAGAAAAACTTCCTTTGAAATTCTTCTCTTGCAAGAAGATAGGACATATAGCTACAGGATGTCCTGATAATGAAAATAAAGATAAGATAGACCAGTTCAAGAGAAAAGAAAAGAAGGAATGCTATCTTACAGAGGAAGGAGTTACAGACAATGCATTTGAAGACTCTGAGGATCCAAAAATTGTATTTGTTGAAATAAAAGAGGAGAGCCCAGTGGTAAGTGAAGTAACACTTATATCAAGATCTCATCAGCATGATGATTGGATCATTGACAACAACTACACTCACCACATGACTGGTGACAAGAACAAGTTTATCAACTTGGAGCTCAATGACAGTAGATCAGTAACCTTTGGAAATAATGCTCCTTGTGCCATTAAAGGAAAATTTTCTATTGCACTCTGCAACAGTGTTGTCTATGAAGATGTGTACTGGGTTGAAGGACTCAAGTACAATTTAATGAGTGTTGCACAATTGAATAACAAAGGATTTCTATTGGAATTCAGACAAGGTTCCTGTATAGTCAAAAATCAGTCTAGAACCCATGTTTCAACCAGTAGATAGAGAAAAGGTAATATGTTCTACCTAGAGTCAATAGAAGAAGATTGTCTAAGAGCTTCAGTCAAAGGAGAATCAAGAAAAATTTGTCCTATCTCCAAAGAAGACAATAGATGGCTATGGCACAAGAGACTCTGCCACATAAACTTTGACAGTATTGTCAAGGTGAGCAAAAAAAAATTGGTTAGAGGTCTCCCTGAGAATATAAAACCCATCAAAGGTATTTGTAAAGATTGTCAGTTAGGAAAAATGACAGGAACAAGTTTCAACAGTAAGTCTTTTTCAACTAAAAATGTTCTAGATCTTGTGCACACAGATTTGTGTGGGCCAATGAGGACAAAGAGCTATTATGGAGACCGGTACTTCATGCTATTTGTAGATGAATTTTCAAGAATGATGTGGACACTCTTTCTTAGAGAGAAATCAAAGGCCTTCCACATGTTTACAATCTACAAGGCTAGAGTGGAAAAGGAAACCGGTAAAAGCTTGAAGTGTCTTAGATCAGATAGAGGAGGTGAGTATACCTCTCAAGAATTCACTCACTATTGTGAGGAACATGGAATAAAGAGACAACTATTTGCACCAAGGACTCCTCAGCAAAATGGAGTTGCAGAAAGAAGAAACAGGACGCTAATCGATTGTGCGAGAACCCTGTTGATTTAGAAGGATCTTCCTCATCACTTCTGGAGAGAAGCCATTGGCACTACTGTCTACACACTGAACTGAGTTGAAGTAAAAAAGGGAACCAGTAAGACCCCCTATGAATTATGGTTCAAACATACTCCTAGTGTAGGCTACTTCAAAATATTTGGTAGTAAATGTTACATCAAAAGAGATATGTACTTTGGGAAGTTTGATCCCAAGAGTGATGAAGGAATATTTTTGGGCTACTCTACCAAAAGCAAGGCCTACCAGTGTTTGAACAAGAGAAAAGACAAAATAATTGAAAGCATCAATGTAAAAGTTGATAAATCTTCCGAACCAATCAAGAAGACTGATCATAATGTTAATGACTATTTTGATGGTCAAATTGAAGGAAATGCCTTTGAGTTCAATGAAGAAGAACCTGAAGATGAAAGAGAACACCATATGAGTAGACATCTGGTGGAGGAGAATGTATCTGAAGTATAGGATGGTGAGCAAGAAGATGCTCAAAACCATGATGAAGACATTGCTCAACCGGAAGAACCAGGCTAGGAACAGCGAGCAGTTCTCCCAAGGTATGTCACATATCATTCCACTGACAATATAATTGGTGAAAAACATACAAATGTCTTGACCAAGAAAAAGGCCAAAGAGAATATCTGTTTACTTTCCTTTATAGAGCCCAAATCCACCAAGGACGCACTAGAAGATGATAACTGGGTCAAAGCCATGGAGGAAGAAATTGAGAAAATTGAGAAGAATGACAAATGGGAACTTGTGTGGAGACCACAGGACAAAAATGTAATAGGAACCAAGTGGGTCTACAGGAACAAGCTAAATGAAGAAGGAGAAGTTGTAAGAAATAAGGCAAGACTGGTCTACAAAGGGTATGCCCAAGAAGTTGGACTAGACTATGGAGAAACTTTTTCATCAGTGGTCAGATTGGAAGGAGTGAGAATTCTTCTTGCCTATGCAGCTCACAAGAAGTTCAATGTATATCAGATGGACGTCAAGTCTGCATTCCTCAATGGAATATTGGAGGAGGAAGTCTACATTGAACAACCAGAAGACTTCACATCTGCACAAAAGGGTGGTAAGATCTATAAGCTGAAAAAGGCTCTTTATGGGCTTAAGAAAGCTCTAAGGGCTTGGTATGAGAGGTTGCATTCATACCTTCTGATGATAGGATTCACAAGAATTGGGGACAACAACTTTTATCTCAAGATCAGAAAAGATGAAAATTTGATTGCTGAGATCTTTGTGGATGAGATCATCTTTGGAGGTGATGATAGGATGAGAAAAGCCTTTGCTGAAGAACTGAAGAAAGAGTTTGAGATGTTTATGATAGGGGCCATAAAATTTTTATTAGACTATAGGTCCATAAGCTAAAAGAAGGTATTTTTATCTCTCAGTTCAAGTATATAAAATAAATTTTTAAGACTTTTGGACTTGAAGAATCTAAACTGGTTGGAACCCCAATGATAACTAACCTCAAGTTATCAAAGGAGGATGATGCAAAATAAGTGAATGAAACAATGTATTGGTCCGTGATAGAAAAATTACAGTATGCTATTCACAGTAGACCAGACATTGCACATGTAGTTGGCACAGTGGCAAGATTCTCTGCTAATCCCAAAGAGACACATCTCATAGCAGTGAAGAGAATTTTCAGATATTTGAAGGGTACTGAAGGATATGGCCTATTGTTTCCACACAAGGGTGGATTCCAAGTAAAATTTTACACTGATGCAGGCTGGGCTGGTAACATTGATGACAGAAAGAGCACAAGTGGTGGTGCAATCTTTCTCGGTGGGAGAATTGTCTCTTGGACAAGCAAGAAACAAAATTGCATATCACAATCTACTGTCGAAGCTGAATATGTTGCTGCTACAATCAATTGTACATGTGTAATCAGGATCAAAGAACTTCTGGAAGGAATCAAAGAATAGATACCTAAATTGATAGCTATCTATTGTGATAGCACCACTACAATCGACATATCCAAGAACCCTATCATGCACTCCAAGACAAAGCACATTGCCATCAAGTATCACTACTTGAGAGAGTTGGTACAAGATAAGGAGGTAAGATTGGAGTATGTTCCCACAAAGGAAGAAATTGATGATATCTTCACAAAGCCATTACCAAAGAGTACTTTTGAGTATCTCAGAGGTAAACTCAGGGTGATAGCCCTTTAAGATCTTCAGTAAAACTACAAAGGTGATCATCAGTTAATTATGCTTCAATAGAGGGTTACACCTCATCTTTTCTTGACTGATGAAAAGGATTACTGCTCATAGGGGGAGTAGATTATAAAATGTAGTCTTTCTAACTAGCCTTTGACATTATTGTAAAAAAGGGGGAGTGTTTGGCAATAAACCAATAGACAATTGGAAGTGGACAAAAGGAAGTCAGAGGCAAGCTTATGATTTCCCATCAAGGTTTTGCCATCAATGACAAAGGGGGAGATTGTTGGAATTAAAAGAAATGGTAACCGGTAAGCCTGCTAATGGTACAAATATTGTCATTGATTAGCAAAAGAGGATAGAGATTTGTCATCTCTCTAATGTCTAAATCTCTAAGGAGATCTATACGTAAAGAGGCTGGTTTGGCAACTGATCACTACACAAAGCATCAGCATTGGGTATTGTATATAGTCAAGGAAAAGAGGATTCAACTGTCAACTGAGAACTAGGTTACAACCAGTGTAGACAAGACCAGAGAAAGTAAAATTACAAACCCGTGTCAACAATAAAATCAAGGAATGTGCGACTGATAAGCTAAAGAAGGGACAGTGATAGGTCAAAGACTCTTACCTTTTCACAGCGTGAAGTTCTCAACAGATCTAGTAATGACTCCGGTATGAACCGAGGAAGTCATAATCATCTGTTTGAACCAACTCTTTGACTAGGATTTATCACAGTAAATACAGATGACTTTTGTGTGTGTGAAAATTGTACCTGATCTGTAGACACAACACTTCAGTAAAACATTAGAGGTTAGCAAAAATCAAAATCGTGCAAAATTGAAATCTAATTTAACCAAGCGATTTACTACCTTCTAGTAGGTGCGAGATTGATGTTCTTAGATTGTTATCGAGATCAGTGACCTAGACGACACCTAAATGAAAGATTTGAATGCAATTGATCTAGATATGAATTGAATGCAATTAAGCTATTTTTTTGGTATTTTCTATGCAATAATATAAAAACTTGATATGGAATCTATGCTAATGTGGAAATTGATCTAACAATGATATGAATCTATGCTAAATGATATGCAATGCTCAAAACTAGAAAGATCTCACAATAGCTTGGATTCGCAAAGATGATTCTTCAGACTCCAATTCGATAGTGTGAGAATGCAAATTCGTGGATGCAAATTTGAGAGATGAATTATGAAGAGCTGAGCCTTAATTTATAGAAATCCAGGGCTTTGGAGGTGCATGAAAGAAAGCCATAAATCACTCAAATTAACTCAGCTTGATTTTTGAGTTATCTAATAATAAAGATAATTTAATTCACAAAAACATGCAAAAGCTAAGTTTTAACTCAAAATAGAGTTTAACTTTAATTGATAATTGATAGTTGTCTGCTTTTATGATTGTGCATGTTTTATTTATGAATTAATTAAATAAATAAAGTGATTTATGCTCAACTTAACTGATTTTTGAAAATAAATAATTGATTTATGGGTTAATCAATTATTTAATCAAACTTTTATTAAAAACTATATTATTAAATAATGACAACTTGCTTTAATTAATTAAATAAAAATTTAATCAATTATTCATAGGATATTAGATTTATTGTCAAAATTAAATAATACAATTAATAATAGATAGAATTAAATTTAATTACACAATTAAGTGGCAAGATATTAAATCTAATTAATTAAATATAAAAATATTCAATTAATCAAAGTTAGGATAAATGTGATTTATTGCCAAATAATCATTAAATTAAAGATAATTAAGATAATTAGGAATATTGCTAGGAATATTCCCCGATGCAGAATTTAAGATAATCAATTAGAATTCGATGATGTTTAGATGTGCCTTAGATTAGGACTTCGATGTTGATTTCATTCGATTTGTAGATGCAAGAGGTTAATGAACTTATAGCCCATTTTTGGGGTATTACATTTTGCCCCTCTTTGAATTACTGTGCGAAGCGCAGTGGTTCAAAGACAGTCTGTGTTTGATAGAGATATGAAACTGATTCGAAGTTGATAATTGATATGAGACAAAAGCTGATTGATATTGATTTGATATGGAGATAATAGGTCCTGAATGACCAAAGATAATGTTCACTATAACAGCAAATGAACCTATGATTGCAAAAAAGTGTCAAAATGCCTGATTCCAAACCTTAGGATTGCAAAGAAGTGAGTGACCGGTTCTAGACTCGATTGTCTTAGCAGAACTAGCAGGTATCACATTCGAATCCTTTAGTTGCCGAAGAACTAAGGAAAGAACACTATGATCCGATGGTTGCAAAAACTGATACAGTTTACAAGATTAGGAGGATACCAGATTGATATGGATTGACGAATCTGATATGCCCTAAGTGATGATAGATTTTCCCCGAGTGATGAGGACTTTTGATGAATCAGTAACTAGACGTGGTTGTTGTCTTGATTACTGAGGAAGATATGATTTCCATAAAGATATGATTTCAAATTTGATTACAAACTTTGAATGATGTGCAATACCATGCCCCCTTCGGGATAAAAATTGAAATCTGATAAGAAAAGTCAGTGTTATAATTAGAAGCATGTTAATTGATTTGAGAAGTGGTTATACATGTTCAAGAACACATTCTGCATCATTGGAAGGTCCCAAAAGACCAAGTTTGACTAGGTTAAACCATGAGCTGACCAGAGTTGACCAAGTTAAAATTTTGATAGTTTGATGTTAGATAATCAGTTAAGTTGAATACTAGATTTCTATGATGATGGAAGGTTGATTATGCAAGCAGTGAATAATATGAATGATCTCAGATTTTGATTTTGATCCCAAAAATAGATTCTACTTGTTTCGTTGGAGGAACCTTGTTGTGAGATTCAGCTCTTGTTAGATTTGAAGATGCGAGTGGAGAATTGTTTAAGCATTGAAGTTTGTTTAGCCATTGTGAGATCATGCAAACATGCAAAATGCAAAGAGACATGCAAAATGAAATGCAACCTAAGACCTAGGACCTACTCATTGATCATATGTCGATTTGTTATCATCATTGAACTTTTAGGTAATTGAATAAATCAATACAATGCCCACTAGCTATGAAACCATAGACATATGAATATCGATTTGTATGCACAAGAATCAATACAACACCCACTAGTCAACAACCATGGATATATGAATATTGATTTTATTTTTGAAATGTCAGATTAGATATAAGCACCAAGGCACAAACACTAGGATGACCTGAATATTATGTCCATTTTGATATAGCAATTTGTATAAGCATCAAAACAGAAATGTCATGATGACCTGAATACGCCTTGCATTCAAACACATCAAACAGTCAAGAGATCATTCTAAATCTAGTGTGAATTACCCATAGTGACCCTTTATCGTTCACATCCCGAGGTAAGATCGCATTCACAATAGGAGAAAGAACTCACTCAAAAAGATAATAGTTAGATCAAAATTCTTTGAATTTTCTATGTATCAATGGTTGAGGTACGCATGGCCATCCAATTCGAGATAGAGGCTCTTACAGTCGGACACCATTTCAATCTAGAATTTCTAAAGTTGTTTAGATTTTCACATACAAGTAGAAAATAAAGAAAAGATTATGCCTCTAGTCATCACTCTCTAAATCTTATAAAGGACATCATCGAAGGGCTCGAAGGGACAGAATATGCAAAAAATCTCAATGTGAATCAGTAAGCATACAAGGAGATAAAAGCATGTAAAAAAGCATAGATTGTTTTCAGTTTGATGTTTGATTGTTGTTGTAGATGCAAAATCCTTTCTGGAGAGGAGATTGACTGACTGACTCAAATATAGTTTCAAAGGACTCTAACTGGATATGACATGTCTAAAGTATATTGGAGACCATAAGATATGACATTGATTGCCCCCAAGTTTGAACATTGATAGGATACAAACACTTGAGCTGATTGGTGTACAAACCGACTTATTGAAAACTAGAAATGTAGAAAAAAATTGGGAGATATATACAAACTAAAACAAAACTGAAAGTTGGGAAAGACCAAGATTGCACTGATAGATGAAGCATTTTGAAACAAGTGGCACCCATTTGCCGGGTTTTCACCATCTTGGCAGAGATTTTATTTTTTCTACCAAGGTGCCTGTTTCCAAGTTTTCACCAAGGCACTTTTTCTCTTTTTCTCTTTTTTCATTTTTTCAATTTTTTTTGTACTTTTGATATTTTTTTATTTTTAAAATTTTTTTTAGGACATTTTACCATAGACTGAATGCCTTAGGCATAGAATTTCTTCAGATGGAGAACGTTGATTGGTTCTCAGAGCTGTTCTCCTTCAGTTGTTGAGAGTTGATAGGCACCAAAGCCAAAAGTAGCAGTGATTACAAAGGGTCCCAGCCAATTGGGTTCGAACTTCCCCTTGCATTCTCAATGTGGTTGATTTTTAAGATTCTCTCTCAAAACTAGATCGCCAACCTGAAATTCTCTGTGTCTGACTTTCTTTTTGTAGCCTCTGGACATTCTCTTCTGATATACTCTGAGATGATCATATGCTGCTTGTCTACGCTCATCTAGTAGTTCAAGTTCTTGCAACCTAGACACTCTGTAGTCATCATCAGTTACGAGACCATGCATTCTGATTCTTAGTGATGAGATTTCAACCTCAATAGGCAGTACCGCTTCAGACCCATAAACTAAAGTGAAAGGTGTAGCCCCAATGAGAGTTTTGATACTTGATCTAATACTTATTCTGATACTGATTCTGATAATTATTCTGATACTTGGTTCTGATACTTGTTCTGATACTAGTTCTAATACTAGTTCTAATATTGGTTCTAATACTTATTCTAATACTTGGTATACTTGATAGCATATTTTTCCATTGCAAACTCCCAAGCAAAATCATATCATGCAGTCCCAATGTCTAGCAAGGTGGAGAACAAGAGGGATTAGCAAGTTGGTGGATGAGATGGAAGACAAGAGAATGAAGGAGAATGAAGAGAAGAAATCCTCAAGGGAAAACTTCTCAAGGGTACCCAAGCTAGGGAAAAATTGTCATGTAAAGCACATTTGGTCAAGCAATAAAAGGCTAGCATAGGATAAATCACAAAAGCGTAATGCCAAAGAAGGAAAGGATGCAGTCCAAAGGAGCAGACATGTCAAGAGGCTTCATAGCACCGTGTTTTACTCTCTCTTTGTTTTATTAGATCAAGACCAAAGGGGAAAAGGATAGCGAAAGGATAGAATGAATGGAGGAAGATGGTATGAAGGCTAAATAGGAAGGAATGAAAGAAAGATCATCATCAGACAACTCACAAAATAGCCAAATATTTGTGTAGAGATCAACATTGTCAAGATCAAAGAGAGAAGATGGAATGGGTGAAATATGTAGAAGAACTATGCATGATGCCTGATTGCCAAATTTTCATCATGGTACTTATCCAAGGTGCCACAAGGGAGTGGTTTTCACCATAAGACAAATTTATTTCTCTTTACTTTTGCTACCAAGGTGCCTGTTTCCAAGTTTTCACCAAGGCACATTTTCAATTTTATTTTATTTTTCATTTCTTTTTAAATTTTTAGAAGAAGGAAAACTTTTTAGATAGTGCTCCTTGAAAGGATAAACCATGATATGCCAAGGAATCAAAATGATATGCTCAAACATGCTGATAGGGAAAGGGAGATGGAAGAGAAAAATTCAGGATAAGGTTTTATGTAAAGCGAGTGAGGTTGGAAGATAGGAGGAATAGGCAAATGAGGAAAAAGGATAGAAGGTAGAAGGATAATGGATGGAAGGATTGTGAAAGGGTAAATGGAAAGGAAGGCAAGCTCAACATCAACACATACCTTGAAGGGTGGCGAGAGGATGGAGAAAATGTGAATGAAGAAAAATGTGAAAGAATATGGTGAATGGATAGTAGAGGTTGTGGTTTAGGCGCATGGAATGGAAGAATGTTTTTGGAAGAAAATGAAGTGGAAGCCTTTGGAAGCTTGAATGTCAATTTCACTTTTTGCTCAACACTAGACTCTTTCAAGAGAGACTTTGGAATCCATATAGCCGTAGGCTTTTTATTTCCTTTTGATGATCTAGAGAGAATATCTTCAATGATGGATTTTGGAACCCATATTTGTCTTGTAATTTTTTTCTTAGATATCTTTTTTGACTTTATGTTTCCATGTCTATTAAAGGAGACATGGTGATCTTCTTTTTTAGATGGATTCTTGTATTGCTTCTTTTTCTTGTATTGAACATTCAAGTTACTTCCAAAAGATGTGGGACTTGTGGAAGAAGGAGGATATGACTGGTTTAGATGGGTGGATGGATGAAAAAGATTCAAGGGTATGCATCTATGTTGATCTTGAGGAAAGATGGGAGATGGAGGGATGTAAGGACCCAAGATGGATGGAAAATTAGGAGAGTTAGGAGGAGAAAGTGAAGGGACATAAGGACCCAAGATGGAAGGTAGATGTGAAGCCTTTAGTAGTGGTGGAAGAGGTCCAAGGATGGAAGTGGAAGACGCAAAAAGATAATTAATAAGTTCATCAGCATCTATATGACAACCAAGGATATCAACATCTTTAGAGTGAGCATTAGAATTTTCAGTAGAATCATGGACATCTTGAGTATGAGCACCTTCTTTGATAGGATTGTTCAAAGCTTGCAAAGACTTAGGAAGAGTAGAAAGTGGAAATGAACATGGAGTGGTAGAACAAGAAGATGGAAGACTTTGATCTTGACAAGGATATTTGGATAGCACAAGCACATAATTTTTCTTTTGATTTTCAATAGGCTTAACATTGGAAGTAACAACACCATTTTTAACAACCTTAATGGAAGTATCATCTTTGGAAAGCGCAAGTGTAGTAAGGTTATTTTGATTGTCAATAAGCTCAACAGTGTAAGTAGTAGCTTGATCTTGCTTAGGCAAAGACTTAAGACATGGTGGAATGCATGAAAAAGTGGGTATAGGATCAAAAGAACCATTAAGCGGATAAGAGACATCAGGAAAAGGAGTGGATGACATGGAGGGTTCTTGATCTTGATCTTTCTTTATGTTCTTTTCTTCATAATTTTTAGAGTCCTCTTGACATGGAGCCACTTCTAAGGACAAGGAAGCATGTTGGGATTGTATGGATGACTTTGGAAGAGATGGTGGAGGACTAGCTGAATTAGGGATTATAGCATATGAAGGCTTAGGCTCTTTAGGTTTATCATTATTGAAAGTATTTGCAGCCAAGTGAAGGTTAGCTTGAGTTTCTTTAAGAGGTAGCCCTAAAGGATAACTATAGGGAATCGCATGAAAAGTATCAGGACTTTCATTCGATGAAGGTTTTGTGAAAGATTTGAAAGACTCATAAGCTTTAGGAAATGCATGGATATTGGAAGAAGTAGGGGATGGAAGGGAACCATCATCAGAAAAAGGTACAACATTAACATGATCTTGTTTGAGAAGATAATCTTTATTTTCAGCAGGAGAGTCCTTAGGAGAAGGATTCTTATAATATTGATGCTTCAAGCTAGCACGATGCATTTTATAGTTCTCAATAGTAGTAGATGGATCATAATCAAGGTATTGTCCACAAAAGCCATCAAAATCTCTTTCAAAATCAAAATCATATGGATCACCATCATGATCTATCCAATGTGACATCCCATTTCCAGTAAGCAGAAACACACAATGAGGACTCTTAAGAATAGAGGTGTCATAGGTATCATTATATTGTCTGTCATCATAGTCATCATAGTCTCCAAAGCTAGATGTGTCACTCTCCGTGGAAGAGGTATCATAAGGGTTATCATGTTGCTCAAATTCTATCCGGGGGCATGGTGACATGTACAAGTCTTTATCAAATGGAAAAGAGTATAGAGATTCCATGTAGAACTCTTTAGGTTCCTTTTCTTTCTTAAGATTGTTAAGTTCAACTTGCATAGCTTGTAGCTGCTTCATCATAACGGTGATTAGAGATTCTTCCTTTTGTGTACCGATTCTTTGAGACATGTGTACTGATTCTCAATAGCTACTGCTCTATTCTTGACACAGTAATTTGTTCGACAAATTCTGAAATTAGGCTGAAAAAGCTAAATATCTGGCAATTCTGACAATTTTTTGATAACTTTTAAAATTTTTCCAAATGACACTCTGTAGACTCGTACGATAATGGGTATGCTATGAAATGATAGTTGCAAAAATCGTACGACAGTTGGGTAGCAATGAAATGACAGTTGAAAAACTTGTACAACAGTTGCAAGATTTTGACTTTGAGAATTTGCTGGCATGGAAACTCATACAACACTAGGTACTCAATCATATGACAGATGGGTTGTAATAAAACGACACTTGGAAAAATTCATATGACTTTTGACTTCCTGAAATGATTTTTGACTCCACAAAGGATTTTATGTCAATTTTTGCAAAATTTTGAGTTTGCAGATTTGGATTGTTTGCAAATTTCAATGTCCAGATTTGAGGATTGTAACAGATTTGTTCATTTTGAGTAACCAAATAGATAAACAAGAATGCAAAATAGCAAACACGTGATTTCAAGCATGTTTGAAAATAATGAACAAGGGCAAAAGCAACCTTGCGCATGAACAATCAAGTGACTTATTCGTTCTAATCCTAAGAAGCGCTAATTGTGTATGTTCCAAAAATGTTTTGCAATAACAGACATATACCCTATAAAATGAAAATTTGGCCTCGCTAGGGTTTTTAGTAATGGTTTGACTCTGCAACTTTTATGATCCAAAGGAGTGAACTCCAATCCCGGTGCACCAGGGTTTTGACATAGTCCGAGAACTTAATCTTCAAGAGCTACTAGGGAGATCTGACAATCCAAAAATGAACCATACCCATGGAGATTTCTTCCACAAGGACATTTATATAGCGGCTGTCACTACCATGGTGAAAATGGCTATTACCACTTGAGGTTCCGTCAACGCAGTTTGCCCTGTGAAGGGATTGTCCGCTACGGTTAACCCTCTCTAAAGGTGACTCACAATAGTATACCACAAGGGGACTTGGCTCCAGATCCAAGGTTTTTAACACCTTTTCACTTTTAACCCAAACAAAGTAGACAGATAAATCTGACACGCTAAGATAAAGTTTTGTTTCACCAAGGTCTGTGATGTCAACCCCACGTGATCTATCAACCTCTTTGGGGAGAGAATGTATCAATCAATAAGAGAAGACACACTAACCAATTTTGATTCACCAAAGCTCATGATGTCAACTCCACGTGATCTATCAACCTCTCCTGAGAGAGAATGTATCAATCAATAAGAGAAGATGCACTAACCAAGTTGAATGTGAAACACAATAAGTACTCTCCCTACCTACAAGGATTCTGTCGTCAAGAAGGATTTCACTGGGAATCCAATCTCTCAAGAATCACGAATAGTGTTCATAGGGCCTAATTACTATGTGAGCACATATGTATGTTTCCAAAAGCAAATCTACCAAAAGTATCCAAAAAGAAGAAAGAGGAACACTTAACGCTTAAAGCGAATATGAGATGAGTCCACAAGGTGGAACACTTAACACCTCACACAAGCTGAAAATGAGTCCCCAACTTAGAAAACAAGTGAGTTCCTAAAAGCACAAAAGGGTTGCCAAGTGGAACACTTAACGCTTCTATCTTGTAGACCCCTCCCTTTTATGGCACTGAGATTGCAACCATGGGGCAGAATGAGAGGCCGGTGGATTAGCGAGTCCAATAACCCAAGATAGCAATCAAGATCAATCACAAATATCTAAGACTACTTAATGAATCCTTAAGGGGTCACAACCTAGTATCAATTATGCAAGTGTGTAGAAATAGGTCAAAAGCATGAAAAGATGCACACAAGCCAGACACATGAGAGATTTGTTTTAGGATCCAAATTGAAATATTATCAGCTTGAGAAGAATACCTTAGGTCCAACGCTCTACAATCTAGAATTTAGCACACGTCTGAAAGTACAAAATCAAGACAAATCAACAGCAAACTGTAAGCGTTAGAAATCAATAATCTGAAAGTACAAATCTGCAAATTATGTGTCTCTGTAGCAAAATTTCACGCGAGGCAGGATGCATCCCGTGCGAGAAAAAACTATTTCACGCAACAAAGGATGTAATCTTGCGCGAGTGAGGATGTGATCCCGCGTGAGGAAACACTATTTTACACAACAAAGGATGAAATCTTGTGCGAGTCAAGATGGGTCCCGCGCAAGGAAGTACAGTCTCGTGCGAGAAAGTGATTTTTTGTGCACAAAATGATGATACTAGTGAAATTTTGCGCGACACAAAAAGAAATCTCGCACGACACAGTGAAATCTAATGTGAGAATTCGTACAGAGATGTACGGAAGTATGGATAGAATGATAAAAATCACAGTGTATGGACAGTTTTGATAGAAAAAGTGTACGGACATAATGGTACAAAAATAACGTCCTATAGAGTATACCAGGACCCTTGAAACCCTTAGCCTCAAAAGATAGAAAATTGATAGAAATGAAGGGAAACTCATTTCAGGGCCCCACGGTGGGTGCCAGAAATGTGTGTGTGAAAATTGTACCTGATCTGTAGACACAACACTTCAGTAAAACATTAGAGGTTAGCAAAAATCAAAATTGTGCAAAATTGAAATCTAATTTAACCAAGCGATTTACTGCCTTCTAGTAGGTGCGAGATTGATGTTCTTAGATTGTTATCGAGATCAGTGACCTAGACGACACCTAAATGAAGGATTTGAATGCAATTGATCTAGATATGAATTGAATGCAATTAAGCTATTTTTTTGGTATTTTCTATGCAATAATATGAAAACTTGATATGGAATCTATGCTAATATGGAAATTGATCTAACAATGATATGAATCTATGCTAAATGATATGCAATGCTCAAAACTAGAAAGATCTCACAATAGCTTGGATTCGCAAAGATGATTCTTCAGACTCCAATTCGACAGCGTGAGAATGCAAATTCATGGATGCAAATTTGAGAGATGAATTATGAAGAGCCGAGCCTTAATTTATAGAAATCCAGGGCTTTGGAGGTGCATGAAAGAAAGCCATAAATCACTCAGATTAACTCAGCTTGATTTTTGAGTTATCTGATAATAAAGATAATTTAATTCACAAAAACATGCAAAAGCTAAGTTTTAACTCAAAATAGAGTTTAACTTTAATTGATAATTGATAGTTGTTTGCTTTTATGATTGTGCATGTTTTATTTATGAATTAATTAAATAAATAAAGTGATTTATGCTCAACTTAACTGATTTTTGAAAATAAATAATTGATTTATGGGTTAATCAATTATTTAATCAAACTTTTATTAAAAACTATATTATTAAATAATGACAACTTGCTTTAATTAATTAAATAAAAATTTAATCAATTATTCATAGGATATTGGATTTATTGTCAAAATTAAATAATACAATTAATAATAGATAGAATTAAATTTAATTACACAATTAAGTGGCAAGATATTAAATCTAATTAATTAAATATAAAAATATTCAATTAATCAAAGTTAGGATAAATGTGATTTATTGCCAAATAATCATTAAATTAAAGATAATTAAGATAATTAGGAATATTGCTAGGAATATTCCCCGATGCAGAATTTAAGATAATCAATTAGGATTCGATGATATTTAGATGTGCCTTAGATTAGGACTTCGATGTTGATTTCATTCGATTTGTAGATGTAGGAGGTTAATGAACTTATAGCCCATTTTTGGGGTATTACAACTTTGAGTTAACTTGCTGATCGGTTTGAGGCACGTCTGGAGGTTTTAAAGCTAGAATTTGTGGCTTTAAAACAAAGCATTATCTCTTGCGAAGGAAAGGTTCTTGATACACATCTATTGCTTTCTTCATAAAGCAGATAAAGCATAAGCATGCATCAGATGTTTCCTCAGTAAACTGGTACTCTACTGAGTGATGTATTCGAAAGGGATATGAAATTAGGTCATGCACAAGAGGCGCAATATGAGAAATAACTCTATATATTTTTATAACTCTATAACTCTATAACTTTATAACTTTAAAAAGAAGTGTGAAGAAGAGAGAAAGAATATTGTGCAGAGAAGCACAACAATAGAGGAGAACACACCTATGGTTAATGGTGATGCTTCTCAGTTGAGCACAAACATGGATCTTATCAGGCTATGAAAAAATATTTGGAAAATGTCAATCTTTCTATTATTTTCCAGCAATTACAATAGTTAAATTCTAGTATTTGGGTGGACTCTAACAGGTCCCTTGTATCAAATCCCTTAACCAAGTGACATCTTTCAAGGTGTTCAAAGTCCTCTAACCAGGCAGACACTAATGGACCTTATTGTAACAAATCCCTTAATCAGGTCCCATCTAACAGTGCATTTTGATCCTTCAACCAAGAAGGCTCCTAATAAGGCGTACTCCTGAAGACTACAAAATTTGTGAGGTCTCCTCACACTATGGTTTTAACCTTAATCGGGTTTCCACATGATAAATCTAGTGTCACTGTGTGATTGTTTTCTTACTGTTATTAGATTCTTGAATCTGTTTGGCTTACAGTTATAAGTACACTTTACCAGAGTTAAAAGAAAAGTTTTACAAGTGATGATTTACCCCTCCCCTCTCAGCACCGGTTGGGACTGTCAGTAACTTTGTCCACCAATCACCAATCTTGATGCGATTGCAATTGTAATCCAACAATATCATCAAGATCACAAACCTCTGGCCGCAACACCTTACTCTATTTCTATGAGACATACCAATTAAATATTTCTTCTTTGTTCCATCACTACTAAGCCAATTCTTTGTCTTCACCAAACTGATCGTAACTTGCGTAAAACTCATTATACACATATATGATCATAGATATAGAATTATAGACACCTTGCAAAATTGCACACTATAATTCACAACATAACTCTCAATTCATCCTCTACATCATAGCTTAGTACACCAAGAACATAGTTAACCAAGGACACCTAAGTTGACATCAATGACAACGCTATAAATGAGAAACACATCATTAAGATATCCACATACTTACTCATCTCATCTGCATCAATTATTCCAATAGAGGTGGAATATTCATGTTTATCAAGGCTTTTTGTAATACTTCATGATATGTAGGTGAATTTTTAAGATGGTCCCAAAGGGAGATCTTGGCAATAGTAGCACATAGTTGTTCTACTAAATTATAACTTATTTTCTAAGATTTTGAGGGAGATAAGTGAAGAGGAATTACTGGTTGAGAAGAAGGAAGATAAGGAGGAATAACAGAACTTGAAGGTTGTCTATTGTTTCTTGTGTTATATGTATGAGAAACCTTGTGATAGTGAGGTCATTGATAAAATTTCACCACAATGATTGGTTTATTCTAAGGTTGAGGGGTATCTTGATGAAGATGGACAACAAAATTAGGGTTTTCAATAACTAAACAATTTACAACATTTACTTGACTAGGTTCTTCAATAGCATCAAGGATGGTCTCTTATTTCTCTAAAATACCTTCATGAGTAGGAAATACCTTAGGAGAGGGACAGACATAACTCAGTAATGCTTCATCTTTAGAGGGAAGATGATTGAAAATAATAGAAGGTAAAGTGTCCTTAAGGGAATCAAAAATCATATCAATTTCCTCTATTGTAATATCATTGTCCTTCACCAAGGTACCTTCATGAAAGATATACATGTCAAGATAATAATTTACATCATATTCTTATGGTTCATCCTAAATAGGGAGATCATTGAGAGAGAGATTATTCTCTTTCCTCAATATCTCCTCATGAGAAGGAGGGCCCTTAGGAGAGAAAAATGAAACAGATCTATAGAAAATATTCATGATCAACAAACCAAAATGACACATGCAAAATGTATGAAACCATATGTATAGTTTTTTTTCAATATATTTTCCAATGCAAGTGCATAAAAAAGAAATGAAAGGATCTATATTAAATGCAATGATTTCTAACTAATGCATAGCGTGAAATATTTTTTATTTATATAATTTTTTAAAAACATGGAAATGAAACTAAGCTTCTAAATACATGGAATGATATACAATTTTTATGTCCTTTTTTGCAAATGAATGTATAAAATGAAATAATGTAATGGATACAAAACACTATATCAGAAGTTGAAATGTTATGAGTTGGGTTCACCAAAATGTACAGTAAGAAATGGTGATCAAGGGGGATCATGTTACAACTAGCAGTTGTTGTTGCACCAAAAGATCGACCTATTAATGCCTGATATAACCAATAGACTTATAGAAGACACATGAGAATGTTAAACAATGTTATGTATCCCAAAGGGGGGCATTGGAGATTAGTCCAACAATCCTCGATGTAGTAGCACCTGGGGGATTCAAACCCGTGACCAATCTTTGATACTACTTTTTACAACTAGCGGTTGTCGTTGCACAAAAAGATTGACCTGTTAATGCCCGATGCAACCACTAGACCTATATAAGACACATAAGGATGTTAAGCCATGTCACAAATCCTAGAGGGGGACATTGGTGGTTAGTCCAACACTAGATCAATCCATTCTCCCGTTGAACTAGGAATATGAAACCTCATCCAAAAAAATATAATTGACACAACCTTGATGGAAGAGATGGCAATACAATATACGTACTCTTGGAGTTTTAGTTCCTTTTGTTGCTTGGAATGAAGAGAGATAAAGCTACTATTAAAAATGACTAATTATGAAATTTTTATAGCTATAAATGATATAAATATGGAGATAAAAGAGATTTGTGTGCACCTAGAATTGAAATAGGAAGTATGCTGATATAGATCCAAATTTCTGATAGTTGAGATCCTACACACACTTGTACTTGCAAATCTGAAACTTGTGAACTATAAATTTCCTCCAGAATAAATTTGAGCCTATTCTGGAGGGTACATAATGTTTGAAACATTTTGTACCAAGGAAATAAAAATTTGTAATGTTCTATACCCTAGGTTGTTGTCTAAAACTTTTAGGGATGCTCCATCTAGTCCTGATATTCATGAAATAGTTCCAATAGCTTCTTAGACAATTCGTAGACATATAAAAATGGGGGTAAGGTTATGGAAAGGATTTTTCCTTGGTCAAACCCTTTTTTAGGCATTAACCTTGAAAATGCAATGAAATTGCATAAAGGAAAGATGGAATAGAAGGTAGATCTAAATCATGAATTATGTCATTCCATGATGATGCAATTCCTTTTTGGATGTAATCACAAATGTTATTGAAATAGATTGAACTTCACAAAAACCCAAAATTAAATAATGAACGATAAGTCTTATGTAATAAATGTTGTATTTTACCACAATTATTGGTGAAGAAAGATAATTCTTTGAACAGTTGAATGCTTGGATGGTTGAAGTCCAATTTCTTGATTTCTTCTTGATCATTTTGGTTTCCAAAATGAGGAGAGATAAGGTGTTTATATACCTCATCTTACATTTTAGGATTCAACAATAAGTGAGGTTGACCATGGGATCTAATTTCCCACTAAAACCTTGACATAGGGCTCCAAGCCAAATTCGGGTCAATATGCAAAAAGAAACATTTGATAAATTTTGTTCCTAGCTATAGAATGTTTGAAATATTTTGTTCCTATGGAAATCAATCTAAATTTGAATTGGGTGTTGGAATGATAGGGTAGATGCCAGATTGTGAAGCACGACTAATTTTAAGATCAGAAAAAAGTTACAAAGGCCAAAAATGGTAACATACCACCCATGTAGGAAAATAAATGATTGAAGAGGAGAAATAGTAAAGGAGCACACTTAGAAATAAGGGCTTACCTTGAGTTTTGAAGAAATTAAATTAGTGGAAGACTTATAATATTAATTTAAATGTCCAATGTGCATTAAGAGAGCCTAAAATCAATGTGGGAACCCATACATACTAAAGTGGGGATAAAAAAAGCATCTAATTATAGATGCTTACTTTTTAGAGCAGTACAAGTATATATAATCTTTGTAAAAACCAATCACTTAATACACTATTTACTGAACCGTACAGTAACTTTTCCCGACCACAAAACATAAACCTTACATTTGAAAAGATCTTCAAGCCTTACTGCCATGTTGGGATGATACTCAACATCCAACCTGGGGGAAAACATATTCGCATGAAAAATCCTCCTCAGACCATAAAGTCTAAATCACTTATCAGAAGAAGGAACAACACCTGAAATGGATTCTAGACCACCTTAATAAATATCTTATGTTTTCTTCATCAAACACATCTTGTTCTTTCCTTCTCAGTCTTCTGTAACCATCATAAAATCATACTTTTGATCCATACTTTTTCAAAACCTTTCAATATGTCATGTCATGTTATAGTTATAGAAAATTAGGCCATCCTTTTTCATTCTTACAACTTCATTATTCCTGACATTGCTGTTTATTTTGTATTCAACCTTTTTGTGTCCATATCCATTGTAACCATCATTATATCCATTGAATTTCTTAACATTTCTATTCATATTCACTCTACCTCTGCACTAAACTGCCTTATGTCCAAACATATTGCAATGATAACATATTTCATTAAGAAACGTAACTTCTTTTCTAACTTATACATTCATTATCTTTGTGCCCTACTTTATTGCAAGAAAAAAGATTCTATTAAATAATGAATTTCTAGACTGAATAGGAGGTCTCTAATTCATTAGCCCCTTTTTTTCATATGCTTGTTGGTAATTGGCATGTTGGATGTGTTTTCATTAATATAAAGTATTCATGGGAATCATAGGGATGTCAACATGGCATAAAAGTTTAAAATAATTGATTAGAAGATCTATTTGTTGAATATTAACTGAACTGTTGTAGAATAGTGAGGAGAACATGTTGTTTAGAGGTCCGATGAGGTTCAGATATTGAATATATGAATTTTTTCACATGGGAGATAGTTGATGAAGGTAAATACTTTGTTCACTCCAAGTTTCAAAGCTTAATGTGAAGATTTGAGTATGATTCAAGGTTAGAGTTGGTGATTGATAGACAAAGTGATAGATAGTGTTGACAGGAAGACATAAAAGGGTCTAGTGGAATGAATCAAGATTGAATCCATAAGAGAACACTTAGGAGCATGCTTGGGAAAAACTCAAGTGTCTTCAACATAAAGGGTTGATACTTCATAGGTCTACATGGCATAATTCTATTGTCTCAAAGGTTGGAGTGAGTGTTCATGAGGAACATGTGAAAAAGGTTGACGAATCCAATGACTATGGTATATTTGTATAGATGAGTATTTTTAATGATGCTACAGGATGTTCTTGAGGTATGTGCTTGAAGAGATGATGATATTCATGGATAATAAGGATCTAATTGGTGGAATTTTTGGTTAATAATAATATTTTTATTATTATTCTTGTTCTTGGACGACTAGGTTGATAAATCAAGTTGTGCAAGTGTTAATTCATGAAATCTAAGAGATTTATGATCTCTAGGAAATTGATAAGTGTTATTCTTTGGATTTGACAATAAAAAATGAGTTTTGATGAGAGATTTGGAACAATTATTTTAAAACGAGATGAGTGAGGGTTTGTAGACCTTGTTATTGATATAAGGTGATGAATTAGGGAAAATCTAGCTGTAGATCATGGATGTAGATGCTAGAGGGTGCTAGAAGAGGAAGAGACAAATTGGGAGATGATGATAAGAGGTTAAAATGCGATCTCTATTGTGATTCATTAGATTTGTATCACACATGAGGTAGATTGTTGTAAATCTAATATGGGAAAGTGAGATACTGAGAGGGGGGGTGAATTAGATATCCACTACTACTTCCACTTTGACATAAATTCAACTTACATATCATAAACATGAAATTCAACACTGAAATAGATCTGGCAATCTAATAACAAGCATCAAATGAAACATATAACACGAAGATTTTGGTTACCCAAAAATCCTTGAAAGGTAAAACTTGGGTGGGGATGACACCCACAAATCTTTACTACTATAGTATTCAAGTTTGCCTCATAGGGTTACAAAGTTTGATCATTTTTTGATGATCTACCCTATGAGGGGTCTGCCCTGTTAAGAGATTATAGACTTATACAATTTACCTTGATTAAAGGATTTGAAACTTACAACTAAGTAAGCACTTGGTTAAGAGATTTATGAAAGCCTATTAGGACTACTCTATTAAGAGATTTACCCTGATTCACCTACTAAAATGTATTAGTACTTGATCCTTCGATTTTCACTATGAATGTTGATAATAGATCTTCTCCTTCCAATACTTATCTGATCTCAAAATCAGATATATCTTTGTTATGTCCTTTACTGCTTTGCTCGATCACTCAGACTAATGTTTGCATATATCAAAATACTTCTTTGTTCTACGTACATGAGATCTCCTTCATTACATCCATTCACATACATACAAAAATTTAGGGTTTGGATCTCATCTTATATAAACATCTGATCCACCTTCTAAATCAAGATCAATGATCTAGATTCTCTACTTATGCCGCTTAAGCATTCCCTTTTTCTGATAGGTTGCATGGCTTACATAGGGATTAATGATTAGAAATACAAGGCATAATGAACTCCTTGATTCCCTCAACAAACATTAAATCTTGCATAGAAGTGGGCAAAAATGGTTTACTTAAGTTTTTATGCCATTTCAAACACATATGTCAAAATTGGCTTTCTCAGTATATGAAGTCTCTGACGCTCATCATTTACTGTTCTTCATATACTAGTGCTCGACACTGAATCTTCTATACAACTCATCATAAACTGCAAAGTGACTATTGAAGTACTTGGTGACCATTGGCTTGCTTGATAGTAACTACTGCTCGGTAACTATATAAAATACAAGTCTTAACATAACTCGACCTTTACAAGATGACTCGGTCACAGTGATGACAGACCAACATTTCCTATAAAATGATTAAGTGCTAGACACTAATGAACAATAAAACTTAAGGATCAATAATCTACCCCTTTGACACTCCCCCTAAGACTTTGACTTAGTCTTCAAAATATTTCACATATATAAAAGACTCTTGACTCTTGACATTTGAGTATCATTCAAGGTTAGAGTTGGTGACTGATAGACAAAGTGATAGAGATTGTTGACATGAAGACAAAAAAGGGTCTAGTGGGATGAATCAAGATTGAATCCATAAGAGAACACTTAGGAGTATGTTTGGGACAAACTCAAGTGTCTTCAACTTAAAGGGTTGATACTTCATAGGTCTACATGGAATAATTATATTGTCTCAAAGGTTGGAGTGAGTGTTCATGAGGAACAAGTGAAAAGGGTTGACGAATCCAATGACTGCAATAGATTTGTATAGATGAGTATTTTTAATGATGCTACATGATGTTCTTGAGGTATGTTCTTGACGAGATGATGATATTCATGGATCATAATGATATAATTGGTGGAATATTTGGTCAATAATAATATTTTTATTATTGTTCCTATTCTTGGATGGTTAGGTTGATAAATCGAGTTGTGCAAGTGTTAATTCATGAAATCTAAGAGATTTATGATCTCTAGGTGATTGCTAAGTGTTATTCTTTAGATTTGACAATCAAATATGAGTTTTGATGAGAGATTTGGCACAATGATTTTGAAAGGAGATGAGTTAGGGTTTTTAGACCTTGTTATTAATATAAGGTGATGAATTAGGGAAAATCCAATTGTAGATCATGGATGCAAATGCTATAGGGTGCTAGCAGAGAAAGAGACAAATTGGGAGATGATGATAAGAGGTTAAAAAGTGATCTACATTCTGATACATTATATTTGTATCACACATGAGGTAGATATCATTATCAAAACTCACAAAAGGTTGAGATTATTTGAGTGATTAGATTGTAAGACAATGAGTCTTCCTCAAGGTTGGAGCCGAAGGGTTTTTCTTTGATTATTGAGCTCTAGGAAGTGATCCTAAATGCATGTGCATTATGCATTATTTTAATAATTTTATACTTATAAATAGGTATTTTTTTTATTGTGGGTAATCATCTCCACCGTGGTTTTTCCCTTAACAGGGTTTCTATGATAAAAATATTGTGTCAACTTGTGCGGATGCATTTCTGATTTATTTATGCATGCGTGTTGTATATTCTTTTTATTTGAATCATATTTAAGGGTACACAAAATTAAGGGTTTTTGGGTTTAGTGGTTTGAATCTTAAGGTATTGGTAACAACTAATTTGACTCCCCTCTGCCTCTTAGTTATTTCTTCGATAATATCAACAAGTAGTATTAGGGCATTGGTCCATTTGGAGAAAGCTTAACAACTTAAGGTAGATCCATTATGGCAGCTTACAAGAAGTAAAGTCATACGTTTGAAGACACAAACTATCCTATATGGAAAGGATGAATGATCACCCATCTAACATGTAATGGAGAGGACTTTTGGATCCTCACAAAGAATCCCTACACTCCTACTACAGATCTATCTATGGCTAAACCATATGAAATGAAGAAGTTTGAGTACAACATTAGATCAAAGGAAGCATTGATAAGTGCCTTATCAAATACTGAGTACACAAATATGATGGAGATGGAAATAACACATGAAATCTTGGTCAAGCTTGAAACCATTCATGAAGGAGATGCATGTGTCAAGAAAGAAAACTTGCAAATTATGAAAGGAAGGTATGAATCCTTGAGAATGTCTCAACATGAGAACATCAACTCTTCTATGTTAAAGATAAATTAATTAGTTTGTAGTAACTGGTATTCTTTTGGTGTGATAGATGAAGGGGAGATTATCTCAAAAGTGTTGATATCTTTTCCCCCTTACAAAAGAAAAATTGTTTCTCTAGAGGAAATCAAAATTATTGCTAATGTGACAAGAGACACACTAGTTGGTAAGTTATCTAATTTTGAAATGAGTGATTTTGGTGAATCTTTATCTAAAGTAGAATAAAATTTAAAGGATACAACATCCTAGAGAGACATGTATAGAGAAGATCAAAGTGAAGTATCTTCAAGAAGAGAATCAAAGTATGAACATGAGTAAAGAGAACTTAAAGAAGAGGAAAGAGAGCTTCAAGAGCTAGAAGAAATGGTATCAAGAAGGATAAGAAAAGGATCTAGTAAGTAAAAAGGAAATTTTCCCTTTAAATTCTTTTGTTGTAAGAAGATAGAACATTATGCCTCTAGATGTCCTAAAAGATTTCCTGAAGATAAGTATGATAAGCCTAGAGAAGAGAAAATGCTATTATGCTACAGATGATGATGATGTCATAGATTCTAAATCTGATAAGTCAAAAAGTGAAGATGGACTTGTGTTTTTCACAATAAATAAAGGTGAGTCTAAGTCTGCAAATTCTATATCTATCATTCCTACTACTGTAATCACCTAAAATTGGTCTAGTAGGACTTGAGCCTCCTCTTTTGATCAATTTGCCTCAAATCAAATCCTAAATCTCAAAGGGATGTTTACTAGACATAATTATGCAAAGTAACCCTTAAAATACCCTTTACATAATGAAATAAAAAATCTTATATCAATCTTATACTATGGTCTAATTTCTAGAGCTTGCATATTTATTTAATTTCTATAACCTTGCTTTTAATATCAATTTTCTACACTTTTACTAAAATAACACATTCACATGTGTGCACATTCTTAATCTTGATTAATTAGCAATTAAAAGGGATTTTTTCTTTCAAAATTGCTATTTTGTCTTACTCTACCTAACATTTCTTTTTCCTGTTAATCCTCACCATTCATTTCTACCTAACCTTGCATCTCCTTGCCTCTCCTTTTTATTTTTCATCATATTCACTCATTCTATTGCCTCTTAATCTTAGCCCTTCATGCTTGAGCAATTCCTTTAAAAGGAATCTCTTCCTTGGCTCAAGGGTTCCATCTTAGATTTTGGTGAATTGACGCAAGGAAGGATGAGATGACGAGCCAAAGGAACACCCAAATCACCAAACTCCTTGTAAAAACATTACATGGAAGCAATAACACCAGTAGGGAGAGAGAATGTAGAGACTCATATATTATTCATCAACAACCTCATAAATGCCAAGATGTAAGGCCTTCTCAATCATGGGAAAACATATTCAGAGTTTAATTACAACAGTCCTCACACATGCGAGGATTCAAGTTCCAGATCTTATCTTTTGTCTCCTAAAACTACCTCCTTAAAACTACAACATACTTCTTTATTTATACGAGAGGCTACCAAAACAAGTCGGCCTTGAGATCCATCATTGGAGAAGGAAATGACCAAATCTAGGTCTACATGCTTCCTAATGATTGATGTAACCATTAACTCCATGACTAAAATTAAATGCACAAGTCAGCCTCAAAAGAAATCCAAAATAAACCACTCGGTGAACAAGGTTACTGCGAAACAAGAAATTAACTCAGTGAACGAAGGAACCAAGTAGAAACTAAGCCTTGTCGGTGGAAACAAGAACACATCACTAAGAGCCCAAAAGAAGCTACCAAGAACAACTAAAAACTCTAACATATTTTTGGTGGTAAAGGATTGCTAAGAACCCGAGATGCTCCTACATCAGACACTTGGGGTTGTTTTGAGACGATTCTATGAATCATGTAGTAGGTATAATTTGAGCTGAATCCAACTCAGATTGTGTAATCCATGAACTATCTTCAATTGGTTTGTTTTTCCACTTTACCATATATTCCATGTACTATTTTTCTCTTGTGCTTCTGCCAACTCCTTGTTCCAAAATCTACTCAACTTATTATGTTTGCTTCTTAGGATAATCATTCAGTACTATCATTTCTTCATCATATTCATGATATTCATACAAGTATGCAATGCTAAATATAGGTGATATATCCATGTTATCAGGTAACTCAATCTCATAAGCATTTCCATTGTCAAACTTCCTCAATATCTTGCAGGGACTAAATTTCTTCATTTTCAATTTTCTATAGGTTTCAATAGGAAATCTGTCTTTCTTCAAATGAACCTTTATTTCATCCCTAATTGAAAAAGTCTTATGTCTTCTTGATTTATCTGCTCTGTCCTTGTATTTCTGATTACTATGTTCTAACTTATGCTTCACTTCCTCATGCAATGTCTTCATGAACTCAAAATTTTTTTCTCCATCAACACTTCTCTTTTCTTCACTAGCAATGTCTTTCAAATCTGATATACCTCTTGGTTGTATGCCATTAACAATCTCAAAAGGTGTATTCCCAATACTCCTATTCACTGAATTATTGTATGCAAATTCTTCTTGTGCCGACATAGAATCTCAATTACTCAATTTATCTCCAACTAAGCATCTCAACAGATTACCCAAACTTTTGTTTACAACCTCTATTTGTCCATCAGTCTGTGGGTGAAATGTAAAACTATACCTCAACTCGGCACCTGACTTCTTCCATAGAGTCTTCCAAAAGTATCCAACAAACTTACTATCTTGATCAGAGATGATACTCTTTGGTAATCCATGCAGTCTAACAATTTCCTTAAATAAAATATCTACTATATGTATTGCATTTGATGTTTTTCTACAGGGTATAAAATGTGTCATTTTAGAAAATCTATCCACAATAAAAAATATAGAATCATTATCTCTTACTATCTTCGGTAAGCCAAGAAAAAAATCTATATTGATATCAATCCAAGGTTTCTCAGGAACACAAATCAATGTATACAATCCAGTATTCTAACTTACTCCCTTTGCAACTTGACAAACTCCACAATATCTTTATATAACTATGGCCAAAAGTATCTTTCCTTAAGAAAATTTAACGTTTTGTCAATGCCAAATAGTCCAACCAAACCACTACTATGTTTCTCCTTTATCAAATTAGTTCTCATTGATCCTCTCAGTATACACAACTAAATACCTTTAAATAACATACCTTGTTGAATGAAATAGTCTTCCCATTTAGTACTTGGATGATCTTGAATAGGTGATCTACACTTTCTCCATGACTTAGGAAAATCAAGGTCAATTTCATACAAATCTTTCATATCATCAAAACCAAGAACTTCAATTCTCATATCATTCATCAAATATCTTCTACTCAATGCATCAACAACTCGGTTACTTACTCCACTCTTATGTTTTATAAAAAATGTATAACTTTGCAAATATTCAATCCATTTCATATGTCTTTGATTCAACTTGTTCTGACTACCCAAATATTGTAAAGCCTTATGATCAGTATACAACACAAATTCACTTGGTAACAAATAATGTCTCCATTTCTTTAGGGCTTGAACAATAGAATAGAATTATTGATCATACAAAGAATAATTTATTTTTGCATCATTCAATTTCTCACTAAAGAAAGCAACAAGTTTACCTTCTTGACTCAAAACAACTCCTATTTCACTACCACTTGCATCACATTCAACTTGAAATACCTTATTGAAATCAAGTAAAGCCAAGATAGACAATTCAACAACCTTATTCTTCAAAGTCTCAAAACTTGTATTAGCTCCATGTATCCACTTGAATTCTCTTTTATCTCCTCTCATAGTTTCAATCATAGTATTACAAATTGAATTTAAATTTTTTATGAACTTTCAGTAAAATCTTGTTAAACCATGAAATGATCTTACCTCACTAGTATTTTCAGGTGTAGGCAAATTCAAAATATCTTCAACCTTTTCAAGATCCATTTTCAAACCATCAGCTAAAATCACAAATCCCAATTACACAATCTCCTTTATCATGAAGGAAAGATTTTTCAAATTAATCAACAACTTTTGTTCTTTCAATCTCTACAATACATGTTTAATGTACAACAAATGTTCTTCTCTGGTCTTACTAAATAACAAAATGTCATCTGGGTATACAATTACAAATTCACCAAAGAATTTCTTCAAAACCTCATTCATCAATCTCATAAAAGTACTCGGTGCATTAGTTAAACCAAAAAGGTATAACCAACCACTCATACAAACCTTCTCTTGTCTTGAAAGAAGTCTTCCACTCATCACCTTCTCTGATTCTGATTTGATGATATCCAATTTTCAAATAAATTTTGGTAATATATTTTTCTCCACTCAAACTATCTATTATGTCATCGATTCTCGGTATAGGAAATTGATATTTCACTGTTATCTTGTTGATTGCTCTAGAATTAGTACATATTCTCCATTCTCCATTCTTTTTAGGTGCCAATACAACTGGTACAACACATGGACATAAACATTCTTGGATCAAACCCTTCTACAATAATTCTTGGATTTGTTGATTAAGCTCCCGATTCTCGGTAGGTGTCAATCAATGTGGTGCCTTGTTTGTTAAACTAGCTCCAGGAATTAGATCCATACAATGATCAATGCCTATCTTCGGTGGTAAACCATCAGGTACATTATCATAAATGATCTCTCTGTTCTTGGTGAGTATCTTATCAATCTTGTCATGGATACTATCCACTTTATTCTCACTCAATTTTTTAGGAATCACAATAAAGACTACATCATTCTTCTTTAAATCATTAACAAATTTTCTTCCTTCCATCAAACAAACTTTCACAGATGTGCAAACATTACCAATAGATTCTTCAATCAAAGATGGTTTGTGGGAGGCGAGATGTAGATCCAGGATTAGCAGATATGCTGAGACAAATTATTGCTAGGTTATAAGTCATTGAGACAACCAATGCTGAGGAAGACATCTTGAGGATATTAGTGATGAAGAAGCTGAAGATGAACAAGGTGAAGCAAAACCTACACCTGTGATGGGTCAAGGAGAAGAAATAATTTTGAAGGCATTGACAAATTTGAAGTCTACACCACATTTCAATCCTCCTGAATATAGTGGAAGGCTAGATTCGAATGAGCTGATGGATTGGATAACCAAGATGGAGAATTATTTTGAATATGAAAATGTTCCCAAGGAAAAGAAGATGAAAATTACAAGCACAAAGTTGAAAAGTCAGGCATTCTTGTGGTGGGAGAATCTACAATTGGACATAAAAAGGAAAGGCAAAAAAAAATCAAGGTATGGAATAAGATGGTAATTAAAGTGGCAAGTTCTTACCTTGTGATTATCTCGTCTTGCCTTACATAAACATTACAGGGAAGCAATAACACCAACAGGGAGAGAGAGAATGCAGAGATTCATATATTATTCATCAATAACCTCATACATGTTGGGCTGTACGGCCTTCCCAGTTATGGCCAAATACATTTAGAATTTAATTACAATAGTCCTCATACATGTGAGGATTCAACTTTCAGATCCTATCTTCTATCTCCTAAAACTGCCTCCTTAAAATTACAACATACTTCTTTATTTATACAAAAGGCTACCGAAACAAGTCAACCTTTAGATCCATCATTGGAAAAGAAAATGACCAGATCTAGGTCCACACACTTCTCAATGATTGATGTAACCATTAACTCCGTAACTAAAATTAAATGCACAAGTAGGCCTCAAAAGAAATCCAAAATAAACCACTTGGTGAACAAGGTTATTGAGCAACAAGAAATTAACTCAATGAACCAATCGAGCCAACTCGGTGAATGAAGGAACCGAGTAGTAACTAACAACTCTAACATGTTTTTGGTGATACAAGATTGCCAAGAACCTGAGATGCTCCTGCATCATGAATTTAGCTTTCTTTCATTCTTAGAGTACTTTTGCTAATTTGAATTCTTAGCTTTTACTTTCCTTTCTTACATTACTTGAATAGTTTAGCTCTTGCATCTTCATTCTAGAATACTAGTTGTTTGCATTCATTTTAGCTTAATCTCTCATTATTAACTTTCACTCTTGCACCTTAGCTTCATTCTTAGCTTTGAATATTCCATTTTAGAGTAGTCAAGTTACTAATCCTCTATGCCAATTTGACGAGAATCATGAGAAGGATTAAACTCACTTCAAATAGGAAGTTATGAGCCACTTCTTGATATTTCATCTTACATGGATTCTCTCAAGTGTAATCATTCATAGAAGTGTGTCACACTTTTGATCACACATCTTTGGCACCCACCGTGGGGCTGGACTCTCATATTTAGCTCCATTTCTTGCATTTTCAGCTTTTTTGTGTCACGGATTTGTCATTTTGTTTTTGTTGGCCAGAGAATCGAAAAACACTTCATACTATACTAGGGCAACATTCTAGTATACTACCAGGTGAAATTTATCATTTTCTAGAATATGGCCCTAGTTCTCTGAGAAATATCTCCTCCCTCCCAAACAAATATCATTCTACTTCTCTGAGGTATAACGTTTTGCATCAAAATATCACTTGGCCTCTTTATGGTATATCGTAGGATTTTTTGATAGACAGATTAAGTGTCATCCAAATTTAACTTATGTCACAGTCCATGTTTTTAGCTAAGTTTTCTTGTTCTTTCTTGCATTTTTGAATTTAGTGGTTTCCTAATAGAAACTAACAAGTGATCTTGTAGGGCTATTGCTTTCATTTGCATGCATTTTGTGCCCTAACTTGTGGTTTTGTATGATTTTCTTCCCAAAGAGATCAATACATTCATGGTTGCTAATGCTTTGTGATGGAGGATGGTTGTCAAAGGCTCAATCTTGAAACTACTAATGCTATTTTTCTTGTAGGCTGCCTTGGATATAAAAATCAATATTGTGTTTTCTTACATTTGATTTTCTAGGAACCAAGCTTAACTAGAAGGCTTATTGTCTTGTGATTAGTTGAGTAGTAGGAGAGTATTCTCTTTTCCTTTTGGAAAATCATAAATCTTGACTTACTTGGTTGATCACTTACAATTAGTCTTGGGTAAATGAAAATCTTCTTGATGTGTTTGGGAGACACCATGGAGTAGGAGAGTATGCTCTTTTCCTCATGAAAAATCATAAATCTAGACCTTCACTATCTATCCATTTGCTTTCTTGTATTTACCTTTAGAGGGCCTACCAAGAGAGTGATCTTTTGGGATTGACCTAAGTGGGGAACAAGTGAACCTGGATAACTCAATCTCATGATAATTTGTAAGAATTTTCAAATAGCAAATATTGAACCAAGGATCTAGAGGTTGAAGAAAAGCACAAGAGAGAAAATATGAATGCAAGGATGGATTGAATAGATCCAATGAATTCACCTTGATTGAATTGATGAATGAATCAATGTTCCATGAAATGATTACATAATAGGCCTCTTTATATAGGAAAGGAAATAAGAGAGAATGATAAGGAGCTGATAAGCTATCACCTATGCTAGGTGTAATCACATGTCCACCAAATGTGGATCATCCTCCAATATGCACTAAAGTATGTGCATTGGATTAGGATGATAATGTGATAAGAGCACAAAAGGTGGATCTCACACACAATGAGGTATGTGAAGACAACTATAGCACCAAAAGTGAAATTTATCCTACACCATGTGCTTAATAGATGTGCACACTCTTAGGTGTCTCAATCACAAACTACTATGCAATGCATTAACCTAAGTAAGATTAAGTAAAGTGTAATTGGGAATAATTAATTACACCAACACCCCCCCTTAAGTGCAACTTAGGGGAATGCACTTAAACTCACAATGCAAGATGGGTCCCAACAACTAGGCCATGTTAGGTACCCATGTACAAAATACATGAAATGCATAACTCTCATAAAGTGGAGAAAGAGGGAAAACCTCATGGGAAAAACCCTCCCCCCAAAAGAGAGAAGAAAATAAGATGCATGGATGGATGGAGTGCTCAAGACCCCCCAAGAACTACATACATCATGTATATACAAAGAAGTATCCCCCCATAAGAAAGATAGTTGGAGACATGATATCCCCCCCATAATGTAGAGGCTCCCATGTTGATGAAGAGTACCTACAAACAATAGTTCAACCAATGCTTACAAGAAACATGTCTCCCCTTAGGAAGAAATAGATACATCAAATGACGGAGAAGCCAATCCTTGTGCAAATGGAATGAGGAAGAAGATGTAGGAATCTCTGAAGACTAATTAGGAATCTCCAAACTCAAAAAATCTATCACCTCATGTGACAAATCAAGTGAAGAAGGAGAAGAATCAAGTGCACCAATCTCCAAAGAAGGGGAAGAAGTGTCTCTAGCTATGATGAAACTATCATCAAGGGAAAGAGAAACTCCCTCATGTATGTCTTCCAAATCTGCATCATGAGAATCAACAAATGCTAAAGATGCATCCAAGTAGTCATCACACTCTGCAAGATCTGAAACACTATGATCATCTTGCCGAATAGTAGAGCCCATGTCTGAAGAAGTAGGAGGTGGAGGAGTAGGAAGATCAACACTTGTCTCAACAACAAAATGATTCAAATGCCCAAAATTCTCCTCATAATTATCCCTTGGCAAAGGGATGGGTACATCATGTATATCATCATCATTATCAACAAAATTAGAAAAGGAATACATGCGGGATGTATGATCAACAACTCCCATAGCTATGACATCTCTAGTCTCCATGTCCCTAATGTAGACATAATCAGGAGTGAACTCAACAATTTTACCTTGTGCCCCATGTGTAATTTGGTAAATAGAAAGAAGATTAGTGGTCAAGGATGGTACACAAAGAACATCATTAAATGTCCCCTCTCCCATAGGAATAGAACCTTTTCCACAAATTCTCATGAATGTGTTGTTACCCATCAAAATATTAGGAGAATTACAAGGCTCAATAGAAGAAAACATATCCATAGAAGATGCCATATGATGTGATGCACCTGAATCAAGAAGCTATTTACCTTGTTCAAGATGTGTGGAAGCCATGAGTGCTTTTCCTTTACCTTTATCTTTGGATGATGATGGAGATGTAGAAGATGCCAAATGTGTAGAAGGAGCAAACATTGATGAGGGAAACTTAATGTTGTGTTTCTGAATAATGTGAGTTAGCTCATCAATCTTCTTTTGAAAACACTTATGCTCATCATGTCCTAACTTTTGACAATATGGACATTTATCTCTTTTTCTTCTAGATGATTCCTCTCTTGAAGAGGACTTGGATTCAGTACTTTTTGGTGAAGAAGATTCATTACCTTTGTCATGAGGCTTAGGATCCTTATTGTGTTTCTTTCCTTTGCCATTAGAAGCCTTTGATGTAGACTCACTTGCAATCAATGATTGATGTGTGGAAGGCTTCAATTGACCCATGTGTGCCAACTTTGCTTGTTCCCTTGTGAGCTGCGCTGTAAATTCATCAAGAGAGGGAAATTTGTATGCACTACCAAGAGCATCCATAGTAGCATAGAATGTAGAAACAAAGATAGAATAATCAGGACCAAGCTTGGAAAGAATAGAAAAGATCAATTGTTCATCCCCTTTAACAATGCCACATGAAGAAAGCTCCAATCTAATAGTATTGAAAATAGAGAAAAAATCTTGAATATTGTCAAAATCCCTATGATTAAAACCTATGAGATCATTCTCTAATCTGAATTTCCTCATTCTATTAGGTTTACCAAAGAGTCCTTCCAATGTGACCCAAGCATCATGAGGATGTGTGCAAGATTCAATATGAAAAAGTAAGTTGCGAGAGATGGATGATCTAAGAGAGCCAAGTGCTTTATCCCTTTGATGAAACCATTTTTGCCTTTGTACAACACCTATTTGAGGTTCTTGATCCTGCCCAAGAGTCATTCTAAGCAATCTGAGACTCAACAAATGATCACTTAAAGAAACTTTCCATTCATGGTAGTTATATGGAGTGAGGATTTTAACGGTTGAATTATCCATATTAACACCAAATAATGACTGATAACTACTGATAACTCCTTCAAATGATTGATGCAAATCAGAAAACTAAAATTCAAGGATTAACCAAGTGCAAGTATAGCCCCAAAATGACCTATTTCTGAAAGTGATATGTCTACCCAAAATTACTCAAATCTGAGACAAAAAATCATGCACTTTCAAACAAAATTTCACCTTAAAATGTTACCATATGTGCCCAAACGAAGCCCTGGAAGTTGCAGAAATCAGGAACAGAAAGGAACAGTCAACAAGATCTTCAATTTTTGACAAATTTGGCCACCAAAATGCAAAATGAACACCACCACTAGAAAGTTCAAGAAATTTTTGCCAATTTAAAAAAAAATTGCTTGAAAAAAGGAGAAAAATTGAGCAAAATATGGCCCTCTAAAGTTGGACTGTCAAACCAAAAATGCAAATGGTGAAGGCTGGGAAATATCCAAACCCTGTTGACATCAGCATTTCATGGGGTTAAATTTGAAGGTCATACGACCATCAAAAAAGACCCAATTTGCCCTACTGCGATGGCTAAATGGCCGTCAAATTTAGGCTCATGTGCGTGATGACGACGGTAAAAAAATGCCCAAAGGCTGACATGGGGATGAGTTGGCGGACCATACTGTATGGTCGGTGATGTTTTGATGATGTCAGCGAGTGATGTGTCAGGTTACTGGGCGTCTGCTGGTCGCTGAGGTGTCAGGATCTGAGCTGCCGCATGGACAATGATGACTGGGCAGAGGTGGCTCTGTTGGCGATGATGTGGGCACACTGCGTGGATATCCGGTGTGGTGACTGGGACTCCTGGGTGGTTGTAAAGGTCATTGCTGCAGAGGTGAAGGCCAGCGGAGGGGCGCTGGCGGTGAGAGGGGGACCGGTGGAGGAGTAGCGGTGGTGTGGGATATTAATCCCACATGCGCCGTGTTATGGGGTTATATACCCTTTTTATATGCAAAGACCCTGAGATAGAAACAAACAAGTGAGTTGGGCTCAGCTTGCTTCTTGCCTTGGTTGAGCGCAGGTCCTGTCTGCTCTACTCTGTTGATGTCACTGTGATGTGTGCTCTGCTTGTGGATTTATATATGATAGAATATTCCTTAATACTAGTATAAATGTAGGCCATGTACTAGGGCCAAAATTATTTTGCAAGCAAAATAAAAGTCTGAAAAAATAGCAGAATAATCAAATATATTTTTTTTTGAAAAATTGTACCGCAGAGGTGCAGATTGGGCCGTACGACTCGATTTGCAAATTTTTTTTTGCCTCGGATTGGACTTTCACAAAATATAGGTGAATTTATAGTCGATCTTAATCGAAACAGCCTCCCAGACGCAATGGTGAGGTCAGATCTACTCCAAGATGCCTCTATCGCACGTTGGTTTCCAGATCTAAGATTTGGACATACAAAGGCTTGCAACAAGATCTCTTCAAATCGGCTGATCTAAAATGCTCCAATGGCTCTAATACCATGTAAGAATTTGCAAATAGCAAATATTGAACCAAGGATCTAGAGGTTGAAGAAAAGCACAAGAGAGAAAATATGAATGCAAGGATGGATTGAATAGATCCAATGAATTCACCTTGATTGAATTGATGAATGAATCAATGTTCCATGAAATGATTACATAATAGGCCTCCTTATATAGGAAATGAAATAAGAGAGAATGATAAGGAGCTGATAAGATATCACCTATGCTAGGTGTAATCACATGTCCATCAAATGTGGATCATCCTCCAATATGCACTAAAGTGTGTGCATTGGATTAGGATGATAATGTGATAAGAGCACGAAAGGTGGATCTCACACACAACGAGGTATGTGAAGACAACTATAACACCAAAAGTGGAATTTCTCCTACACCATGTGCTTAATAGATGTGCACACTCCTAGGTGTCTCAATCACAAACTACTATGCAATGCATTAACCTAAGTAAGATTAAGTAAAGTGTAAGTAGGAATAATTAATTACACCAACATAATTAAAATATTTCTTAAATCTAAAGAGAGGGAATACTTGACTATTTTCTACTTTTAATGTTTCTTCATGTGTAGGGCCTAGCTGCCTCAATCTTGCTAAGAAAGACTACACTTGATTGGGCACTTGTAGGGCCTTCTTGGTCTAAATCTTATTTACAAGACTAGAAGGGGAGTACATTTAGTTTGTATATGGTTGAGAGGTCTAAATCTTGCTTGTGAGACTATGTATTTTAGGTTCTTGTAGGGCTATAGGCCTTAATTTTTCTTGCAAAACTACAAGGCGTAGTCATTAACAAAGATTCTTAATGTAGACTAAGGTTTATCTCTATCTGTTCAGAATAGGTGTAAACAAGAAAATGTTAGATAAATCTAAACATTTATATCAGTTGAAAATATAAACATAAAAACCAAGCTACCTTAGATTGAGCCAAAATAGATGCATTCAAGCACTGTTTGATTTTCTCTGATAGGAGGGATGTGGGTGTGCTCTCTAAGCACTTGGAGCTTGTCCCTAATGCATTTTAGGAAGGATTGAGATCCATGATAACCCCATGGATGGCACAATATCGGGTATAGAACACCCGATTTTCCCGTAAGGCTTCAAGGATCCTAATGATGCTAAGAATGATTTAGATAGATTTATTTTAATCCAAATGAAGATGTGATATTATGTAAATGCTTATGCAAAATAATGAAGAAACTAGTTAATCCATTAACTAAGCTAAGATGTGATTTAAGAAAAGCTTGAAAATGAGTTTAAACTAGCATATATGATAAAAGCTTAATATTTAAGATTAATATAGCATTATAACACTACTCAATGTAAAAGATGTGAATTGATATTTTGCTCTTGGAAGAGGAGAGTATTTATAGGATTTGAGGAAGGGTTTGGGTTAGGCAGTGGAGTTAGGGTTAGAGGTAAGGTTTTGGGTAGAGTTTGGGGATAGTTGGGGGTTAGGTTAGATTAACATTGGTCAAAGTTGCTCACACATGTGTGAGCAACACTAGGGAAGTGTGCAAGGGGAACAAGAGTGGAAAAAGAGACATGGGCTTCATTAATGGCTTGTAAGAGTCATTACTAAGGATATAAGAAGCATTTATGAGGGGTTTCGACCCAAAGTCAAAGTTTGAAGGGTTAGGCTAAAAAGGATATGAATCACCCTTTAATCAGGTTTAGGCTGAGTTTAGGAAATTCTAGAAGAGGTTAGGGATTTCTAAAAGATTTCTAAGGTTTTATGATTTAAACAAATATTTTATTTATTTAAAGGATTTTTGGTCAATTTATTAAATAATTAATAAATATTGGAGGGAATAATGTTTAAATGAGATTTAAACATTTTTGGAGGGGATTCCTTAATTAAATATTTTTAATTAAGATAGTAGGAATTAATGTTATAAAAAAAATTAATTAAATAAATAATTAATTAACAAATGACGATGTCATCAGGGGTTTTCAGAAAATAAAAATACTTTTATTTTCTAAAATATTTTTAGGTGTCTACATTTTGCCCCTCTTTGATGCGATGCTGCAACTGGCATGACGTCAGAGATAATAAAATAAGATGCCCCAGGCTAGAATTTAGAGCATAAGAGGTTGTGCCCCCTCGAAAAAATAATGCATAGAAAAAATGTGAAATTTTCTCGAAAAGAACACAGAAGGGAAGGGAAAGGACGAAGGAAGAAGGGAGAATAAATAACCAAACTTCCAAGAGCAAAGATGGAGGAATGCAGGATGCAGCTACACACAAAGATGGAAGATGCAAGATTAATCTATATGATACAAGATGCAGGGGGATTTGGGGAGCTCCAAGGATAAATATGGAGAGCACAACCTAGTTTGATATAGAAATGCTAGAGACTTGCCAAGAATATTGGGATCACAAGGCCTTGTCACTAGTGTTGTAGAGGACTGACGTGAAAAAGACACGCAAAGGTTGCCCCAACATCACGCATGAACCCAAGAGGAAGCATGGTAGAAATGATGCTAGAAAAACCATAAACAAATGACATTACCCAAGTGCACCATGTAACTAAGAAGATCACACATGAACTGTGCAAGGGTCACATTCGACTAACTCATAGACATAAGCAAAAGATCAAAAGACCTTGTCCTAGATTGCGCTCAGTCGCAACGCACCATGATATAAAGGATCATGGCGACTTTGAGGAGACAAACAATGAGAACCTGTAAAAGATTAACAAGATCCAAAGGAAAAAATTGTAGACCAAAATGATAACTCTAAAAGACATCCTTTTCCAAGGAGAGAGATTGATTTGATTGATGGGGGAAAGATTTGGTCTGAACATGATGAATGATACATCGACACAAACTAGGGTTGATTGGTGGAAGATTAGGTCTGACAGGAGGAAGTATCCATCCTCAAGGACCCGTTGAGTGATGAGGAGAATGAGTGTTTCCAGATTTTCACCAAAATACTTGTCCAAGGCGCTTGAATTGTCAAGTTTTCACCATGGGATGCTTATTTATTTCTTTTCTTTTTTTCTTTTTTTTTGTATTTTTCTGGATTTTCCAATTTTTATGGATTTTCTGAATATGGAGGATCTAGTTCATGCATAGAACCTATTGGCGTTTCAAAATGGCTTATGCTCTTAGGCTGCCAATATACCCTCAGATAGATTTTAGGATTGGTAAATTCCAAAATGTAGAAGGATCTTAGGGTAACTGGACCAACTATAGGGACAAGACTACCCTCTTCACTTCTGGCTCTGCAAAATCAAGGTGGGTGCACCTAACCCAGTGAAAACTATACTTTACACACCAAAGACTGGGTTTGAATAATAGATTGATAGTAAGAAAGTACTAAATGCTAACCACACATTCATTGACTCTCCATTACTATTGGGTAACACAACCACACAACCAAAGACCTAAAGCTTAGAAAGGTTATTGATTTTAAGATTTGGAATGCAATAACTTCAATCAATGTATGTTAACAAGAGAAATACTCATTTAGGCCAGTGCCTCATCCATTGGGCAAGATTTCTTAGACACAAAGACACATGGATTTGAGAATATCTAAGAATTCATAGCGATAAATACATTTATCATAATCTTTACTGCTTACAAAACATCCTTATATAGACAAAGGGCAAACTCATATCCCATTTAGAGCATTGTTTAATCCAATCCTAGATTAGAACTCAAGAATGAAGATACATACATAAAAAAATATGTAATGAGCTAGAAAAATCAAAGCTTACTTGACTTGACACAAAGGAGAGATAAGAATCAGATATTTGTATTAAGTATGATGAATTCCTTCTGTGTATACAACGAATCACAAGACACCTTGCTTGCAAACTATAGCTTAGGCCTACAACTTTCTTCTTTCATTAACAAACACTAAATAAAAAACTATTACAAAACCATGGGACGAGAAACTAGGGACTGATTTTCAACTTCAAAACTGGAACCCCTACAAAATCAAAATTTTTACATTAAATACCACTGGTTACCTTGGAATCCCAAACAGGTTAGGATGCAACAAGCTATGGATAACCAGGGTTAGGGTTTCCACCCACCAAACAATTCAAACAAATAAGAAATTAATACATTGGAGGGAAAACCAAGCAACCTTGAGCAATCAGATCTAAAATTCAATCTTCACTTATGGTAATTCTTCTAGAAATGTACTGAAGATCATGAAATTCCTACAAATTCATCTGATTTGACCCCTGCAACATGCCTTGAGCATCATTTATTCATTCTCCCATGGCACAACACTCCTCTACGATCAATCATCAAACACTTGGACCTCACCACAACAACTGCAAATCATTTCTATTAAGTTCGGCCATCGAAACATTCAATTCTAGTCCTTTCTATCGCTGGAAAGCATTCAAGTTTTCAAATCTGCAAAGAATAGCTACTTTTATGGGGCTACCGATGTATCAATGGCCCACATTCAAATCTGAACTTGGTTTATATCGTAACCATTAGATGCTTTTCCTTTTCCCGGGTTATGTTTTTACTTTATAAGAATCTAGCGAATACGCGACTGAAAAACCTTCGGCCATTCGCGAGAACTTTGAGAGCACCACTAAATTATTCGGCTATTATGCGAACACTATTTTCCAAATTGCTAAGTCTTTAGACCTTTTGCCAAAACATCACGCGAACCAGTGAACAAAGCAAGCATTTGTCAAAACTGCCAAAACCTTATCCAAACCGCCAAAAAGACTGAGAAATTTTACTGGGCCCGCATCAAGAAGATCGACGATTGTCTGCTTTTCGCACAGACCTCCAAGATTCCTTCAAATCATAAGACAACCATCGAATGAAGAATCTTACCCTACTCTGACAACTCTTTGACACCAAAAGAAATCAACAGCTGTCTTAAGTTCGCATGTTTCAGAAAAAACCCTTAAGAACATACATCGGCTGTAGATCCTTTGTCATTATCAGAACTATAGAAACTTGGAAATCCTCGGCCCGACTGACATAATCCAATTCATCACCATGTGGATGAATGAAAAAAAGACAACTCAGCACACTGTGGCACATAAAAACTATCTGGAAATCAGACCCACCTTAATACTGCCGCCTAAGAATAAAGTAACATCGATAGTTGGCATAAGATCTCAAAGCTCTGACACATCTCATGAGAACTTACATCAACTGTTGATTTACTACAGATGTCAGAACCTTCTGAGTCTCAAAAAATTAGGTCCCACTGATAGCATATGCAGTCATTCACCTATGGACCAATCAGATACTGCCAAATCAACACACCTGGCATGTGGACCCGCTTGAAAAGAAAGGCTACGTCACAAAAGGAAATCAACAGCGGGCGTAAGATCTTATGAGCCAGGAAGATTCTATCCACTTATAAGACAATCGTTGATTAAGAATCTCACTACAGGGCACTTCTCTTTCGTGAATGTGCGACTAAGGGAAAAAGATATCAGTGTTCGCCAGGTCACTGGATAAAAAGATAAGACCGCCAGGCATTTAGAGAATTATACGAACACTATTCGCTGAATCGCCAAAAAGTTTATAAGGCATGAAAAAGTATTACTCGATTCAGTGAAAACTGGGCACAGAAAATAACCACGTGCACTAAGGGATTCTTAAGTGGCGCAAAAAGGTAACACAAAATTAGAATAGGGCGAGACAAAACTAGGGCTTTTTCATGGCAACGGCTAGATTTTTTTGAAGTTTTGCCTAGGGTTTAGCCAAAAAAGGAAGATAAATAGTTGTAGAGGTCTGGGAAAAGGGTATGGCCATGAAAATTTTTATATAGTGCTAACAGTGGCTCATACTTGGGGACGTGTATCTCTTGCAGATACAATGAGCAAGCTAGAATCTCCTGGAAGAGTAGACCAACTCAAAACTTTTACCAAAAAACAAAAACAGATGACTAAACAAGGGAAAACCTAAACTACTGCTCATGGAAAAGATACTTCAGGAGAAGTAAAACTTTAGGAATTGTCCATGAACAGGCAATTCTAAAGTACCACCAGTTAAATCCTTCAGGACATAAGAATCTATCCCCCATTTGCTTTCAATAAGATAAGGGCCCAACCAAATTGGATCAAATTTTCCATGCTTCCCCTTATCTTCTAACCTTGCATTCCACATCAAGACAAGGTCATCAGTTTCAAAACTTCTCTGGGTAGCCCTCCTATCAAATAAATTCTTACATTATTTATGTAATGTCTCATTTTTTTCATGTGCATCTCTCCTTACCTCCTCCAATTGGATCAGTTCATCCATTCTTACTCTCATCTCATCATTCAAATTTTCATCATATGTTTGGATGAACTTATACATCTGCAATAAATTATTTTGAGGCAATCTAGCACTTATTCCATATACCAAATCAAATGGAGCACAACCTATGGCCTTCTTTACAGTTACCCTATCAGCCCATAATGCCCACCATAACTTTGAGTCCCAGGCTTTCTTATTTTTATCCAGTACTCTCTTGAGAATCTTAATTAAACTTTTGTAACTAGACTCAGCCTATCCATTTCCTTGTGGATGATATGGGGAAGAGAATGAAATGTGTATCCCATATTGCTGACAAAAATCACAAAATTCCTATGATCTAAAGCACATTGCATTATCAACCACAATTACCTCTGGGCAACCAAACCTAGTAAGGATGTTCTGCATCATAAAATTTGCTAGCACTTTGCTAGTAGCCTTTCTAGTAGGGATAGCTTCAACCCACTTGGTAAAATAGTCTATTGCCACTAGTATGTAAGAATGTGCACCACTAGACTTGTTTGGAATTTTTCCAATAAAATCTATACCCCACTTCTAGAAAGGAGCCTGAACTGCAACATGCCGGAGTGGAAAATTTCCATTAAACTTCAACTTTCCAGCAAATCTTTGACATGCATCACATTTTCTTACAAACTAATGTGTATCCTTAAAAACTGTAGGCCACCAAAATCTAGACCTAAGGATCTTGTGAGTTGTGGTCTTTGCCATATAGTGGTCTTTGCCATATAGTGTCCTCTACAAACACCTTGGTGCATTTCCTTTAACAGAGCTTCAGATCTCTCATGGTCTATGCAATTTAGCAATACTCCTTCATTGCTTCTCCACCACAACTTACCATGTATAATGGCATACCTTACAGATTGCAACTTGATAGTTCTACTTTTATTTTCATCCATCTCAGGGGGGAGGATCAATTTCTACAAGTAACCAATAACATCTTTGTACCAGTCACAATAATCTGTATCACAAACATATGGCCTTTGTTCTTCTTCTAACACATTTATATTATTTGTAATTAAATTGCTTTGTGCCATTAATTTTGCAAGACCTAAGCCTCTTACCAACTTTGTAATCTAGATATCAATATTAAATTCTTGGATCCTATTGATCCATCTACATCTTTTCCCTGAAACTTCTTGTTGCACCAATATATCCTTAACTGCAGCACTAGGAACATAAGCAACCACCTTAGCTCCCACAAAGTAACATCTAAAAGCCTTGACTGCTTTAACTAAGGCATAAGCCCATTTCTCAGTAATATCATATTTCAATTCTGCTGCTTGTAGAGATTTGCTAAAAAATGATATAGGTTGTTCATATCCATCTAAATTCTTCTGCAATAAAACTGCTGCAACTATATGACAAGAAGCAAAAGAAAATATCTGCATGGGCTTACCATAATCAGGTGTCCTCAAAACTAGAGCATCCTTGATGGCCTTTTTGATACTTCTGAAAGATTCATCTACTTCTTCATTCCACTCAATCTTTGCCTCTTTTTTCAACATTCTAGAGATAGGGATATTGATTTCTGCAAAATTTGTAACAAATCTCCTTAGAAAGTTTACCTGCCCAAAGAAGGATTGTATTGCTTTAACATTTCTAGGTGGTGAAAGCTTGTCTATAGCCATAACCCTTTCAGGGTCAATTCTCACTCCATCCTTGGACACAATATGTCCTAAGAGCTTGCCTTCCACAACACCAAAGGAACACTTCTTTGGATTCAAAGAAATCCCATACTCCAAGGCCCTAATAAATTTTTTTTTAAGATGTTCACAATGCTGACTTTCCTTATCCAAATATGCTGTGAGATCATCCTGATATACCACTAGAAATTTGTTTATGAAGTCTGCAAAGGCCACATCCATAGCTCTCTAAAAAGTAGCTCCTGCATTTGTCAGACCAAAAGGCATTCTAACATAAACATATGTTCCCCAAGGGGTAGTAAATGTAGTCTTGAATTGTTCTGACTCCTTGACCATGACTTGATTATATCCAGAGAAACCATCCATCATGGACATTAACTCTGATCCAGTAACCTTCTACAACATATTCTCCATATTAGGCAAACCATAATTGTCCTTCAAAGAATTGACATTCAAGTTCCTAAAATCAACACATAACCTAATGTCACCATTCTTTTTTCTAATTGGAACCAATTTTGACACCCAAGTAGAATGTCTGACAGGCTTGATGATTCTAGCATCCATCATCTTTTTGAGTTCATCTTGCATTTTTGGTGCCAAGGTAGGATTCAGAGGCCTTAAATTTTTCCTAAAAGGTTTGGTTCCTTCTTTCAATGGTATCTCATGCTGGAATAGATCTTCTCTATAGGCTTTCAAATCATCATAAGACCATGCAAAGACATGTCTAAATCTTTTGAGAAGATCAATCAAACTGTTCCTAGTTCTTTGGGACAAACATTTACCTATATAAACAATTTTAGGTATTTGACTTGTTCCTAAATTTACTTCCTCCAAATCATTTATCTTATCAAAAAATTTAGGAAAACAAGTCCTTTCTTTATCATCAAATGCCCTCTCAAGAGAAACCAATCCCTTTGGGATCCTATTTGATCTTAATTGCAAAAATTCCTTCCCAAGAACATTTTCTTTTCCATTTCTGATGTCAACATAAGTGCTAAAATCCATCTCCTGACCATTAAAATGAGAATCACACTGCAAAAACCTTAGTATATCCTGATCATCAAAAAATACCTGCCAATTCTCAACATTGTCTGGGATAGAAGGCCTAGACTTGAACTCAATTTTGGATATCCCCGCAAAAGTAACATCCTTTGGCCTTAGTGCTATGTTTGCTAATAAGTCAGCCATCCTATTTTGGCTTCTATCCACCCAATCAATACCAAAAGCACTGAAACCTTCAATTTCATCCCAAACAACATTTCTATATTGTCTCAACCTTTGATTCTTTGATGCATACCTTGATCTAATCCGAGAAACTATTAACTCAGAATCACCAATCACCCTAAGATGTTTGATTCCATGTTTTGATGCTTGTCTCAATCCAATCAGTAGGGTCTCATATTCAACAATATTATTTGTGCAAGGGAACAAGAGAGTGAAAGAAAACTTAAAAGTCTTACCACTTGGGGATATCAATAGCACTCTTGCTCCAGCACCTTCCTTTGAACTTGCTCCATCAAAATACAAGGTCCATAAGACATTACCTTCTGCCATATTATTTTCATCATCATCCAGAAGGATAGGCTTGACCTTTTCTTGCACCTCTTTCTCCTGAACTTGGAAAGAGCCAATATCAGTGTCAACAAAACAATTTATATTGTCATCTTCATCCTCCTCAATCATATGTGGAGTTCTAGCTTCCCTTGAAACTTTCACACTTTCTCCTTCAATGCTAAAAGGAGCAAAAGACAAGTCACATTGAATACTTCCTCCCATAGAAGAACTCCATTTTCTAGATAATAGCATTCCATATTGAGGAGGAATATCAACTACAAGAACACTCATAGTTAGTTGTTTGTCAGGAAATGCTACTAGTTTATAAGGCAAAGCCTTAATGGTACCAATAACTGGCACTTCTCTTGAGTCCATAGCTTGGCATCTCCCATGAGGTGTGTCAACCTTTAGTCCTAGTGACTTCATGATTTCTCCAGGCATGATAGTGTTTGATGCTCCAGAATCAATCATGCAATTCTTTAGTAATTTACCATTTATCATAAGGGGCAAGAAAAAAGGATCAACTGTCCCTGATGCAGCATCTACAACATTTGCATTCAAAAATATCTAAGGGATCTTAGAGACAATTTCTTCATTTTTACTGTCAGGTGTGTCATTTAAAGAAGCCACATGCTTATCACTCCTACTCATTTCTTGGACCTTTATAGAAGAGGCACCATTTACCCAATCCAAAGCTTTCACCTTATTCTCTTCTATCCTCATCATTTCTAACAATGGAACCTTGACAGTTATTTGTGAAAGCAATTTAGTCATATCAATGGGAATATATGTATGGTTACCCATGTCTTCCTTAATCTCAGTGACACCTTTATCCTCCTTCTGGATAGTCAAATCAGATTTACCCTTTTGCACAAATTCATCTTCCTTCTGAGGTATGGGAACAACTATCTTTGGTGTCTTTGCTTTACCTTGAGGTATTCCAGCAGGTCCACCCTTCCTTTTTACTTTAACCTTACTGACAGCACCATCATCTTTCTCCTTTTCCTCAGGCTGTTGTGTACTCCTTTCTGAATTCTTGATAAACATGCTACTTGGTTTACCATTTGTGCCTCCAACTGTCCTGTTTCTCAAATTGTAATTACTCTTGGCTTGAGTGACCATGTCTGCAGTGATTTGAGCAATTTCCTCATCAGAGGGTCTCGTTAAGGAAACATGTTCCTCACACTTCACTGCACCACATCCAACATCATCAAATTCTTCTCCCTCATCATCAACAGAGTCAAACTCATCCCATGCATGTGAAGAAGTCATTGCACAACCACTCTTATCATATTGCTTATATTGTTCTTGGTTCTCAGATAAATCGAAAGCAATAACACAATGCTCTGGACGATGGGGAGACTGACAAGCAGTACACCATGGGATATCATCATTCATATTAACTGAATTTCTTTGTAAAGGATCAGGAATCCTATCATCAGGCTTATCCCTTTTAACTAGAAAAATGGGCTTGCCATCCTTCCACTGAGTATTGTATGGGTAATTTTGCATTCTTGGCTACCTGCTAAAATTACTTGAAACAGGCCGGTCATTTGTTGCAACCCTATTGTTTCTTTTTTCATTAGGCTTTAGATCCTCTAAAGCACTTAGGATTTGCTTTATATTATCCTCCTCTTTTGGCTTAAAATTAGTAGACCTTCCCATTTCTTTCTTGTTTTGCACCTGAGGCCTATAATCATCTCTTCTCCCTAATTTTCCTGATATTCTTCTGTTACTTTCTATGTTGATAGCCAACTTGTAAGCCTCCCCAAGATTTCTAGAGTTCTTATCCCTTAAGAGGTAACCCATCTTTTCATCAAAAGCATTCAAGTATGTCACAAGACACACCCTATCATCTAATTTGATAACTTGCAGGAGCCTATACATAGCCTTTTGTAATCTTATGTTAAATTCAAGGACTTCTTCATTCTGATTCTTCTTTATGTTATTGAATTCATTCAAAATAAAACCCTCATTTATTTTATCTCCATAATGCTCCTTGAAACAATTCTTAAATTCATTCCAAGATCCTATACTAGCATGGGGCAATCCTCTAAACCAATCCCTAGCATCCTCGGTCAGAGATTGTACAAATAACTTCATTACAACATCATCAGGCTCAACATTTTAATCATCTATTACATCCATAAATTTTTTTAGATGTTCCTCACATGTGATGACATTGTTCCCAGCAAACTTTGGGAGCTTCTTTCCAATTTCATCAGGAATTACATTCGGATAACTAGGAATACCAAAAACGATAAGTTGTTTGTACCTTTCATGAATAGGAACTCCTTGAGGTGGGTATTGGATACAATTGTCTGAAGGACATTGTTGGATTAGCTATGTGTTGTCTTTGATGTCACACAAATGTCATATCAATTATCATTCTCAGTGTCTACCGAGTTCAGTCGGTCAGCTAAGTGGTTCTCAGTGTCTATTAAGTTCAGTCGGTCAGCTAAGCGGTTCTCAGTGTCTACCGAGCTCAGTCGGTCAACTAGGTGGTTTTTAGTGTCTATCGAGATCTCTTGGGTGTCTAAAGGAAACATGATAGGGTAATAGTGTTAACCAAGCCTCCTTGGTTATCGAAGGAAAATTAGTGGTTACCGAGCTCTCTCGGTCTCTGAAGGATGTTGCAAAATTTGTTGTGGTTACCGAGTTCACTCGGTCACCGAAGGAAATCTTTTCAGGATTAATGTTTACCAAGCAAGGTCGGCCCTTCAAAAGATTTTGTTGTTACAGTTTGTTTATCCAAACTGACTGTTATAATAATTATTAGTGCTGACTTGACAATCTAAATGTTAATTAGAACAACATATATATAGAAGGTCAAGTGGTGAATAGAACATATACAGCATGCAGAAATCATTTTGAAGAAAGGTATGTGCGAATTTTGAAGGATGGTTAGATATCCTTAAGGAGCAGCAAAGATTTATTTGATCAGTAAGGATCTAGTGAAGCAGAACAGAGATCTATATTCAACAATTCAGTTGCAGGTCATTTCATTGTTACTCTCTTACAATTGTAGCAGTGATATCAAAATCTCTTAACTGAGTTGGTTTAACAACCATTTTGTAAATCCTCTAACAAGGTGACAATCCTATTGAATTATTTCAAGACCTCTTACAAGGCCACTCCTAGCAGGGTGATTAAATCCTCTAACAAGATCACACCTAATAGTGTGTTTTGTAACCTTTTACCGGGTTGGCTTCTAACCGGGCATCACTTCAGAAGAGTGAAAAATAGTAACTAGTTACATTGGTGGTTTTTTCCATATTGAGTTTTCACGGTAAATCTAGTGTCTCTTGTGTTCATGTTATTTTCTTTATTCATGTAAGTTAATCAGTGATGAATGCTTAAGAACAGTTTAATTATTACACACTTTAAGGATCAAGTTTAAGCATTTCTCTGTATATTTACCGAGTGGCACAGTAAATAATTTGTTAAGATATTTAAGGGATCAGTGGTAATATTTTTGTGGTTAACTGATTCACCCCCCCTCTCAGTTACTGCATCTATATTTCCAACAATTGGTATCAGAGCTTTTGGTGCTTGCAAGAAGGGTTTCAAGGACCTAAGCTAAAGATCAGGATGTCTTACAAAAGAGAAATTCCAAGGCCTAATAGAAATAACTTTTTAGCATGGCAAGGTCTCATGAGACTACATCTGGCTTCCATTGGTGATTCAGGATGCAAATATATTGATCAAGAATATATAATTCCTACTGGCATATTAACTGTTGAAGACATTGCAGAGAAGAAGAACCATAACACTATGATGATAGACATTGCATCAACTCTTAGCTATGAAGAATTTGATGAAATCAAAGACTGCACAACTGCTCATGAAATGTGGAACAGGCTGAAGCAAATCTATGGCAGTGATGACAATGTGAAGAGAGCCAAAGCAGAAATCCTAAGAGGACAGTTTGATCAGATGAAAATGAGAGAAGAAGAAAATATTGCAAAATATGTTGAAAGGATCAAGACAAGTGTTAGTGCAATCAGAGATTCTGGAGGAAAAATTGATGATGAAACTCTTATAAGGTTCTTAGAACATTACTTCCTATTTATGCAATAAGAGTTTCTGCTATTCAAGAAAGATGTGAAGAAAATCACAATATAACTTTGGATGCCTTAGTTGGAAGATTGACAACTTTTGAACAGGATAACTATGACAACTATGTTCCAACTTCTAAAAATATTGAATCAGCTTTTGAGACCAAACTTTCACTCAAGAAAGGGAAGAAAATCCAATCAGAAAGTGAAGAAGAATCATAGGAAAGTTCTGATAGTGATCTTGAAGTTATTGAAGCATTACTTGCAAAGAAGTATTCAAGAGGCAGAGGAAAATACAAAGGTAAAACTCCCTTAATCTATTTTTCATGTGAAGAAATTGGTCATATTGCAGCTAGGTGTCCAAACAAGCAAAGAAAAGATGAGAAGAAAAGTTACAAGTACAATGGCAAGCAGAATTTCAAATCATTTAAGGATAAAGGTAAGAAAACATATTTTTTAGCTAAAGATTCGGATGATAGTGAAGAAGAAATTGTTTTCATTGCTGTAAAAGATGAATCTAATAATGATGAAGATGAGATGGCACTTATCTCTCATATAAGCAAGAATGATAGATGGATTATAGATAGTGGATGTTCACATCATATGACTGGTGATAGGACTAAATTTGAACACTTTGAAAACTTTGATGGTGGTAATGTAAGGTTTGGAAACAATGAACCTTGTTGTATAAAAGGAAAGGGACGAATTTCATTAACCAAAGAACTTATATGTGATAATGCATATTGGGTTGAAGGACTAAAGAATAATCTTCTAAGTGTAGCATAGCTAATTAACATTGGATTCAAGGTTGAATTCATGAATGGCAAAGAAAGACTGCTGGATGACAAAGGAAAACTGATAGGATCAGGCAAACAAACCAAAGGTAACCTGTTTTATCTTCATCTTGGTGATTACTCATGTTTTATTGCTGAAATTGAAGAAATTTGGTTATGGCACAAAAGGTTATGTCATGTAAATTTTGACAACATGATGAAAATAAGCAAATTCAAGAAAGTAAGAGGTATTCCTACTTTGAAGAAACCTGATGTTGGTCTATGTAAGAATTGTCAAATTGGTAAAATGGGAAAGTCTAGTTTTAAAAGTAAAAGCTATTAGTCTGAAGATATTTTGAAAATTGTGCATACTGATTTATGTGGACCTATTGGAATTGAGAGCTATACCAGAGAAAAATTCTTTATTCTCTTTGTTGATGATTACTCTAGAATGATGACTGTTATGTATTTAAGAGAAAAGTCAGAAGCATTTGAGAAGTTCAAATGGTATTTAGCAAGAGTAGAAAAGGAAATAGGAAAAAGAATAAAATGCTTGAGATCAGACAGAGGTGGTGAATTCATCTCCCATGAATTCAATAATTTCTGCATTGAAAGAGGAATCAAAAGATAGGTATCAGCCCCGAGAACTCCTGAGCAGAATGGAATAGCCGAAAGAAGGAACAGATCTATCATGGACTATGCAAAGACTCTAATGATTGAAAAGAACATTGCTATGAAATACTAGAAGGAAGCTATCAGCACTGCAGTTCATACCTTGAACTGAGTACAGCTGAGAAAAGACACATTCAAGACTCCGTATGAGCTATGGTATGGCTACAAACCAAATGTAAGTTACCTAAAAATATTTGGTAGTAAATGTTACATCTTAAAAGAATCTAGAAAAGGAAAATTTGATGTAAAAAGTGATGAAGGAATATTTTTGGGATATTCTTGCAAAAGTAAGGCATATAGATGTTTAAATTTGTCTACTCACAAAATCATAGAAAGTGCACATGTGAGAATTGATGAGTTTGTAGAAAAGACTGAAGAAGAAAGCAAAAAGGAACCAGAGGATTACAAAAAATTTGTTTACATCGAACTTGATACATTGCCAGACACATATAAGGAAACTACATCTACCGAGCCTAGTACAGTAACCGAGTCACAAGAAGAAGTTCAGACCGAGTCACAAAGTACCGAGTCTTAGTCTAAAGCTACCGAGCAAGTATCTATCGAGCCCAAGCAACTTGAACCTGAAGATGAAGAAGATGACAATGTAACTTATTCAGGAAGCAAGGAACCTGTATTGGCCAAGTACGTCAGAAAGCATCATAAACCAGATCAGATTATTGGAAACAAATCAGATGGTACTATGACAAGAAGCAAACTAAAAGGTACATGTTTATTTGCTGATTTTGAACCTAAAAATGTCAAAGATGTATTGGAAAATAAAAGTTGGATTGAGGCTATGAATGAAGAAATAGAGCAAATAGAGAAAAATAAGACATGGACTCTTGTACCTAGGCCTAAAGATAAAAATGTAATTGGGACAAAATGGGTATTAAAAAATAAGTTGAATGAAGATGGTCAAGTATCAAGAAACAAAGAAAGATTGGTATGTAAAGGATATTCTCAAGAAGAAGGAATAGATTATGGAGAGACTTTTGCTCATGTTGCAAGATTAGAAGGTGTGAGGATTTTACTTGCATATGCAGCACATAAAGGATTTAAGATATATCAGATAGATATAAAATCTGCATTTCTCAATGGTATTCTTGAGGAAGAAGTCTACATTGAGCAACTTGAAGGTTTTATTGATCCAGACAAAAGGGATATGGTATGCAAATTACACAAAGCATTGTATGGTCTGAAACAAGCTCCTAGAGCATGGTATAAAAGATTACATAACTATCTTACTCAGATTGATTTCAAAAAAGCTAATGACAACAGTAATTTATACATCAAAGAAGGATCAGATAACAAAATTGTTTTGGCAGAAATATTTGTGGATGATACTGTGTTTACAGGAAATGATGATCAGTGTAAAGAATTTTCAGAGGATATGAACAAAGAATTTGAAATGTCTATGTTTGGTCAGATAAAAAATTTTGTTGGGCTTCAGATTTAGTAGAACAAAAATGGTATCTACATCACTCAGTCTAAATATATCAGGGAAATACTTAAGAAATTTGGTATGGAAGATTCAAAACTAGTTGGTACACCCATGTGTACTGGACTGAAGCTTACCAAAGATGATGATTCAAAAGAAGTAGATCAGACCTTATACAGATCAATGATTGAAAAATTCCAGTATGTAGTACACACAAGGCCTAATATTGCCTTAGCAGTTGGTATAGTGGCAACATTCTCGGCTAAACCCACAGAAAATCACATGATGGCAATCAAAAGAATCTTGAGGTATTTAAGGGGAACTGAAGATTATGGCTTGTGGTATAAATTTGGAGGCAATCTGGATTTAAAAGTGTTTATTGATGCTGATTGGGCAGGAAACATTGATGACAGAAAGAGTACAAGTGGTGGAGCATTCTTTCTTGGCAAGAGGTTAGCATTTTGGACTAGTAAAAAGCAAAACTGCACATCCCAATCCATAGCAAAAGCAAAATATGTTGCTGCAGTAGTAAACTGCTCTAATATTGTATGGTTTAAACAACTTTTGGAAGGCATGAAGGTTGAGATCAAACAACCAGTTGTTATGTTTTGTGATAATACAAGTGCAATAAATATTTCAAAGAATCCAGTAATGCATTCCAAAACCAAGCACATTGCAATAAAATGTTAGTTTGTCAGAGAATTGGTGCAGGACAAGGAAATCAGATTGGAATATATTCATACAAAAGAACAAATTGCAGATATCTTCACCAAGCCACTACCTAAGGATGCATTCTTGTATCTAAGAGGCAAGTTAGGGGTCACTCCCCTATCCGAGGTTCACTAGATAAATTTTTAGTGATGCATCAACCAGAATATGTTGAAGATCAATCAGTTGATGCAGCATAGTTAGATAATCATTGCATATGAATCAGTACATAAGGTACATTGATATTTACCAAAACTATGTAAGTTGTCTTTGGCATGTGTTGTCAAAGAGGGAGAGTTTTCTGTCATTTCAAGAAATTTCTAAGAAGAATAATTTGAGAAGTTAAGAGGGAGAGTTCTCAGTTAGAGAAAGAATTTTGAAGATGATGGGAATCAGAATGAAGCTAAGGATATGTTTCTTACTCTAGGTTTTTTTGTGAAATTTCATTGTGCCATGACATGTTGTGTTTCCATCAATGCCAAAGAGGGAGATTGTTGGATACAATTGTCTAAAGGACATTGTTGGATTAGCTATGTGTTGTCTTTGATGTCACACAAATGTCATATCAATTATCATTCTCAGTGTCTACCGAGTTCAGTCGGTCAGCTAAGCAGTTCTCAGTGTCTACCGAGTTCAGTCGGTCAGCTAAGTGGTTCTCAGTGTCTACCAAGCTCAGTTGGTCAACTAGGCAGTTTTTAGTGTCTACCGAGATCTCTCGGGTGTCTAAAGGAAACATGACAGGGTAACAGTGTTAACCGAGCCTCCTCAGTTATCGAAGGAAAATTAGTGGTTCTCGAGCTCTCTCGATCTCCGAAGGATGTTGCAGAATTCACTGTGGTTACTGAGTTCACTTGGTCACCGAAGGAAATATTTTCAGGATTAATGTTTACCGAGCAAGGTCGGCCCTTCAAAGGATTTTGTTGTTACAGTTTGTTTATCCAAGCTAACTGTTATAATAATTATTAGTGTCGACTTGACAATCTAAATGTTAATTAGAATGGCATATATATAGAAGGTCAAGTGGTGAATAGAACATATACAACATGCAGAAATCATTTTGAAGTAAGGTATGTGTGAATTTTGAAGGATGGTTAAATATCCTTGAGGAGCAGCAAAGATTTATTTGATCAGTAAGGATCTAGTGAAGCAGAACAGAGATCTATATTCAGCAATTTAGTTGCAAGTCATTTCATTGTTACTCTCTTACAATTGTAGCAGTGATATCAAAATCTCTTAACCGAGTTGGTTTAACAACCATTTTGTAAATCCTCTAACAAGGTGATAGTTCTATTGAATTGTTTCAAGACCTCTTACAAGGCCACTCCTAGCAGGGTGATTAAATCCTCTAACAAGGTCACACCTAACAGTGTGTTTTATAACCTTTTACCGGGTTGACTTCTAACTGGGCATCACTTCAGAAGAGTGAAAAATAGTAACTAGTTGCATTGGTGGTTTTTCCCATATTGGGTTTCCACGGTAAATCTGGTGTCTCTTGTGTTCATGTTATTTTCTTTATTCATGTAAGTTAATCAGTGATGAATGCTTAAGAACAGTTTAATTATTACACACTTCAAAGATCAAGTTTCAGCATTTCTCTGTATATTTACCGAGTGGCACAGTAAATAATTTGTTAAGATATTTAAGGAATCAGTGGTAATATTTTTGTGGTTAACTGATTCACCCCCCCTCTTAGTTACTGCATCTATATTTCCAACAGTGGGTCCATTCCTTGAGATGTAGATGTCCTTGTGTTTGAACCAGCAGGAATTTTAGTAGCACCCGGAATGCCATTTGTCTGAGTTGCAAGGTTACCATGATTTCCACCTTGTCCCAAAAAGGAAGCAACAACATTTGAAGGTCCCGAGGTATGCTTGAGAAAATCAATCTTTTTTCTTATTTATGTAGTAGTAGCCTCCAATTCTGCCTTCTCTAATTCTTTATCTAATATTTCTTTTTCCTTTCTAGCCTTCTCAAGGTCTGCATCTAATCTCAACCCTTGCTCTAATGGATTTTCCACTTGAACTTGTTCATTGATTTGAACTCTAACAACTTTCTGTTTGCCTTTATCTATAGGCCTAGTTATCTCATATGTTCTCTGCACAATAGGTTGTTCCTCTGCTCTCTCAAGCTCTAGGACAAAATTAATTACCTCCAAATCTAACAACTGCCTCTTTAGTTGATTAGCCCTTATCATGGCTTGTCTTACTCTATCTTCTTTGTCCTTTTCCCTTTGCTGTCTGATATCAACTTGTTCTTGGACTCTTTTTTGTAATTCATAGAGCTCTTCAAAGATTTCTTCTAATTCTAGGAGAGTAGTCTCAAATTCATCATCTCCCACTTGAAATTCATCCTCATACTGGTTCAGTTCCAAATCAACAGCCTCTTCATATTCTGAAATATTTTCTTCTTGACCAGGCTTGGTTTGAGTTTCTTGTCTTGTATCCTTTTTACTTTTCCAAGTATGAGAAACATTTCTTTTCTTCTTTCCTCTGCTTGTCTGACTAGGCCTAGAAGTACTTGGAAGGCCTTCTTCCAATCTATCTTCAGGATGCTCCTTTCTCCGAGACCTAGTACCTCTGCAACTCATTTTATAAATAATCTACTGACTAGCACTGCTACAGAGATGTTTGAGTCACCACCCAAAAATATTGGGAATCTTACAATACTATTTCCTTAATAACAAATAACCAAATGAGCTTGACAAGACAAGGGACAAGAATAACCCTATTTTTTCCAATGATGACCTACTAGTTATTATAAGCTTGTGTAACATTTTCCCAGCAGAGTCACCATCTTGTTGGCATTTCAAAATGGCTTATGCTCTTAGGCTGCCAATATACCCTCAGATAGATTTTAGGATTGGTAAATTCAAAAATGAAGAAAGATCTTAGGGTAACCAGACCAACTATAGGGACAAGACTGCCCTCTTCACTTCTGGCTTTGCAAAACCAAGGAAAGTGCACCTAACCCAGTGAAAACTATATTTTACACACCAAAGACTGCGTTTGAATAACAGATTGATAGTAAGAAAGTAGTAAATGCTAACCACACATTCATTGACTCTCCATTACTATTGGGTAACACAGCTACACAACCAAAGACCTAAAGCTTAGAAAGGTTATTGATTTTAAGATTTGGAATGTAATAACTTCAATCAATGTATGTTAACAAGAGAAATACTCATTTAGGCTAGTGCCTCATCCATTGGGCAAGATTTCTTAGACACAAAGACACACTGATTTGAGAATATCTGAGAATTCATAGCCATAAATACATTTATCCAAATCTTTATTACTTACAAAACATCCTTACATAGACAAAGGGAAAACTCATATCCCATTTAGAGCATTGTTTAATCCAATCCTAGATCAGAACTCAAGAATGAAGATACATACATAAAAACAATATGTAATGAGCTAGAAAACTCAAAGCTTACTTGACTTGACACAAAGGAGAGATAAGAATTAGATATTTGTATTAAGTATGATGAATTCCTTCTGTGTATACAATGAATCACAAGACACCCTGCTTGCAAACTATAGCTTAGACTTGCAACTTTCTTCTTTCATTAAAAAACACTGAATCAAAAACTATTACAAAACCTTGGGACCAGAAACTAGGGATTGATTTTGAACTTTGAAACTAGAACCCCTACAAAATCAAAATTTCCACATTAAATACCACTAGTTACCTTGGAATCCCAAACAGGTTAGGATGCAACAAGCTACAGATAACCAGGGTAAGGGTTAGGGTTTCCACCCACCAAAAAATTCAAACAGATAAGAAATTAATACATTGGAGGGAAAAGCAAGCAACCTTGATCAATCAGATCTAAAATTCAATCTTCACTAATGGTAATTCTTTTGGAAATGTACTGAAGATCATGAAATTCTTACAAATTCATCTGATTTGACCCCTGCAACATGCCTCAAGCACCATTTATTCATTCTCCCATGGAACAACACTCCTCTGAGATCAATCATCAAACACCTAGACCTCACCACAACAACTGCAAATCATTTCTATTAAGTTCAGCCGTCGAAGCATTCAATTCTAGTCCTTTCTGTCATTGGAAAGCATTCAAATTTTCAAATCTGCAGAGAATGGCTACTTTTATGGTGCTACCAACGTATCAACGGCCCACATTCAAATCTGAACTTGGTTTATATTGGGACCGTTAGATGCTTTTCCTTTTCTCGTGTTATGTTTTTACTTTATAAGAATCTAGCAAATACGCAATTGAAAAACCTTTGCCCATTTGCGAGAACTTTGAGAGCACTGCTAAATTATTCATCTATTACGTGAACACTGTTTGCCAAATCGCTAAGTCTTTAGACCCTTCGCCAAAACATCACGCAAACCAGGGAACAAAGCAAGCATTTGTTAGAACCGCCAAAACCTTATCCAAACCACCAAAAAGATTGAGAAATTTTACTAGGCCCACATCAAGAAGATAGACAGTTGTCTGCTTTTCTCATAGACCTCCAAGATTCCTCCAGATCATAAGACAACCATCAGATGAAGAATCTTACCCTGCTCTGACAACCCTCTGATAGTGAAAGAAATCAACGGTTGTCTTAAGTTTGCATGTGTCAGAAAAAACCCTTAAGAACATATGTCGGCCATCGATCCTCTGTCATTATCAGAACTACAAAAACTTTGAAATCCTTAGGCCCACTGACATAATCCAATTCATCACCACGCGGATCAATGAAAAGCAGACAACTCAGGACACCATGGCACATAAAAACCATCTGGCAATCGGACCCACCTTAATACTGCCACCTAAGAATAAAGTAACATCGATGGCTGGCGTAAGATCTCAGAGCTTTGACACATCTCATGAGAACTTACGCCAACTATTGATTTACTATGGATGTCAGAACCCTCTGAGTCTCAAAAAATTAGGTCCCACTGATAGCATATCCAGTCATTCACCCGTGGCCCAATCAGATACCACCAAATCTGCACACCTGGCATGTGGACCTGCTTGAAAAGAAAGGCTATGTCACAAAAGGAAATCAACGGTGGGTGTAAGATCTTATGAGCCAGAAAGATTCTATCCGCTTATAGGACAACTGTTGATTAAGAATCTCATTGTAGGGCACTTCTATTTCGTGAATGCATGACTGAGGGAAAAAGATATCAGTGTTCGCCACATCGCTGGATAAAAAGATAAGACCACCAGGCATTTAGAGAATTACGCGAACACTATTCGCTCAATCGCCGAAAAGTTTATAAGGCATGAAAAAGTATTACCCGATTCAGTGAAAACTAGGCACAAAAAATAACCATGTGCACTAAGGGATTCTTAAGTGGCGTAAAAAGGTAACACAAAATTAGAACAGGGTGAGACAAAACTAGGGCTTTTTCATGGCAACGGCTAGATTTTTTTGAATTTTTGCCTAGGGTTTAGCCAAAAAAGGAAGATAAATAGTTGCAGAGGTCCGGGAAAAGGGTATGGCCATGAAAATTTTTATATAGTGCTAACAGAACCTATTTAGATGTATGATATTGATAGGATCTTTCAAGGGCTCACCTTCTCGCGTTGATAGTTGATAGGCTCCAAAGCCAAAGCATGCTATGACAATGTAGGGACCCAACCAAGTAGGGTCAAACTTTCCTTTCTTTTCTCAGTGTGATTGCAATTTTTGATTGTCCTTTAGGACCATGTTGGCCACTTGGAAATGTCATGGATGGACCTTTTTGTTATAACTCCTTTTGAGTTGATTCTGGTATGCAACCAGGTGATCATATGATTTCTTCTTCTTTTCATCTAGTAGATCAAGTTGTGTGATGTGTGCCACTTCATAGTCTTCATCTGTGGTATGGTTCTTCATGGAGACACACAAGGAGGGGAGCTTGACCTTGACAGGTAGAATGGCTTTGGCACCATATACTAGTGAATATGGGGTGGTGCTTGTGGGAGTGCGATAGGCCCAAGGGGTAGGATTTATTTGGAGGTGCCAGTCATGACCAGAATCATTGACAACCTTATTGAGGATTTTTAGGATTATTTTATTGGTTGCCTCATCTTGTCCATTTTCTTGGGGGAAGTATGGTCTAGAAAGGTGATGGTAGATATGGAGTCTTGCACATTGATCTTTCACATGTTGGTTTTCAAATGGAGTGCCATGATCTGTGAAGATGGTAGATGATATGTCGAAGTAGAAAACAATATGGTATAAGATGAACTTGGATATTTGGATGCCAGTAGTGAGGGTGAGCAGAATTGCTTCAACCCATTTTGTGAAGTACTCTATGGTAGCTATAATGTATTTATCTCCATTTGAGGAAAGTAGAGTAATTAAGTCGATGAGGTTGACGCCCCAACATGAAAAATGGCTAGGGTGGCACAGTGGGCTGCAAGTCCTGTGCTGGTGCATGAATCAGATTTGCATGCTGCTGACATGGTAGACATTTTCTGACAAATTCAGAAGTGTCATGTTGCATGGTTGGCCAATAGTACTTGACTCAAAGAAAGTACTTTTCTAGAACCATGCCACTCGTGTGGGCACTGCAAATTCCAGCGTGGACCTCTAGTAAAGCCATGACGACTTTCTTTGATTCTAAACACGTAGAGAGGATGTTATGATATCCTCAACAATAAAGGGTGTTGGCTACAAGTGTATAGCGGGAAGCTCTATGAATTAAGTCCTAGCATTGGTTATTGGTGAGATAGGGAGATATGATACCAGTTTTTAGATATGCAAGGATGTCATGGTACCATTGGGATTGAGGACCAGCTAAGACACACACAATTTTTGCATCGACATTCTCATAAGCAAGCATGTGTAGCTGCTCAACTAAGAAATAGTACGATGAGTCATGTAGGATTTCCAATAAGGATCTGATGGTTTTCATTGCATCAGCCACTTTGTTTTGAAGTCTTGGTATCTGCGTGAACTGTAGACTCAAGAAGTGCTCTTCCAATTTGTCCACCAATTCTTTGTAGGGTAGTAGCTTATCATCCTTTGTCTGAAATTCATCTAGGACCTACTTAATAATCAACTGTGAATCTCCAAACACTTGTAATTTTGTTATATTCCATTGGATGGTGGTTTTGAGGCCTGAGATGAGTGCCTCATATTCTGCAATGTTATTAGTACATGGGAATCCTAATTTGAATGATTTTGGAATCACCTTGAGGTGTACCAAATAGGATTCCTACCCCTGATTCATGCAACGTTTAGGAGCCATCGAAGTAGAGTTTCCATACTAGTTGTTCTTCGATCATACAGAGGTTTTCATTAGGGAATTTCATGATTAGTGGATACGCATCCACCAAAGGTTCTTTTTCTAGCCGATCGACAATTACTTGCCTTTTGATTACTTTCCGATCTATGTATTGAATGTCAAAATCACTAAGTAGCATGACCGATTTTGCTGTACGGCCTGTGAGAGTTGTCCTAGATAACAAATACTTGAGTGGGTCCACCTTTGAAATGAGCTTGATTGTGTGGCTGAGCATGTAATATCCAAGCTTTTGAGTGACAAAGACCATTGCAAGCCATGTTTTCTCCATTGGTGAGTAATTGAGCTCATAGCTAACAAGAGTTCAACTGATATAGTAAATGGCTCTTTCTTTATTTTTGTCATCATGCTGAGCCAAAAGTGCCCCCATTGTTGTAGTGGTTGCCGAGATGTAGAGTATGAGAGGGCATCCTAAAACTGGTGGTACAAGGATGGGAGAGTTGGCTAGATATTCTTTTAGCCTGTCAAAACTTCTCTGATAGATGAGATCCCATTTGAAGTTTGTGTCCTTGTGGAGTAGATGCGAGAAGGGTTGGCACTTATCTGCCAGCTATGAGTTGAATCAACACATTGATTGGAGCTTTCCTTGTAAGCTTTTAAGCTATTTGAGTGTTCTTGGTGGAGGCATTTCTTTTATAGCTTTGACCTTCTTGGGGTTGATCTCTATGCCACACCAGGACACAATGAATCCTAGAAGCTTTACAGATGTTGCACCAAAGACACACTTCTTTAGATTCAGCTTCAAGCCATAATGATGGAGACAATCAAACACACTTTCAAGGATGTCTAGGTGTTTACATCATGTTTTAGATTTTTGCAAGAATATTGTCCACATAGTCTTCCAAGGTTTTGTAGATCATATTGTGGAAGATTGCCATCATTTCTCTCTAATATGTGGCTCCTGCATTCTTTAGTCCAAATGGCATCATGTTGAGGCAGAAGGTATCCCATGATGTGGTGAATGTTGTTTTGTGCTAATCTTCTTCTACTATATGGATCTAATTGTATCCTAAGAAACCATCCATGAGTGACAACATCTCATGGCCCACTGTAAGATCTATGATCATGTCTATGTTAGGGAGAGGGAAATCATCCTTGGGACATGCTTTGTTTAGGTCCCTGAAGTCTGTGTAGATTTTTATCTCTCGTGAAGGTTTGGTGACAGGCACCATGTTAGAGATCCACTCTGAATAATCAATGGCTCTAATGATCTTTTCTTGGAGGAGCTTCTCTAACTAGGTTTTTAAACCAATAGGGCTACCTTTGGATGCATTTTGCGTAGCTTATTTTTTACAGGCTTTGCAATAGGGTCCACTGCAAGATTGTGCACAACTAGATCTAGATCAAGCCTAGGCATGTGTGTGTATGACCACGCAAAGTTGATAGTAGTTTCATGGAGAAGTGTAGTGAAAGCCATTTCTTCACCATCTATTAAATATGCTACAATGTAGGTGATTCTCGGATATTCTTATGTGTCCAAGTTGACTAGGTTGGTTTAATCAATGATGATAAGTGAGTGTTCTGCTCTATAATATTGGATGGGAGGAAGAGACAAATCTTCATCTTCTAGTGCCTCTGAGAGGTTTTCACCAGAAGATACACCCTTTATTTTATCTTTTTGAGAGTCAGAATGCACCCTAGAGGGGTTTTCACATAAAGAATCATTATTTTCTTTTTCTATTTCAATTTTGTAGCTAAAGCTTTCCTCTTCCTCAAAATATCATGAGCTGATTCCTGATGTTGATTTGATTGTTGGCCTGATGCTCCTATGAACCTTAAGAGCGCTTATGTGCTTTGAAACTCACCAATATGTGTGATGCTTGGTTGGTCCTAGTCTATGAGTTCAGGGTGAATGAGGGGAAGTTATTTGACATTAATGGTGAGTTGATGGAGGACAGATGCGTCTAGGAGGGTATCATCATAGAAGATGTTGTCATAAGATTTCTTTTCTTCCTCATCAGGGATGTCTTCAATCTTTACGAGGTCATCTTGGATATTCGAGAAGGGAACATTGGTCTTGTTGGTGCCCCCAATTGTGGTATTGGGATCTTATATATGCATGCGAGCGGTATTAAACCCAAGAACTTGATGCTTTAGATTTTTTGATGCTGTGAAGGGGTCTTTGCTTCCACCTTCCTGTGGTCCTAGACCACCACCTTGATATTTCCATTGTTTAGTGGCATACTTGTGGGATACTAGATATTTCTCTTTGAAGTAGCCAAGAAGTTGAGTGGTAGGTGGTGGGGGATCTCTGTACAACCATTGGTTGATGTCAAGGTCCATCTCTTGACTGTCTATGTTGCCATGGGAAACAAAAGTCATAGGTCTCATTTTCTTGATTTCATGATTTTCTTTAGTAGGATTGCTTTGGTGACTTGGGCACCCTTTTTTATGTGGATCAAGTGGGAGGGCCCCCCTACGAAAAATGCATCATTTAGGGTGTATTCAGTATAGACCTGATTGTTGATCTTGATGGAAGAGACAGTGGAGGTGAGGATAGTCTCTAAATCCCTATGGGATCATGAAGAACTAGTGATAGAAGTGCCAATGTTAGTTCCAGGACAATGGGTGGAGTGAGGGAATGATGCTTCTATTGCATGACAATAGGCCAAGGGTTGGGGGTCTGCATGGATGGTAACCTCAGTTCCTTGATGTGAAAATTTGATGCATAGATGGTAAGTAGATGGTACAACCTTGATGGAATGAATCCATGGTCGACCGAGGAGGATATTAAACAGTAAGTGAAGATCAACAAAATGAAAAGTGTCTTGCATTGTTGGGCCTAGCTTGATAGGAAAAATAATGGTATCTTCAGAGGTACACTCCAAGTTATCGTATGCCTTGAAGGTGATGACTTCATGTGATATGTCAGTCTCCGTGAACCCCATATGCCTCTGTGATATGTCAATATGGCTTGAGTTGGCGTGTCCACTTGGATCTCCTTTCTTTCAATGAGATCTTGGATGTAATGTTTGAGCTTCATGCACCTTAGGGTAGTGTGTCCTTTGAAACAATGATAATCATAGTACTCATGATCTTTGTACCAGTTTGGTTTGGGAGTGGCATCATCAAATTGCTGAGTTGGTGGGTACGTGATTAGATTGGCCTTGGCCATGTGATGAAAGATTATGTCCAGAGGTTTACCAAGAGGTGTGAAGGTTCTCTTTTGGTGAGTTTGGGCTTGAGGCCTATTCTGATTGGTTAGATTGCCTTGATTTTCTTGATGCGCTTGGTGCTGATAATTTTGCATGGGTTGTTGATAATTCTCCATAGGCAGTTGATTGATCTGAGGCTGATGTTGTTGATATGCAGGAGTTGGTGTAGGACTGAACACATTAATTTAGACATGCTTGGTGTCTGTGGATCCATCAGTAACAACATTTTTGTTTCAATTCCAATAATGAGGTTTGTCATTATTGGGCTTACTGTGGGAATCATCCTTGTAGTGTCAGATTGTGCCTTCATCGAGGAAGCCTCTTTCAATATCTATCCCCTTGCTTTTGATATCTTGGTAGGTTTGGATGTAGTTCATCCTCATGAAGTGGGATAGTTTGGGATGCAGGTTATCGATACAGATCTTGGTTAGATGCTTCTCAAGTGGTTGGTATGATAACCTAATAGTGAGGTTCTGCCATCATTGTAAATAGTCAGCTAGGATTTCTCCTCATTTCTGCTTTGAGTTGCAAAGGTCTAGTAATGACAACTCATTTTCAACATTGTGGCCATATTGGGCCATGAACTTCTCAGAAAGCTCAGAAAATGTTGTGACTGTCCCATAGGGTATCTTATAGAACCACTCAATAGCAGTTCCACCTAGACTTTTGGGAATAAGCGCATGAGGTAGTTGTCGCTATATGCCACTTCTTGATAGGCCATATAAAACTCTTTGACGTGGTTTACAGGGTCTCCTTTCCCTTGATATTTATTGAATTTGGCTATCTCAAAGTGCTTAGGGAAAGGGATCACTATGATTGATCGATCAAATGGATAAGGACACACCTCTTCAAATGTGAAGTTCTTGTTCTCTATGCCATCTTTTAGCTCTTTAAGAGTGTTGATTGGCATTGGAGTGGGTACTCCCATGGGAAAGGGATTTGATGGTGTTGGTGAATATGGATGATTTTGCGGTGGAGGATATTGTGGAGTGGGATATGGAGACTGCCTAGCAAGATAGGTGGATTGGAATGAATGTTGGGGTGATGGTTGTTGGGGATGGTACTGTTGCTGAGGTACAGGAATGTATTGTTCTGGAGGATATGAAATGGCTTGTTGCTAGGGTACAATGGGATTTTGTTGGTGTTGCACTAGATATGATGAAGCTTGTTGCTATTGGGGGATGGCAAGATGTTGTTTCTGTTGTGTTGGATAGGATGAAGCTTGTTGCTGTTGTGGGATAATGGGATTTTTTTGTTGCTGTGCTAGAAACTATTGCTGCAATTGAGGAGGCTGATGGAATGGTGCAACTTGCTGATAAGATGGTCCTTGTTGTATTTGGCTTTGCACTTGGTTGATGTAGGCTGGGTGCATTCCCGCATTGCTTAGGGGTGGAATTGATGTTGGAAAACTAGAAGCAGGTGGTGGTAGTGCAAGGTAGCTTGCGATATGTGATGAACTCTACTATTGGGGTGGTGGAACTACTTGATATGCAGTCGGTGGAACATATAGGTAATTAGTATATGAAGGGAAAGATCAAATTGGTGGAGGGTATGATGGTTCTTGTTGTGCTGCTTGAGAGAATGTGGCTTGCTAGGTCATAGGCATGGATACATAAGAGTGGGTTGGTATTCATAAAGCTTGCATTTCTTCTTGAGTAAGGCCCTAATGAGAATCAGTTCATGGTGGGAGTTGCGATGTAGAGAATGTTGGAAAGTCAAATGTGATGATGGGAGCTTGGGATGTAAATGGTGGATTTGGAAATCCCATGGAAGGCATACCTGTTCTGAAAGTAGTTTGTTGGGTTTGTGCTTGGGTAATTGCTTGTTGGGGTGTGGAAGAAGATTCTTTTGTTCCCCACAGAAAGGGTGAAGTTGATGTGGGAGCTTGTTGGGAGAAGGTGGAAAATGATTGCGTTGCCCCTAGAAATGATGGTATTGAGGCAGAAGCTTGCTGAGTAAAGGGAGAGAACAATTGCATTGCCCCTGAAAAGGGTGATGCTGCTTGGCTCATGGATGGTGGAAGAATTGTTTGTGTGATGACTTGTGTGGAAGGTGGCAGTTGTTTTTGTGTGAAGCTTTGGGTATGAAGGATGACTTGAGAGGCTATGGAAGATTATGGTGTTCCCATGATAGGAAATGGAGTGGATTGTGTTATTGCTTGTGTTTTGGGATTTGTGAAATTACTTTGCAAACAAGGGGGGATGGGCGAAGCCACTTGCGACATGTGTAAATTAGGATCAAGGATTTGCTAGATGATGGGGGTGTAGGTTTCTACTAGGATTTGGATGGTGCTTATGGGGATGCAAGGTTGGAGATATGGTGGAATGAGAGTACCCTCCTATGCAAAATTGTCCACTATGGCTTGCTGATTCTAATCAATAAGTGCATTGACTATTTGTGCATGCCCCAGATGCTTCATGAATGTTTCCATACAAAATGAAGTAGGGGGTCTATTGGGATTGTCCCATATATTATCAACTTGTGGGATTAGTAGATTGTGAGGATTGAATGAACTAGTGGCCTGAATGGGATCCATGTTCCTTCTCTTCCTGGATCTTGTCTCGACATGCATGGAATGAAAATCTAAAGATGCAAGATGTTCCTAAAAAGACTCTAAAAATGATGGATGCAAGTCTAAGAAACTCTAAGGATGGTGTATTTCTAAGATGTGATGCAATGATGTAGGATGGTGAAATGCCAAAGGATGGTAGGATGATGACGGATTGGCGAGATGCTCTAGTAAAGATGATGGGAGATTGGTGAGATACTTTGACTTGGGTCAAGGATGATGGAGGATTACAAAAGTTTTACTAAGTGTCAACAAATGAGCTGCTGCTTTCCTGGTGTAGGATCAATGAGGATTTTGTCAACCTAAGATAGACTAATGATCTTTGGAAGACTGGATTCTTATCAATGCATGCCAATCTCTTGCTCGAGATGATGAGGCTAACAAGGACAAGTAAGGATTCCCTAGACAATGCTCTGTCAAAGGGTGGAGATTTCTAATTTGGGATAAGGATTTGAAGCAACTCAAAGATTTGAACACTAAGTGTTAGGATTTGGATTCTAATTTGGATGATGGGATTTGACTTTGGATGATGGATGATGGATTTGGATCAAGGATTATGGGATGACAAGGATTTTGATTATGGATTGCTGATGGAAGGATCATGAAGGATGACTGAATGACACAATCTCTAAGAGGATGATCTAGATGCAATTGAAATGGATGACCTATGATGCAAGTAGGAAGATGATAAAGAATGCCATGATACAACTAAGGATTACTTATGATGTGACTAAGGATGGATGGTGATGCAATGATACGACTAGGAATGGTCTAGGATGAAAAAGGATGTAGAGATAGGATTGTGGGATTTTGAAGGAATAATGGATAAGTGATAGGCCAAGCTAGTCTTCTCTCTCTAGATTGACATAGGGCCAATTAACCTGGAACTGGGAGGCAAATTGCTTCACTCTGGTGTTATAACCCATGTTATCCATTTTCTCTTGATAATTATCTTCTTCTTGGATTTCTTTTAGGATGGGTTGAAGATATTTTAGATCTCTTTTGGAAATCTTTTTATCTTGGTAAACTCAGGGATTTGGAAGCTTTTCTTTCTTATGTTGGGTCGAATATGACATAGCTTGGGGAGATTTTGGAATTTGTTTTGAAGCTTTTGGATATCTAATTTTTGAAAGATCTATTGCAAGATTTGTTTGAAGATTTTTGGCTCAATTTTTTGATGCCTCGATGGAAAAGGACTAACTTGACAACAAATACTCTGAAAAAAATGTCAAAAAGGGACAAGGAAACCTTGTTGGATACAAGTAATGCTTTAGCCACTGAATTTGAAAAAAAACCTTTGAAAGGTGTATATTCCAACAAGTGTTTTTACTAAGCTTTTCACTACACAATCACTTAAGGAAGATCAACCTAAGGGAAGATGAGTATACAAATCTGTGCCCACATCTTGATTCCACCTAAAAGGGGATACATATGGTGAATGCCTTAAGGTGATCCGGGAAACCACATGGATTGGTCCTTGCACAAAGATTGTGATACCTATTAGGGATTTTTCTTATGGGTCAAACTTGGCAAGGATATTGGCTTGATTCTTAGTAAATAGATCTCCAAGTTTGCAAGAAAATCCTAATTGATGAGGATTGGATAAGATCCTCCTTCTATTTTGAGCTCCACAGGACTTAGGTGGGTATTGCCTACAAATAGGTCACTATCTTTCAAGTAAACTATGGATCGGTGGATTAGGTCTTCATTGTCATGCTATTGAGTTTATTAGATGTAATTTTATGGAAGATAATTTTGAAGACAGCTAAGAATAACCTCTTGCAGAATGTGACTAATGAAACTCCTAGTATGATAACATGAACAATGGCAAAAGGGTGATGAGTCCTTCTTTTTATGAGTAAAACTCAAGGAAGGCTAACCTTTGATTCACTCTTTAAGGAATCAGCAACTATGGACTATAAAACATCAGGTACAGTCCTATTTTTTAGGTACATGAACATGAAATGAAATGGTATTGGTAATGATGAATTTGTGTTTGATGATTGAAAGGTGTTTGAATGACAGAGATCAAATCAGTGCCTAATCCTTTGGGCAAAGAGTCTAACACAAATCAATAGAGGAATTTATAGAAAATACAGTGATATGCCTTACAAACCACATACAATTTGGATAGAATGCCTTACAGACTATCTTCTCAATCTAGGTTTGCTACCATCAAGATCTTCCACAAATGTATTCATTCTTTGAAATTGCACATAAGGATTTAATTCTTCCCTTGAAAGAAACTCATGCAGTAATTAAATACCTGCCTTACAGCTAGTATGTTCCAAATGCCTTACAAATAGAGACATACAAGAATAAACACAAAGCAAAGAGACAATAACAGAACCAAGGTATAAATTGTATTGTATTTCATGGAAGTGTATCAATACATACATGTAAACTCTTTACTCAAAATCATAAGATCAACAATCTCCTCTGCAAAGTTTGTATTATCAGCATTCAACCATCAAGAATATGGAACCAGAGAATAGAATCCCTTGGATTACCAAAGACTGGAACCAGGAACCAGAAAGATGGGAAAACTAGAAAGTTAGGAGACCCAAAAGGTTTCAGAACCCTTGCAAAATAAAAAAACTCAACAATATATACCTTTGGTTACCTTGAAATCCTACACAAGTTAGGATGCAACAAGCTACGGATAACCAGGGTAAGCGTTAGGATTTCCACCCACCAAACAATTCAAACAGATCAAAAATTAACGTGCTGGAAGGAAAACCAAGCAACCCTGAACAATCAGATTCGAGAACTGATCTTCAATAATGAAAATCTCCTAATTTATATCGAAGATCATGCAAACACCATGCTTATCAATCCAATTTGTACCCCTACAACATGCCAGGAGCTTTACTTATGTTCACTTCATGACAGCACAGATCTTTACAATCGATCATCACACCTTGGACCACACTGCAACAGCAAACAAATCATCTCTTACCAGCTCTAGCTACTTCTACATTCAATTTCAGTCCTTTCTATCACTGAAAACCCCCAAAAATTCAAACCTTAGAAGAAACAACTATTTTCATGGTGCCCCTAGAGAATCGGCAGTCGATATTCAAACCTTGATCAACTTTAAAACCTCGCCATTAGATCTATTTACTTTTCCTGGGCCCGCGCGCTTTACATTTCTTTAAGTAAAATTGACGGTCATCATTATACCGCGATGCTAAAAGTTGAGCATCTTACCTCAGCGGTATAACGACAACCACATGATCTTCTCGGACCCACGGGCACTTACTTCCTTTGAAAACTACGGCCCCAGAGACAAATCCACCTCAGCACACCTGGACCAATGAAATAGAGCACGTCGATGATGAATCAACACGTTGGACCCACTTTTCATAAGCTTTAGATTGGATGGCAGTCTTATAATCTCATAGCCCTGACAGATCCCTTAAGATCTTACGCCAACCACTCGATCATCCATACTGGCATCCATTAGAATCTTTCAGGCCCACTGACATAATCCTTATCATCCTCCCGTTTAGCGAATAAGAACACGACACCTCAGTAATGAATCATCAGACGATCCTACCATTTCTAGCAAACCTTTAACCTTTAATCAATTTTTGATGAATCAGCGACTGAAGACTTTCGCCAGGTCACGAAAAACCTTTTACCTCCACTAAAACTTTTAGCGATTGTGCGAACACTGTTCGCCAAGTCACCAACTAATTTGGAACACCGCCATTTTATTACATGAATGAGCGAACCCCTTTGAGATTTTTCAGAACCGCTAAGCATTTTATCCAGACTACCAAACTTTAGACCCTTGCCTATCAAAAAATTGATGGTTGTCTCATCTTCGCATGGCTTGACAAGATTCCATCAGATTACACACCTGCCGTTGATCTCGAATCTTCTCCCTACCCTAACAACCCCCTGACACCAAAAGAAATCAACGGCCATCACAAAATCTCAAACCTCTGATAAATCCTATAAGAACTTATGTCGTTTGTTGATTCACTGACAATGGCAGGACCCTCTGACGCATCTAAAAACTAGGTCCCACTGACAACTGCCACTATGTTATTACATGGACCAATCAGAGATCGCCAATTGTGCTTACGTGTTACCTTGGATCCACTAACAACCTTTACATTAGATTTCAAATCGACGGCTATCTCATGATCATGAAGGGGAAGAATATTCCTTGCGATCATGCGACAACAACCAGATCTTCAGTCGACTAACAACTTGACCCCACCCTGCCATATCATCTTTTCTTTTGGCCAATAAAATGTCACCACCTATGCTTATGTGGTAGTGGTCTCACCTGCATTGAAAAGTTACGTCATAAAAAGAATCAATGAGTGTCTTAAGATCTCATGCATCTGACATATTGCTTGCGAAGACACGCCCACCGTTGATCTACTACAAGTTTCAGGACCCTCTGCCACATCCAGGTTAGATTCAAAATCAATGGATGGTGCATTATCTCAAAGGGGAAGAATATTCCTTAAGATCATGCACCGACCACTGATTTAAAAGGCTTCACTGCAGGCCCCACTGATGGATCTCTGAATCAACAACGCCTCGACCAGTCACCAACTACCACCTCACTGACACAGGTCTACGTGTATTATCATTTAAAAAGAGGGACCACCACTTCGTGAATCAGTGACCAAAGGAAACACAAGCCACTTGCCGGGTCGTCTGATGCTAAGACATAACCGCCTAATAATAAGAGATTTCGCAAACACTATGTTCACGTAATCACTGAGAGAAAAGGCTAACCACTGGGGAACTTGGAGAATGCACGACTGACATGTTCGCTGAATCACCAAAATTTTAAAAGTGACTGCCAAGGATTAAGTGAACAAGCGACCAACAGGGAAAAGAAATGCGCACATGCATTATATGATCACTTAAGTGGCCAAAAAGGTAATGAAGAAATAGAATGAGACCGGAGCAAATTAGGGCTTTCTCACTACAACGGCTAGATTTTTGAATTTTTTGCAAAGGTTTTAGCCAGGGATAGGAAAAAGGTTGCAGAGACCAGAGGAAAGTCAGATGAGATCATGAAAATTTTTGTAGGTGTAGACTATTTTCTAAAGATTTATGCATTGACATGAAAATGGGCCAACAGTGGCTCTAGTTGGGGATGATGGGCAACTTGTGTCCATGCAAGAATTTAGATCTCTAGGAGAGAAGACCACCCACAGGACAAAACACAAGGACCACAAAAATTGGCAACCGAACCAAGAAGACAGAAAGGGAAACACACAACAGGAAAGGCAGGATATCTACAAATATTTACAAAATTTTACAAACTTATTCATTGGCCCCAGGCCACCAAAAGAAAATCAATGACCCACCTGAATCAAAAATTTGATTTTCATCCACATATGTAACCAAACACCTGAAACTGTCATGACCTCTTTGCTGCCAACATATGTGATAATTCAATGGCTGAAGAAAAAAATTGCACTAATCACTACCCATGTATTTCTAGTCATGACTATCATACTCATATTCATATTCCAAGAAGTAAGGAACATCACTCACCTCTTCTTGATGACTGGAAACAAAAAAAAGATCTAGTAATGCATCAGAAAATGTGACATATTAATTATCATGCATTACCATAGAATTACCTGGTTGAGAAGGACTTGGATCCTTAGATTTGTCATCATACACTACATCAACTAGTGAGCAACTTGGTTCCTTTATGATATTTTCATGAATTGGATCATGAACCAAGTGAAGGTCTTCATAAATTTGGTGACAGTAGGACACTTGATCTGCAACATCATTTTTATCAAAGAATTTCTATCCCAATCATTGAAGACAAAGTCCTCAACACTGTCACCATCAGTATCATATTTATCAAAAGAAGGAAAAGGGGATGAACAAGAAACTTGTTGATCACTGCAATTTTCATGACAGGAAAAGACAGTCATGTCCTACCTCTTCTCTTGCAGAGTCACTACATGAGGGGATTTGTAATATACATGGGTCCTCAGGGTCACTTTGAAGACTGGCCTCATTATCAGTGTCAAAGGATAAATCATAGGGGAGCTGCAAATCAAAATCCATAATAGGTGCATACCTTTGAAATTCTTCAGCGAGAAGTGTTGAAATCTCCTCACTGCTTAGTGGACTTTGGGCCATACTTTTATCTTCCTTAGCTTCACCCCTATTGCAAACACCTTCCTTGTCTAAGACAAGAAAAGAGACCTCTGGCCTTAGACCATCTTGTGTGGATAAACCAATGTAGGAATCATCATTTGTATCATATTCATTTTCTTGCCACTCACACAAAACGTCATCAAACTGGGACAAGAAACAAGAACTCTGACATTGAAAAGAAGAAAAATCTACAGACAAATTGGAAACATTATCACTTTCAGATCCATCTTCAGCACTCTCATATGCACTGACCTCAAAATTAGTCTCATAGCCAACACCTTCCGCATAATGAGAATCAACATCAGAACTACTGGTCTCCTCATGATCAACATGAAGAGAAGCCAATGCTTTCAACCTCCTATCCCCCATTAACTACCAGTTCTCAGCTTTCGAGGACAAAACCCCAAGTGCATCCTCAAGCCCAAGGCTGTCATCACTAAGTATCCAATCTCTGACACATATATAATACTCTTCCCATAATGCATCTGACCAACTGGTTGACTCATGAAAAAAAAGATCCAAGAATAAACTAATGAACTTAGATTCTGAAAACTCAACATCATGAGGAAGCTCATTATATACATCTCAAAATCTATCATAGAAAAGAGATATGGATAGATCCTTTCTGCATCCTACTTTCAATCTCATCAATGACATGCAATCCCTCAGGATGCCTTGCTCAAGGAAAGCAAGCTCCTCATCAAGCTTACCCATCAAACTTAATGCAATACTTCCATACAATTTTGCAGAGATGCAACTGAAAACTTGAAGTATGCAAACCTCTACTCACACCTTATCCTTTTCTTAGTGCTTGATCACTTAATAAGGAAACGTCTAGCCCTTGAAAAGTACCTAAGAGTTTTGTAGTAGAAGAACTTTGTTGACCGAAACGAAGGGCAGATCTAGAGCTCACCCTGAAACTCCATTAGATTCTTTGCTATGTAGAGTTGCCACCTCCTTGGAGAGAAAATTAATGTACTTGTCCTTGTTTCTTCTTCCAATTAACAAAAAACTCCACTAAGTAAACATGCACTATTTATCAGAAGATGCATTGATCAAACAGAGAAATCAGAGCCGCCACTCAACACTTAGTGAGAAGATTTTACAAGTATGCTTTTTACTTTTGACTCTACGATCTTTAACCAAGACTCTCGGATGATCCAGCCAAGCAAGGAATTGGACATCTTAAACTTGTTATTTTTAATTCTGTCCCCAACAGAGTTACCAATTTGTTAGGGATTTTTCTTGTGGGTCAAACTTGGCAAGGATATTGGCTTGATTCTCAATAAATAGATCTCCAAGTTTGCAAGAAAAGCCTAATTGATGAGAATTGGATAAGATCCTCCTTCTGTTTTGAGCTCCACAGGACTCAGGCGGGTATTGCCTACAAATAGGTAACTATCTTTCAAGTAAACTATGGATCGGTGGATTAGGTCTTCATTATCATGCTATTGAGTTTATTAGATGTACTTTTATGGAAGATAATTTTGAAGACAGCTGAGAATAACCTCTTGCAGAATGTGACTAATGAAACTCCTAGTATGATGACATGAACAATGGCAAAAGGGTGATGAGTCCTTCTTTTTATGAGTAAAACTCAAGGAAGGCTAACTTTTGATTCACTCTTCAAGGAATCAACAACTATCGACTGTAAAACGTCAGGGACAGTCCTATTTTTTAGGTACATGAACATGAAATGAAATGGTATTGGTAATGATAAATTTATATTTGATGACTGAAAGGTGTTTGAATGATAGAGATTAGATCAGTGCCTAATCCTTTGGGCAAAGAGTCTAACACAAATCAATAGAGGAATTTATAGAAAATACAGTGATATGCCTTACAAACCACATACAATTTGGATAGAATTCCTTACAGACTATCTTCTCAATCTAGGTTTTCTACAATCAAGATCGTCCACAAATGTATTCATTCTCTGAAATCGCACATAAGGATTTAATTCTTCCCTTGAAAGAAACTCGTGCAACAATTAAATAGCTGCCTTATAGCTAGTATGTTCCAAATGCCTTACAAATAGAGACATACAAGAATAAACACAAAGCAAAGAGAAAATAACAAAACCAAGGTAGAAATTGTATTGTATTTCATGGAAGTGTATCAATACATACAAGTAAACTCTTTACTCAAAATCATAGGATCAACAATCTGCTCTGCAAAGTTTGTATTATCAGCATTCAACCATCAAGAATATGGAACCAAAGAATAGAATCCCTTGGATTGCCAAAGAATGGGACTAGGAACCAAAAAGATGGCAAAACTAGAAAGTTAGGAGACCCAAAAGGTTTCAGAACCCTTACAAAATAAAAAACTCAACACTATATACCCCTGGTTACCTTGAAATCCTACACAAGTTAGGATGCAACAAGCTACGAATAACTAGGGTAAGGGTTAGGGTTTCCACCCACCAAACAATTCAAACGGATAAAAATTAATGCATTGGAAGGAAAACCAAGCAACCTTGAACAATCAGATCTAAGAACTGATCTTCAATAATGAAAATCTCCTAATTTATTCTGAAGATCACGCAAACACCATGCTTATCAATCCAATTTGTACCCTTGCAACATGCCATGAGCTTTACTTATGTTCACTTCATGATGGCACAGATCTCTGCAATCGATCATCACACGCTAGACCACATTGCAATGGCAAAAAAATCATCTCTTACCAGCTCCAGTTGCTTTTGCATTCAATTCGGTCCTTTCTATCATTGAAAACCCTCAAAAATTCAAACCCTGGAAGAAATGACTATTTTCATGGTGCCTGCAGAGAATCGGTAGTCGATATTCAAACCTTGATCAACTTTAAAACCCCACCGTTAGATCTGTTTACTTTTCCCAGGCCCGCGTGCTTTACATTTCTTTAAGTAAAATTGATGGTCATCGTTATACCATGATGCTAAAAGTGGAGCATCTTACCTTACCGGTATAACGACAACCACATGATCTTCTTAGACCTGTAGTCACTTACTTCCTTTGGAAACTGCGGCCCCACAGACAAATCCACCTTAGCACACCTAGACCAATGAAATAGAGCATGTCGAAGATGAATCAGGACGTTGGACCCACTTTTCATAAGCTTTAGATCAAACGATGGTCTTATAATCTCATAGCCCTGACATATCCCTTAAGATCTTACGCCGACCGCTCGATCATCCATACTAGCATCCCTTACAATATTTTAGGCCCACTGACATAATCCTTATCATCCTCCCGCTCAGCGAATAAGAACATGACACCTCAGCAATTAATCATCAGACGGTCCTACCATTTCCAGCAAAACTTTACCCTTTAATCAATTTTTGGCGAATCAACGACTGAAGACTTTCGCAGGGTCACGAAAAACCTTTTACCTCTGCTAAAAATTTTAGCGATTGTGTGAACACTATTTGCCAAGTCGCCAGCTGATTTGGAACACCGCCATTTTATTACACGAATGAGTGAACCCCTTTGAGATTTGCCGGAACCGCTAAGTATTTTATCTGGACTACCAAACTTTAGACCCCTGCCTATGAGAAAATCGATGGTCATCTCATCTTCGCATGGCCTGACAAGATTCCATCAGATTACTCATCTATCATTGATCTAAAAACTCCTCCCTACCCTGACAACCCCCTAACACCAAAAGAAATCAACAGTCATCGCAAAATCTCAAACCTTTGACAAATCCTATAAGAACTTACGTCGTTTGTTGATTCACTGACAATGTCAGGACCCTCTGACGTATCCAAAAACTAGGTCCCAATGACAACTACCACTATGTTATTACATGGACCAATCAGAGACTGCCAACAATGCTTACGTGTTACCTTGGACCCACTGACAGCCTTTACATTAGATTCCAAATCGACGGCTATCGTATGATTGCGAAGGGGAAGAATATTCCTTGCGATCATGCGACAACCACTAGATCTTCAGTTGATTGACAACTTGACCCCACCCCACCATATCATCTTTTCTTTTGGCTAATAAAATGTTGCCACCTATGCTTATGTGGCAGTGGTCTTGCCTGCATTGAAAAGTTATGTCATAAAAAGAATCAACGGTTGTCTTAAGATCTCATGCATCTGACATATTTCTTGCAAAGACACGCCCACCATTGATCTACTGCAAGTGTCAGGACCCTCTGACATGTCCAAGTTAGATTTGAAATCAATGGATGGCACATGATCTCAAAGGGGAAGAATATTCCTTAAGATTATGCACCGACCATTGATTGAAAAGGCTTCACTGTAGGCCCCACTGATGGATCTCTGAATAAGCAACACCTCGACCAATCACCAACTACTACCTCATTGACATAGGTCCGCATGTATTATCATTTAAAAAGAGGGACCACCACTTCACGATTCAGCGACTAAAGGAAAGACAAGTCGTTCGCCAGGTCACCTAATGCTAAGACATAACCGCCCAATAATAAGAGATTACACGAACACTATGTTCGCGTAATCACTGAGAGAAAAGGCTAATCACCAGGGAACTTGGAGAATGTGCGACTGACATGTTCGCTGAATCACTGAAAGTTTAAAAGTGACCGCCAAGGATTAAGCGAACAAGCGACCAACAACGAAAAGAAATCTGCACATGCATTATATGATCACTTAAGTGGCCAAAAATGTAATGAAGAAATAGAATGAGGTCAGGATAAATTAGGGCTTTCTCACTACAACGGCTAGATTTTTGAATTTTTTGCAAGGGTTTTAGCTAGGGACAAGAAAAAGGTTGCAGAGACCAGAGGAAAGTCAGATGAGATCATGAAAATTTTTGTAGGTGCAGACCATTTTCTAAAGATTTCTGCATTGACATGACAATGGGCCAACAATACCTTTGGGATTAGATCGGATAGCTTTTGATTTATCAAGTTTGTAGTTGATCAGTGGAGTCCTCCCAATCGGTTTGTATGCGCGTGACTCACTTAAGAGCCTAGTTGACCATGCCAAAATAGTAGGGATATTCACCTACCTCAAGCTACCATCAATATGCATCACCCAAGCTTGAGGGGAGAAAGCAAGAGTTTTCTAAGTGCTTTATTTCTATACCGGCTGGGGAAGGTACTGATTTGAGATCATTCTGCAAAGATGAAGCACTTTTCTCTCTGGACATGCCTCTCTAGAAGTAAAGTGAATGAGCTAGTCCGAGTTCAATTCACTTTTACATCACTTAATTCTAACAAGGATTTACAAAAAAAATGAAAAATTTTGACATGCACTCCAAGAAAATTTGATTTCCCAATGTGAATTTAATGTTTTAGAAATGGAATTTGAAGATACAAGTTTTTAAGCTTAGGAGTTAGAGGCTATCCTTTTGTCTGTGTGACTTCCTTTGTACAAGGATTGATCCAACTAGACTTTACCCAAATCACCCCAAGATACTCACCATATGTACTCCCATTGGATGTAAATCCATTACAAAGCCAACATCACTTTATGTGAGGCAAAGGAGTATCAAGTGTTGGGAAAAGGTTGAAACACTTCCCTATTGACCTTAGGTAGTTTTTCTTGATATGCTTTAATGTACTAAGACCCATGAAAACATTTGTGGAACATACACTTGATAAACTTGACATATTGTTAGACCTTGTAAGACCTCACATATGCTTGTGTCTGTGTGTGTGAAAATTGTACCTGATTTGTAGACACAACACTCAGTAAAACATTAGAGGTTAGCAAAAATCAAAATCGTGCAAAATTGAAAGCTTTCTAACCAAGCGATTTACTGCCTTCTAATAGGTGCGAGATTAATGTTCTCATACTGTAATCGAGATCAGTGACCTAGACGACACCTAAATGAAGGATTTGAATGCAAAAGATGGATATGAAATTGAATACAATTAAGCTATTTTTTTTTTTGGATTTTTCTATGCAATAAGAATGATAAAAACTGATATGAATCTATGCTAGATGAAATTGATATGCTATAAATTGATCTATCTAACAATGATATGCAATATGAATGCAAAAATAAGATTGATCTCACAAAGATGTCGATTCGCAAGAGCTTTGATTCTTCAATTTCAATTCTCCAGCGTGATTGTGCAAAATATGAGATGATTTGTGAAGAGCTGAAGCCTTTAATTTATAGAAATCCAAGGCTTTGGAGGTGCATGGATAAAAGCCATAAATCACTCAAATTAACTCATCTTGATTTTTGAGTTATCTGATCATGAAAGATAGTTAATTCTCAAAATCATGCAAAAATATGCAAAAATAGCTTTTTAACTCAAATTAGAGTTTAGATCAGCTTTTTGAACTCCAAAAGGATGTTGAGTTCCAAAAAGTCAATAACTTGCATTGATTTTCTGATTTGGAGTTTAACTGTTTCTTTTGAATATGCATAATAATTAAGAATTAAATAAATAAATAAAGTGATTTATCCTCAACTCAACTGATTTTTGAAATAAAATAATTAATTTATGGGTTAATTAACTATTTTACCAAACTTTTATTAAAAATTATATTATTAAATAATGACAACATGCTTTAATTAATTAAATAAGAATTTAATCAATTAAAGATAGGAATTTTGATTTATTGTCAAAATTAAATAATACAATTAATAATAGATAGAATTAAATTTAATTACACAATTAAGTGGCAAATATTAAATCTAATTAATTAAATATGAAAATATTCAATTAATCAAACTTAGGATAAATGTGATTTATCGCCAAATAATCATTAAATTAAAGATAATTAAGATAATTAAGAATATTACTAGGAATATTCCCCGATGCAAAATTTAAGATAATCAATTATGATTCGATGATGTTTAGATGTGCCTTAGATTAGGACTTTGATGTCGATTTCATTCGAATTGTCAATGTAGGAGATTAATGAACTTATAGCCCATTTTTGGGGTATTACATTTTGCCCCTCTTTGAATTACTGTGCGAAGCGCAGTGGTTCAAAGATAGTCTGTGTTTGATAAAGATATGAAACTGATTCAAAAGATAAACCGATCTCAAGATAGAAACCGATTGAAAGATATTGAGATAGGAGTTGATTGATATTGAATTGATATGGAGATAATAGGTCTTGAATGACCAAAGATAATGTTCACTGTAGCAGCGATGAACCTATGATTGCGAAAAAGTGTCAAAACACCTGATTCTGAACCTTAGGATTGATAAGAAGTGAGTGACCCATTCTAGACTCGATTGTCTTAGCAGAACTAGCAAGTATCACATCCGAATCCTTCAGTTGCCGAAGAACCAAGGAAAGAACACTATGATCTGATGGTTGCAAAAACTGATACAGTTTACAAGATTAGGAGAATACCAGATTGATATGGATCGATGAATCTGATATGCCCCAAGTGATGATAGATTTGCCCCGAGCAATGAGGACTTTTGATGAATCAGCGACTAGAGGTGATTGTTGTCTTTGATCACTGATGAAAGATATTGATAGATTTGATCGATAGAATTTGATTTACAGACTTTGAATGATGTGCAATACCATGCCCCCTTCGGGATTAAAATTGAAATTTGACAAAAAAAGTCAGCGTTATAGTTTAGAAGCATGTTAATTGATTTGAGAAGTGGTTATTTACGTCCGAGAACGCATTCTGCATCGTTGGAAGGTCCCAAAAGACCAAGTTGAAATTTTGATAGTGTGATGTAAGATAATCAGATGAGTTGAATACTGGATTCCTTGTGATGATTGAAGGTTGATTATGCAAGTAGTAGACCGTCCTGGGTTGAAAAATTTTAAATCGCAATTTTGACATAATAAACAATCTCAAATTTCAATTTTGATCCCGAAAATGAATTCAGAACGTCGAAATTAGCCAGAGGTGCAATTTTCATGGAATACAGAGCACTTTTAAAAATTAGGTCAAAAGCTATATAAAGGCCGGAAGGGTCATTTTCAATTCATTTCAACCCTTTGACTTTAGAGATTCTGTGGAGCCCTCTGAGCGAGAAAATGGTAGACCAGTGAGAACTGAAGGTACCTGTGAGTTCGCACCATTTTGAGTGCAGCCAGAGACATGATAGACCTCGACAGTATGGACATCCGGTAGGTGGACCTCTGTTCCCCCCTGAAAATGCATGTTTTTGATGTTCTATAGCATTTTTTATTTTTTTCATACGCGTTTTTAGTTTTTAATTTTCGCATCTGTAGAAACTCGTACGAGTCCAAATCCAGACTCGTACGACATTTCATTTGAATGTAGAATGTCATTTCGTTCATGCCCAAGTGTCGTATGATAGGGACCCTTGTGTCGTACGACATTTCATCGGGTCCCTTGAAACTCGTATGAATCCAAGTGCAATGTCGTACGACTATGAAATGTCATTTGGTATGTTGTGGAATGTCGTACGACATTTCATGCCAGTCTGGAATGTCATTTGAAAAATAGCATGTGAAAAACTCCGTTTTAAGTCAAAAATGAAACTTTTCTGATCTTTTTGCCTGATTGCGGACACTTTGCCCTACCTTCTGAAACTTCAAAAACTGTGTCATTCTGATATTTTGGCCTGAATTTCTGACAAAACACCCTGTTGCATTATGATTTAGGTTACATATCCTGACGTACATGTTCGCCATTCGTATCCAGCCACCTAGAGATTATGTGTTGCCTTGCCAGACCCGATGAGGGTTCATCTCGCTGCCTGTGGATTTGAGCACCTGATTCATTTACTCGATATTAGGGTAAATCATGGTTTATTGACTGCCCTGATTGAGAGATTTCACTCTGAGACCCAGACTTTCCACCTTCTGACTGGGGAGATCACTGTGACCCCTGAGGATGTTTATAGGATTCTTCGCATTCCGTTCCATGCTCCGCGACATCCCGAGTATGTTAGTGGAGGATCGAGGGGACTGCATGCGTTCAGACAACTGTTCGGTGATGAGACACAGCTGACTGGGTCTATATCTTGGGAGACACTAGTGCAGAGATATGGTCAGACACATCGTCTAGAGTGTATCATTGCGGGGATGATCGGAGAGTTGATTATGCCTGGCCGTCAGCAGAATGGCTTTTTGATGGGATGGGCACCTATGGTAGCACTCTTGATGGCTACACCGACTGAGCTTGCCTGGGGTCAGTGTCTGTTGGCACACTTGTATTCTCAGATGCACGAGGTCGTGTATCGGGACTGCAAGACATTTGCTTCAGAAGCGGTGGTACTGCAGATATGGGCTTGGGAGCATATCCCAGTGTTGAGACCAGTGTTTCAGAGTCAGTGACAGCCACAGGAGCCAATTATATATACGTATGCTGGCTACGTTACTCAGGTTTGCATGGGTCACACTGAGTATTTCCATCGATGCTTGGATGACATGACCTTTGTGATCTGGAGACCATATGTACAGATAGAGGCCTGGCCTACTGTGAGAGAGAAGTTATCATTTGTTTTTCAGAGCAGGATATTGATAGGACGGACCTCCACCGTCTTGGAGAGATTTTTGATTACCAGAGTCTGGAGTCAGTATGGACGCATTCAGGATGTCCTGCAAGATTATACTGCTTATGCCCGCATTATGCGTGAGATAGGGCTCGGATGGGCACCACGGCTGAGTTATTCTGTATGTGCTGAGGAGTATAGCCGGATTATTGGTAGGGATTGGGACTACCTTCCACAGGTTGTTGATGTCGGGGTGACAGATGCATATGTGGCATGGCTTGCTGATCACCGAGTACACCAATTTTTTGATCCAACAGAGCTGATACCCTCCATGGAGGAGGCGATGGATGTTACAGGGGCTCCTATGAGAGTAGGATCGAGACCACAGGTGGTACAGCCTACTCCTCCGAGACAGAGAGCTATGACTCCTTTACAGAGAGCACCAGGACATGCGAGGCCTCCATGTCCTCCTACATCTACAGCAGGCACATCTTCCGGCACACAAAGACGAAGCCGAGGTGAGAGTGGCACACTGGGTGGAGTAGGATCTGTAGATGATGTTCTAGGAGCTGAGCAGTTTCCAGGTGGGACCAGTGTGGATGACACATTTGATTTGGGTGCTGAGGTTAGATGTCGTAAGGCGCACAGGATGAGCATTCCTTCACATGCAGATCAGCCAGCATAGCCAGCACAGGACACAGAGATGCCAGTAGCTGATGCAGAGCTTGAGGTTCCTCTTACTTCGGCTGAGATTATCAGACGGCTTACAGTTCAGGTCCGGGACCTGAAGATAGAGCAGGCCAGATTAGAGGAGAGGCATCGAGAGGCAGATAGATAGCGTACAGAGCAGCACGCCGAGATACAGAGATTACAGGCAGAGGTGATTCATCAGACAGCGCGGGCCTCCTATTATGTATCTGCGTACTATGCAGTAGTCCCTGCTGCACAGAGAGTGCCAACCTATTCTCAGTATATGGCAGCATCAGAGGGAGCTAGGGCACCGAGAGTGGAGGTGGTACCAGATGCACCTCCTCCTCCTCCACGAGATGCAGAGGAGCATGCTGACAGTTGACTTCTCTTGATCTTCTGTTACTTTCTTACTGATACATCGTTGTGTCTGATAGCTCTATGGAGCTTTATTCATTTGTACCCTGTGCCAGTAGTGCACCCCTGACTATTTAAGATTTTTGATATATAGATGAGATCGATATTTTCGGTTGTGACATCATGTGTACTTGTCATTTTTGTTACATATGATGATATCATGTGATGTGAATGCTATGAGTAGTGTAGAATGTATGTATGGATCAATGCAATTCGATAATTTCTTTCATATGTATGAATGTTATGTAGATGTAGTGATTATGGAAATATGTATGTTTATGCAATGGATGTTTATGACATAATATGTAAATGCAACGATACACATGATATGTTTTGCAGGTTGATGAAGACAAGTACTCAGTCTTATGTCAAAAAGATGGTTGACCCAGGAGGATTATTGCTTGCGATTCCGTTAAGAGACCTTCGAGTTAGGTTCAGCTTTTGTTAGATTTGAAGATGTGATTGAAGAATCATTTAAGCTTTTGAAGTTCATTTAGTCATTGTGAGATCATACAAATATGTAAAATGCAATGAGACATGCAATAATGAAATGCACTCTAAGCCCTAGGACCTAGTCACTGATCATATGTCGATTTGTTATCATCATTGAACTTTTAGGTAACCGGAGAAATTGATACAATGTCCACTAGTTATGAAACCATAGACATATGAATATCGATTTGTATGCGCAAGAATCAATACAACATCTACTGGTCAACAACCATGGATATATGAATATTGATTTTGTTTTCGAAATGTCAGATTAGATATAAGCACCAAGGCACAAGCGCCAGGATGACCTGAATATCATGTCCATTTTGATATAGCAATTTGTACAAGCATCAAAACATAAACGTCGTGATGACCTGAGTACGCCTTGCATTAAAAACACATCAAACAGCTAAGAGATCATTCTAAATCCAATGTGAATTACCCGTAGTGACCCTTTATCGTTCACCTCCTTAGGCAAGATCGCGTTTCACAGTAGGAGAAAGAACTTACTCAAAAAGACAATAGTTAGATCAAACTTCCTTGAATTTTCTGGGTATCAATGGTCGAGGTACGCATGGCCATCCAATTCGAGATAGAGGCTCTTACAGTCGGACACCATTTCAATCCAGAAGTTCCAAAGATGTTAGATTTTCACATACAAGCAGAAGGCAAAGAAAAGATTATGCCCCCAGTCATCACTCTCTAAATCCTATAAAGGATGTCATCGAAGAGCTCGAAGGGACACAATATGCAAAAATCTCAATGCGAATCAGTAAGCATACAAGGAGATAAAAGCATGAAAAGCACAGATTGTTTTTAGTTTGAGTTTTGATGTTTGATTGTTGTTGATGCAAAAATCCTTTCTGGAGACGAGACTGACTGACTGACTCAACTTGAAGCTTCAAAGGATTCTGAGTGGATATGACACGTCTAAGATACATTGGAGGCCATAGGATATGACATTGATTGCCCCCAAGTTTGAACATTGATAGGATACAGACGCTTAAGCTGATTGGTGTACAGACCGACTTATTGAAACCAGGATATGCAGAAACAAACTGGGAGATATGTACAAACTAAAGCAAGACTGAAAGCTGGGAAAGACCAAGATTGTGCTAATAGATGGAGCATTTTGAAACAAGTGGCACCTGTTTGCCAGGTTTTCACCATCTTGGTAGAGATTCTATTTTTGCTACTAAGGCGCCTGTTTCCAGGTTTTCACCAAGGCACTTTTTCTTTCTTTTTTCATTTTTTTGTATTTTTCATTTTTTCAATTTTTTTGTACTTTTGATATTTTTCAAATTTTTTTTGTGAATCATCAAGGCGCCTATTGCTAGGTTTTCACCAAGATGTTCATTTTTTTCAGGACTTTTTCTGATTTTTAAGATTTTTCTTAGGACATTTTACCAAGCACTGAATGCCTTAGGCATAAAATTTCTTCAGATGGAGAACGTTGATTGGTTCTCAGAGCTGTTCTCCTTCAGTTTTGAGAGTTGATAGGCACCAGAGCCAAAAGTAGCAGTGATTACAAAGGGACCCAGCCAGTTGGGTTTGAACTTCCCCTTGCGTTCTCGATGTGATTGATTTTTAGGATTTTCTCTCAACACTAGATCGCCAACCTGAAATTCTCTATGTCTGACTTTCTTGTTGTAGCCTCTAGACATTCTTTTCTGATACACTCTAAGATGATCATATGCTGCTTGCCTGCATTCATCTAGTAATTCAAGTTCTTGTAACCTCGACACTCTGTAGTCTTCATCAGTGACAAGTCCATGCATTTTGATTCTGAGTGATGGGATTTCAACCTCAATAGGCAGTACCGCTTCAGACCCATAAACTAAAGCGAAAGGTGTAGCCCCTGTAGGCATTCTGATACTAGTTTTGTATGCCCAAAGAGCTGGATTGATCATCAGATGCCAGTCTCTTCCTGTTTTATTCACTATTCTGTGCAAGATCTTCAGGAGATTTTTGTTTGAAGCCTCAGCTTGTCCGTTCCCTTGAGGATAGTAGATAGATGACCAATGTTGAGTAATTTTGAACTTGGCACATAAGTCATCTAGGTCCTTGTTTTTGAATTGTCCCCCATTATCTGTGATTATAGAGTGAGGGATCCCATATCTACAAATGATGTAGTTCAGGATGAACATAGAGATCTGTTTCCCCGTTGCTTGTGTTAGAGGAATTGCTTCTACCCATTTTGTAAAATAATCTGTAGCTGTGATTATATGGGTATGTCCATTAGAAGAGTGCGGATGGATAACACCTATGAGATCAAATGCCCATTGTTGAAAAGGCCATTGTGTAGTAAAGGGAATCAGATCCCTCCCTGGAGCATGAATCAAGTTGCCATGTACTTGACACTGTTGACAGTTTTTAGCAAATTTAATAGCTTCTTTTTCCATTTCAGGCCAATAATACCCAGCCCTAATAAGTTTTCGAACTAACGTTAACCCATTTGAGTGTGACCCACATATACCCTCGTGGACTTCCTCTAATGCACGTTGAGACTCTTCCCATTCTAAACATCTAAGCAGTGTACCATCTAGACCTCGTTTGTACAGATCATTACCAATGATGACATATTGGGATGCGGATCAGATAAGGTTTCATTTCTCAAAACGGTTAAAGGAGTCAGGGATGATTTGGTCATGGAGATAGGAGAACAAATTTTTGTAGCGAGATGAGTCATAACCTACAACAGTGCAGATCATGTGGGTTTCAGGGGAGTCATATGCAGGGTAGGATAGGGCTTCTACCAGGAACTCGTAGCGTAGTTCATGTTCAGGCTATTGTAAAAGAGTAGATAATGTTGCCATTGCATCAGCAGCCTTATTCTCCGTTCTGGGTATTTGCTCAAATGTGATAGAGATGAAGTATTTCTTTAAATCATCGACCATTCTCTTGTAAGGAATGAGCTTTTCATCTTTGGTTTGGTACACATCATTGACCTGGTGGATGACCAGTTGTGAGTCTCCATGAATGTGCATCTCTGTAACTCTCCACTGTATTGCCATTTTCATACCATTGAGAAGTGCCTCATATTCAGCAATATTGTTCATGCAAGGAAACTTAAATTTGAATGCTTTGGGTATCGAGTATCCTTGAGGAGTAATGAACAATATGCCTGCTTCGGATCCATTCTGTGTGTAGGAGCCATCAAAGAATAACTGCCATGCTCTAGAAGAGAGGTGCATGATAGAGGAATCGGGAAACTCCATTTGCATGGGTGTATCATCAAACAGTGGTGCTTCAGCTAATTCATCAGTGATGACCTGTCCTTTGATAGCTTTTCTTTCAACATATTCAATGTCAAATTCACTCAAGAGCATGATCCATTTAGCTAGTCTACCTGTGAGGGCAGCTTTGCTTAGGAGATATTTCAGTGGATCAATTTTAGCTACCAAATGAGTGGTATGAGCTAACATGTAGTGTCTCAATTTCTGTGATGCAAAGATCACAGCTAGACATGCCTTCTCGATCATTGAGTAGTTCTTCTCATAGGCCACTAAAGTTCGGCTGATATAGTAGATGGCTCTTTCTTTCTTGTTCTCATCATGCTGTGCTAATAATGCCCCCAGTGATGTATCTGTTGCGGAGACATATAATATTAATGGCTTCCCATGAATAGGAGGCATCAATATAGGTGGATTTGATAGATACTTCTTGATATGTTTAAAGTTGTTCTCGCATTCTTCATTCCATGCAAAGGTCACACCTTTATGCAATGTTTTTTTAAAAGGCTGTGAGATGTCCGCTAGCTGTGATATGAATCTTCTGATAGATTGAACTCTGCCTTGCAACATCCTCATTTGACTGATATTTGTGGGAGGTTGCATCTCTATTATAGCCTTGACCTTAGCTGGATCAACTTCAATGCCTTTCTTGGAGACGATGTATCCTAGGAGCTTTCCAGAAGTGACGCCAAAAGCACACTTTTTAGGATTTAGTCTAAGACTAAATTTTTCCATTCTGTCGAGGATCATGCTCAAGTCTGTTAGATGTTCAGTTCTAATCATGGATTTTGCCAAGGTATCATCTACGTAATCCTCCATTGTTCTATGCATCATATCATGAAAAATAGATGTCATTGCTCTTTGATATGTAGCTCCAGCATTTTTGAGTCCGAATGGCATAACATTCCAACAGAAAGTTCCCCACGCACATGTGAAAGCTATTTTCTCTTGATCTTCTGGAGCAATTTTGATTTGGTTGTATCCAGAAAAGCCATCCATTAAGGAATACATTTCATAGCCCGCAGTCATGTCCACTATCATATCAATGTTAGGTAGTGGAAAGTCATCCTTAGGGCATGCTCTGTTCACATCTCTAAAGTTCGTGCACACTCTGATTGAACCATCTGGTTTTGAAATAGGTACAATGTTGGAAATCCACTCAGCATAGTCTATGACACGGATGAATCCAGCTTTTAGGAGTTTTTCTAGTTCTGCTTTGACTAAGAGTGCAACATGAGGATGCATCTTTCTCAATTTTTGTTTGATTGGTTTTACTCCGGGAGCAATGGATAGATGGTGCATAATGAGATTGGGATCCAATCCTAGCATATCTAAATATTTCCATGCAAAGTTGATCTTTTTCTCTGATAAGAAGGTAGTGAAGTTTTGTTTCTCTTCGTCTGATAGAGATTGTGCTACATGTACCAATTATGGTTCCTTTGTTGTACCCAAATTGATGGATTGAGTTGGCTTAATCAGAACTGGAGATCTATCCTGTAAATGACTCGGAAGGACATCAAATATCTCATCCTTAGGTGCCTCAGAGAGGTTTTCACCTTCAGATATGTCTTTTCTTTTTACTTTTGTTGGTTCTGAGACTGCCACAAAGTGGTTTTCACCCTCAGAACTCTTTTTCTTTTTCTTTTTACTCTTGTTTTTCTGACTAAGATATTTGATGTCCGACTCGGTCATGCTGACGCTCGGTTCACTGATGGAAGTACTCATAGGCTCAACTGCATTGAGGTAGCAGGCAAGGGCATAGTCATTTGGGAAGGTATACATACCATGGTTTGGGTTTGTGGAAGTTTGGTCGATAAGATCATGGCGTTGGATAGTCAAAGCGGGAAAGGCTTGGGATATGGTGTTCACGGATGTGGATATGTCATCATTGGTCCTAACCTGACACTCAAGTTCAAAGGTGATATTACAGCTCAAAATGTTCAATTCGTGAATAGGCTCAACGTCATCATGGGAGTCCTCTTCAGCCATAGGTGGATCAGACACGTTAAGTTCATTGTTTCACTCTAGACTTACGTTGGGTTGAGAGACATATTGGTGAATAACATCAATAGATTTCTCTGTTATAAGCTCATCTTCTTCTGGAATGGCACCCCATTCATAATCATTTGACTCATCTTCTGATTCAGAATCTCCAGGAAATCTTAGAAAATGTGTGAAATCAGGATGAATACCCCAAGAAGGATTACCCTCAGTCTCTGACTTGAATTCATATTCATGGGAATCAATGTCAGAATAACTACCCCCTGCTTCTTGATTAGTTTGATTGCCTTTGAGATTGGCTGGTTCTTGTGGTACAACCATCTCTTGCACTACAGTAGGTTCTTGTGTTTCTACTACATTAATTCTTCTAATAGGATCATCTGTATCATCAAGAAGATCTTTGATCTCTTTAGGCAATTTTTCATAGGGGATAAGCTCAGAGCTATCTGAATCATCATCCGAGGGTTCTGTTTCTTCTTTCTTAAGAAGGGGTTCTCCTGGTGCAATTTGTTCTATGACATGAGAACAACCACTTTTGAGATGATAGGGTTTCTTCTTAAACCCTATGCCACCAGTATCTTTTTTGGCTCGACCAATATGTGAAATGGGGGTCACAAGACCCTTTCCCCTAATTCCTAGAGGTCCTTGACCGGAATATCCCATCTTGGCCATCAATTTGTTTCCTGGACCATATGAATTAGAAGGGACTGTAGGTGCTATAGATTCACTAGGTTGAACAATTTTAGATTCAGAATCCTCTTTATATAGCCATGCCAGCATAGCTTCATCCTCTTCAAATTCTTGTTTGGATACTTGTTCCACCACAAAATGTCTTTTGTATGCTTCCATAGGTTCCTTAGGTTCTGATTTAGACTGCTTCAAGGATTGGCCATATGACTTAGGTGAGATTGGGAGAGATGTCAGAGAGAAGACTGGCTCTATAGTGTATTCTCCCATCCCATTTTCTTTGGTATTGATCTCTTTAGCAATGTCATCCATCTTAGATGTGGAAGCCACATTTTGTTGCTTGATGGAAGATTCTCTGTTATTGGGAACAAGTTTATCGGCACTTTCCTTCAATGTATTACAAGTTGTACTCAGATCAGCTGGGATAGTAACCTCCACTCCTTCATAGGGAAATTTCAAGCATTGATGGTATGTCAAAGGAATAGCTTGCATTTCATGTATCCAGGGTCTCCCTAGAAGGATATTGTAAGCCAATGGTAGATCGAGCACCTGACATGTGGTATCTTTGATGACTGGACCCACCCGGATGGGCAAGACAATGGTGCCTTTAGAAGCTCTTTCTTGTTCATCATAGGCTTTTATGGTGATCTTCTTTCGAGGATCAATAGCCATCTCTAAGAATCCCAACTGTGTGATTAAGTTGTAAGAACAAATGTTGAGGCCTGCGCCCCCATCTATCAACACACGTTTGACTCGACGGTTCTAGATCAAGACTTCTATGTGCAAGGGCTGATTATGTGGGTGACTTAGGGAGTTGTCATCCTCTTCTAAAAAGGAGATATATTGTGGAGATGTTAGATGACCAACCATAGTCTAGAACCTGTCTAGATCTAGATCATCAGGAACATTAGAGCCGAGCAAAGCTTTGTCTAGGATATCTCTGTGAGCTGGAGATATTCGAAGTAACTCAAACATAGAGATTTTGGCATTGGTATGCTGGAGTTGTTGTACGATGCTGTAAGATGTAGGTCTGGTATCCTTTGGATTGGAAGATTTCGAGGCAACCTTCTGTTTAGAAGCAGATGTGAGATTGAAAGGTATCTTAGGGACATCAGATGAATTTGGTGTTTGTCCTTTCAGATGCGTCTGAGCTTGTGATCTGGTAACTGCATTAGCTGAGGAATGATTTCTATCTCTTCATACAATCGTGATGACATTACAGCTCTCAGAGAGGCATGGTTCCACCATATTGATGACAGCATCGTTTCCAGGGTAGGCATAGTTGACTTTTGCCCCGATGTTAGGCTGTGAAGTGGAAACTCCCTTGCCATGTTGTGGAAAAGGTTCTGTAAATGCTGTGTGATCATTATTGCTGGTAGGATTATCAATTGTGATGTCCCCTTGATCTATCAAGTCTTGAATGGTATGCTTCAAATGGAAGCATCCATTAGTTCTGTGGCCTTTAGTCCGATGGAAAGCATAGAATTCATTATCTTTCCACCAATATGGTTTTGGATCCGGATCAGGTTTTCGGATTGGTGGTAAAGAGATCATGTTATCAGCTATCAGGGTCCTCAGAGCAGATTCCAAAGATTCTCCCAGAGGAGTAAACTTTCATTTATTATCCCATCGTTTGAATGGCTTCTTTGGAGATGGTTCAACAGATTTTTGCTCTGAAGCTTCAATGGCTTTGGTGGTAAGGGTGAGATTGTAGGCCGGTGCCTTTGATGGGGTGTGGATAGTGTCAACAACACCGTCAGAGATGATACCTTTGTTTCTATTCCAGCTCTTGTTTTTATCTTTTGAGCTAGATCCCGCTTCAGACTTGTCCTTTTGAAGTGTGATTTCTCCTTTCTTGACAAGTACTTTCTCAATCTTGATTGCATTATCCACCATTTTCTCAAAAGATACATGATCTTGCATTTGTAATGGATAGTTGAGCTCTGGAACAAGGTTATTGATAAAGATTTCAAGTTTCTCCATTTCGGGAATTGGTCTAGCATATAAAGAAAACTTCTTTCGCCACCTCTTGAGAAAAGTTAGGAATGATTCCCCTGGATATTGCTTGAGGTTACAGATATCGATCATGGTAATCAAATGTTGAATATTGTAGGAATATTGTTGATAAAACAATTTAATCAATTCCTCAAAAGTTTTGATCGCAGAAGGTAATCTTGAAAACCACTGAATGGATGCTCCTCCCAAAGATCTAGGAAAAAGATGCATTAGATAAGTCGGTTCATGCATGAATTCCATGGATTGCGTACAAAATTGTCTGACATGATCTCGAGGATCAGAGTGTCCATCATATTTGTCATACTTTGGTATCTCCACTCTTTTTGGGAATGGTGGCATATACAAGTTTTTATCGAACGGGAAAGGACATAGGGCCTCCATGGAGAACTCCTTGGGTTCCTTCTCCTTCTTAAGATTGTTAAATTCAACTTGTATAGCGTGCATCTATTTTGTCATAGCTGTGAGTGGAGTTTCTTCCTCATGTGTGATTATATCATCAACGTTAAAGTTGGGAGGAAGCTTAGCCCCTTCCTGGGCTAATTGTAAAAAGTATGCCTCTCTATCCACTTTCAAGAAATGGCTCATCATTCTCTTGAATTCATCATCATTCTGACATCGATGGATTTCAGAGGGGGTAGGTTCTTGGTCAGCATTATGTTGAGAATGGTGTCCCTGGGATCCTCCTCTTAGAGAATCATGGTTTGTCTCTGCTTGAGACATGGTAGGAGTCTTTGGGCTCCCTGGAATAGATTGAGGAGAAGTTTGTTGATTACCTCTGTGAATTGATAGAGGAGGTATGTAACCAGTTTTCAATCGAAAGTTGCCGAGACCATCGTCTTCGTAGATACCTGACTTGATGAGTTGTTCAAGAGTTGGACCTGGGGTATTGGTCAAAAGTAAGTGCTGAGATGTTTCTTCTGATTTCTTGTGTGAAGAAGCTCTGGTCTCCACCATTAACTTTGAATGAAACAGAAGAAAAGGATGAAGACAACTGAAGAACAATTTGATTCGAGAAAATCGGATGACGCAACCTTGTCAAGATTATGATAGTTTTGAAAATCTGATGAGATATGGGTGAAGGAAACTGTGCCCTGGATGTATGGGATAGATCGCCCAAAAGATAGCGGACACAAGTTCCCAACACTTAGTTTGTTTTTGAAGATTGATTGATTGAAGATTGATAGTTATGACAAGGTTTTGACACGAGATAAAAAGGATTCAAATTGATCAAACAGAAGACTAGATCAGATTCAAAAGATCAAACTCAGAAAATGGTAGAATGCTCAATAGCTACTACTCTGTTCTTGACATAATGATATTTTTGACAGATTCTGGATCTAGGCTGGAAACATTGGATATCTTGCAATTTGACAATTTCTGACAACTTTCTCAAATTTTTCCAAATGACACTCTGCAGACTCGTACGATAGTTGGGTAGATATGAAACGACAGTTGCAAAACTCGTACGACAGTTGGGTAGATATGAAATGACAGTTGACAAAACTCGTACGATAGTTGCTAACAATTTTTGGCTTCTTGAATTTTACTGGTTTGAAAACTCGTACGACACTGGGTTCTTAATCATACGACATATGGGCTTTACTGAAATGACATTTGACAAAAAGTCATACGACTTTTGACCTCTTGAAATGACTTTTGACTCCAGAAAGAACTTTACGTCAATTTTTGCAAAATTTAAGGTTTTCAGTTTTGGATTCTTTGCAAATTGTACTGTCCAAATTTTGAAGGTTATACCAGATTTGATCGGTTTTAATAGCCAAGTAGATAAATAAGTACGCAGAACAGCAAGCAAGTGATTCCAAGCACGTCTGAAAACAATGAACAAGGGCAAAAGCAACCTTGCGCATGAACAATCAAGTGACCAAATTGTGCTAATCCCTGAGAGTACTAATTATGTATGTTCTAAAAAGTTTTGCAATAACACACATATACCTGAAAGTGAAAAATTGGCCTCTCTAGGGTTTTTAGTAATGGTTTGACTCTGTAACTTTTATGATTCAAAGGGGTGAACTCCAATCCCGGTGCACTAGGGTTTTGACACAGTCCGAGAACTTAATCTTCAAGAGCTGCTAGGGAGATCTGACAACCCAACAATGAACCATACCCGTGGAGATTTCTTCTACAAGGACATTTATATAGCGGCTGTCACTACCACGGTGAAAATGGCTATGACCGCTTGAGGTTCCGTCAACGCAGTTTGCCCTGTGAAGGGATTGTCCGCTACGGTTAACCCTCTCTAAAGATGACTCACAATAGTATACCACAAGGGGACTTGGCTCCAGATTCAAGGTTTTGACACCTCTTCACTTTTAACCCAAACAAAGCAAGCAGATTAATCTGACACGCTAAGACAAAGTTTTGTTCCACCAAGGTCTGTGATATCAACTCCACGTGATCTATCAACCTCTCCGGGGAGAGAATGTATCAATCAATAAGAGAAGACGCACTAACCAATTTTGATTCACCAAAGCTTGCGATATCAACCCCACGTGATCTATCAACCTCTCCAGAGAGAGAATGTATCGATCAATAAGAGAAGACTCACTAACCAAGTTGAATGTGAAACACACTAAGTATCCTCCCTACCTATAAGGATTCCATCGTCAAGAAAGGTTTCGCTAGGAATCCAATCTTTCAAGAATCACGAATAGTGTTCATAGGGCCTAATTACTATGTGAGCACAGATATATGTTTCGAAAGTAAATCTACCAAAAGCATTCAAAAAGTAGAAAGAGGAACACTTAACGCTTAAAGCAAATATGAGATGAGTCCACAAGGTGGAACACTTAACACCTCACACAAGCTAAAAATGAGTCCCCAACTTAATAAACAAGTGAGTTCCTAAAAGCACAAAAGGGTTGCCAAGTGGAACATTTAACGCTTCTGTCCTGTTGACCCCTCCCCTTTATGGCGCTGAGATTGCAACCACGGGGCGAAAATGAGGGGCCGGTGGATTAGCGAGTCCAATAACCCAAGATAGCAATCAAGATCAATCACAAGTATCTTAAGACTACTTAATGAATCCTTAAGGGATCACAACCTAGTATCAAATTATGCAAGTGTGTAGAATAAAAGCATGAGAAGACGCACACAAGCTAGACACATAAGAGATTTATTTTAAGTCCAAATCAAAATGTTATTAGATGAAGGAGAATACCTGGTGATCCTCGCAACGCGCTTAGTAGATTTTACCTAATTTTTAGCAATTCTTGCGCTTTTCCCAATCAAAACCAGCAGAGAGCAATCAAAATAGAGAATTTCAATTGTCAAAATTAGCAGTTAGACGAAATATAAAAATCAAATCTGATACTCTGCTCTGAAAAATGAAACGATAGTCAAAAACTGGTACGGAAACTCGTACGACAGTGGGTATGCTCTCATACGACAGTCCAGAAACTCGTACGACACTGGGTATCTTACCATACGACAATCAAAATCTTGATGTTGAAACTCGTACGATAGTGGGTATCTTACCATATGATAGTCAAATCCCGATGCTGAAACTCGTACGACAGTGGGTCTCTTACCATACGACACTGGGTGTTTGATGAAATGACAATATAAAAAACTCATACGACAGTGGGTCTTTTACCATACGACAGTTGAATCCTGATGCCAAAAATCGTACGACAGATGTATGGACAAAATTAAAAATCACAGTTTGGCACGGATCTCGAGGATAAAAAGATAGAAATTGAAAGAATTGAATTGGAAACCCATTTCAGGGCCCCACGGTGGGCGCCAGAAATGTGTGTGTGAAAATTATACTTGATCTGTAGACACAACACTCAGTAAAACATTAGAGGTTAGCAAAAATCAAAATCGTGCAAAATTGAAAGCTTTCTAACCAAGTGATTTACTGCCTTCTAATAGGTGCGAGATTAATGTTCTCAGACTGTAATCGAGATCAGTGACCTAGACGACACCTAAATGAAGGATTTGAATGCAAAAGATGGATATGAAATTGAATACAATTAAGCTATTTTTTTTTTTGGATTTTTCTATGCAATAAGAATGATAAAAACTGATATGAATCTATGCCAGATGAAATTGATACGCTATAAATTGATCTATCTAACAATGATATGCAATATGAATGCAAAAATAAGATTGATCTCACAAAGATGTCGATTCGCAAGAGCTTTGATTCTTCAATTCCAATTCTCCAGTGTGATTGTGCAAAATATGAGATGATTTGTGAAGAGCTGAAGCCTTTAATTTATAGAAATCCAAGGCTTTGGAGGTGCATGGATAAAAGCCATAAATCACTCAAATTAACTCATCTTGATTTTTGAGTTATCTGATCATGAAAGATAGTTAATTCTCAAAATCATGCAAAAACATGCAAAAATAGCTTTTTAACTCAAATTAGAGTTTAGATCAGCTTTTTGAACTCCAAAAGGATGTTGAGTTCCAAAAAGTCAATAACTTGCATTGATTTTCTGATTTGGAGTTTAACTGTTTCTTTTGAATATGCATAATAATTAAGAATTAAATAAATAAATAAAGTGATTTATCCTCAACTCAACTGATTTTTGAAATAAAATAATTAATTTATGGGTTAATTAACTATTTTACCAAACTTTTATTAAAAATTATATTATTAAATAATGACAACATGCTTTAATTAATTAAATAAGAATTTAATCAATTAAAGATAGGAATTTTGATTTATTGTCAAAATTAAATAATACAATTAATAATAGATAGAATTAAATTTAATTACACAATTAAGTGGCAAATATTAAATCTAATTAATTAAATATGAAAATATTCAATTAATCAAACTTAGGATAAATGTGATTTATCGCCAAATAATCATTAAATTAAAGATAATTAAGATAATTAGGAATATTACTAGGAATATTCCCCGATGCAGAATTTAAGATAATCAATTATGATTCGATGATGTTTAGATGTGCCTTGGATTAGGACTTTGATGTCGATTTCGTTCGAATTGTCAATGTAGGAGATTAATGAACTTATAGCCCATTTTTGGGGTATTACAGTGTCCACAAGGTTTCTTTATCCCTTGTTGGATTGTTTGAAGACTATTTCTTCCTCACACTACTTTCTTTCAAAAAAAGCTTGTCTAAGAAATGGTCCAAACTTGTCAATTAACTTTGCAATCCTTTGAATCAAAATTTTGGACTAAGCTAAAACATTGTCAACATTGCTTCTCTATTGTGATCCTTAGTTCATCTTGTTGATTGGTACATTCCAACATGTTAGGAATTGCCTCTACCTAGAAAAGATTAATTTAATCTCTTGAGTACACTCTTGGCTAGTAGTGTTAGGATTAGGTAATACTGAGAGGGTGGGTGAATCAGTATTACAAAACTTTGATCTTTTCCACTGTAAAAAATTATAAACAATCCAAAGTAATGCATAAATGAAAAGAACATATAAGCATAGCACATTACTCAATACACCAAGATTTCCTCTCTAGGAAACCCTAGCGAAAGGGAAAACCCCGATGGGGATGGTACCCACATATATGCACTAAAATATAATATCCCTGTTAGGAGATCTAGCCCTGTTAGGAGCTGATTGTTACATAGTACATTTCCTTGTTAGAGGAATACAAAACCATATTAGGGGTATACAAAACACCTGATTAAAGGTGGTGAGCACATGACTCTTACAATCAATACTGGTCTCAAAAGAGTTCTCAAAAGGGGGAACAATACAAGCACTTATCTTGGTTAGATAGTTCCAGTTATAGCTTGGCCTCTTACTAATCTCGCATCAGATCTTTGCTCTTACATTCACAAACTTACTCCATTGTTATAATCACAACACACCTCGCTTTCACAAAAGCAATCTATACTTATACAAAATTAGTCTTCCAGTCGGCTTCACAATTACCATACAAAACATAACAATAACTTATGCAAATGATTGGAAATATGCTTTATTCACTTGTCTTATTCACTTGGAAATATGCTTTATTCACTTGTCTTGGCATGTTATCATATCCACTATGCTGTCCTTAATCTTCACAACTCTTCATGTACCTTGTTACACTATTTTACTATCTTCGCATACCTTCTGAACATTGAATCTCACAAATCTAGTAACCAAAACTTATGCGCTCTTAACTGAAGCATGCATGCATCCCAAGATACCTCTAGTTAACTTCACAAGCCATAATACCTCATAAATTATCATTGTTGACCAAACTTGTAGCACTATACCCTGTTGTCCTGATTCTAGACTTAGTCATTTTCATGACTATGACTCCAGTGACATTCTCCACAACATGCGATCACTTCCAACATAAGTGTGCCATAAATGACAACCCTCAAGTAATTTCTAGTGCTCCAAAATAGCACAGGCCAACAATCTCTCCCTTTGGCATTGATGACACCACTTATAAAAATGACTAAGTGTCTCAATACAACTCCCTTCTTTTCTTTTTCTCTTTTCTATTCTTTGTTTCTTTTCTACATCTTTTCTTTTCTCTACATATAACTCTACATATTTCTTTCTCTTCCTCATTTTTCCTTTTTATCCCTCTCCCTTTGACATCAATGGCAAAGGTACTATCAAAATTTCAAAACTCAAGCACAAATGGTTTAGTGCTTACTCACCAGATTTAATACATCTTGGAAAGAGCTTTCCAAGGTCTTAACTTCTTCAATCCATGAATTTATCAGCAGTTCACTGACATGGATTAATCGATTCAGTGCGTATGACAATATCTCTACTATGTTAAGCTCAGTTAGAGTAGATACAGACATTGAGCCTTCAAATTTTTTCATCTCTGAAAGATGAGTATCGAACATTGTGAGCTTAGGAGTCAATAGGCTTCTGAATAAGCCAAATCTATCTACAACTCTCCCTTTCTCCATTTCCAGTACTCCTATCTTAGCCAATAGTCTAGATGTTTCCTTATCTACTTCTCCTATAGTTTGTGAATATGATTCACAACTGTCCATTAGACTATCAAGGGTAGCCCTATCTTTGGATATGATCTCCTCAATGCTCCTTAAATGTTTGTAGGGGTTTATGCTACACAACTCTTGGCCTTAAGAGTAGTAGCCTTAAGAATATTTAAGTCCCATGAAATGGACTTTCAAACTTCACTCAACTTCTTCTCCAAAAAGTCTTTTCAGCCTTTTGCTCTATTTTCTTTAGCAATGAGTCAAAATGACTGTCGAAGCTATCCAGTACTGTACCGAGGTTCTCAACTTTATCTTTGTTTTTGAAGATAACCAGTGAGGGGAGTAGCTTGTTCACTGTTCCTATGACCCTGACCATTATCTTAGCTCTTTTGTCTCCCTTCTGAACTGATATCTTCTTGGCTTTAGCAAATGACATAAATAATAGTCTCATCATCTCATCTTCATCCATGTTGTCCACATTAGAACTGACTGGTTTGGCTACACTAGCCAATAGTAAAGATGTGTCCATTATGACCTCAGCAACTTTTTCTGATTCTACCTATTCTTCTTTCTTTTCCTCTTGTTGTAGTTCCTTCTCTTGTGATTTTTCTTCTTGTTTCTCTTTTGATTTCCCTTCCTCTATCTGCTCCTCATCTTCAACCTCTATCGCACTATCTACATTATCAAGAAATGGATCATTTACATCCTGTGAAGTGTCAAGGGACATAGGCACACCAACGACAAAGACATCTGGTTGCATGCTATCTTGAACACTTTCATCTATTGCCTTTGAACTCTCTCCTAAACCCAAAGATATAGGCTTAGAAGCCTTAGGAGGTGAAACCTTCTTAGGCATGTCATGCATTAGAACTTGGTCTAATGCCTTTTGGGTGTCCTCAATCACCTCATCATACTTCCTAGCCATAATCTTGACTAGTCTGGCCTTTGTCCTCAGTAGGGGTTTTAGTGCATTTATGATTCTTTCTCTTTCTTGAATTGACACAACCGGCAACATATCATCAATTGTTTTATTTCTTATGTTCTCATCCTCCAGATGTGCTAATTGTTTCCTGATTTCTAGTTTACTATATAGGTCTTTGGAAATGTTTCCTTTAATCTCCAGAAAATTTTTCTTAAAGACAAGCAAATGCTCAATAATAGTATCTTCAATGACTGCTTGGTCCTTAGAGTTATATCTATCATAGTATCTATTCAATGTTAGGAGATTTCCCTCCTTGATTGCTCTCTTCTATAGAGATTTAAGATCCGGTTTCCACAAGGTTTGTGGATTCTTTTGGCCTATTTTCTCTTCCTCTTTCTCAACTTCCTTTTTTTCCTTCTTCTTCCTCTTCACCTTTGTCTCTTTCTCCTTAGGAATTTCCTTCTTAATTGTCCTTGTTGATCTTCTGGGAACAATTGCACCCACAACTTCTTGTGTTTCTTCCTCTTGAGAGGCTAGCAAGTCAACAACATCAATAGTAGGGGCTATTGTCTTTCTTGTCTCCAAAGAAGTAGGTACATCGGTGGCAATACTAGAAGATTGCTCCATCTTATTTCTGATATCTATTAACTACGCTTTTGTGATACCCACCATCGCAGTGATGTATTCAACAATCTTGCTAACTTTCCTTTTTCTTGTTACCTTTTCTTGCTCTTCTCTGACTTTCTCATACTTCTCCCTATATGTTCCCCATCTTTCTTGGGTAGGGTCCTTTTCTTCTGCCATTACATGCTCCAATTGCATAGTTAGTACTTCACCACTTACCTCATATCCCATAGGAGAGCACCACTTAGTTCTAGGCTCAATTGCCTCAAAGTAGACACAATCAGTTTCAACCATGAAACATATAGTTTCCTCATAATTTTCCACTAAATTATCTAGAATTTTGTACCTTTCTTTCATCTGCCTCTGTAGTATCTTGATCATACCAAACAATTCTCCATGTCTCCAATCCTTCTTCCGTCTTCTATAGTATTATGAGATCATAAGTCCAATGGGTTCATCGACTTTCCATGCTCTAGGATGCATACCAGGAAAGTTGTGAATGATATGAATGTACATGTGAATTAATAATGAACCAAACCTAAATGCCTTAGATTTATCTCTCTTTATAGCTTTCACATTCTCAATAAATTATTGAGCTAGAATTTCGCAAATATTATACTTCTTGTTCTCTATTACCATTCTGTATGCCATCATGATGACTCCAGCAGATGAAAAAATTGGTCTGCTACTGTAAAATAACTTGTAGCCTAGAAACATTGCTACCAATATCACATCTTGAAAATAAATATCATTTACTATCATTGCCCTCTTATCCCATTTTGTATGCGTTAGGGTTTCAACTAGATTTCTTAGGTTCTTTTCTTGTACAGGTAGGGCTCCTTCATTGTCAAGGCCTGTGATCTTATGTATCAATTGTGCACATATGTTAACAGGATGTTCGCCTATCCACAAAAAATGGTTATGGACTCTGCTAAGAATGATCTTAAACCATTCAACTTTCGTAAATTATATGAGTCAGGTTAACTTAAGGATTGACTAATCCTTTAGGTGCTTGAATTCTTCTACCATAGACCCATCAGCTTGAATCATACTATTCAATTCACTAAAGATGTTAACCTCACCAATGATTTCATATTTGCAATGTATGTAAGCCCTAATATCTTTGACATACAATACACCTACGGGGGTTTGTGAAAACACTCACTCTGGATCATCCTCACATGATTTGTATGGATGCCTCTTGAACTTATACCTAGGTCTATCTACAACATCATAAACTACTAGTGCATTCATGACTTCTGTGAAAGATTATGTCTAAATACCTTTAAACGCCTAAATTTAATGATCTGCTTCACGTGATCATGTAACCACAATGCCAGATGACTAATAACCTTCTCTATTATGTAATCCTTAAGCGTTGATCAAAAAATGGTGTAGATTTGAGATCCTTTAAGTCCTTTTATTCATCACAAGCTGAGTGTGTGTATTAAACATAGGTAGCTCAACTTTGCATGTCATCCAGTTGATCCAAAACTCATGAACAAATAAGATGAATCTTCAAGTGTTGTGCTCTCAACCACAGACTCCACAATGTCTATACATATCATTCCTAAGCTTGCATGAGCTTACTCCACATATACAGGGGCTAGATATTTTCTATTTACAGCATCTAATGCTCTCCATAAGGCCATGCGGCCTTTTAGGTTGATACCTCAAAGAACTCATCATGCAAAGACATATCATCACTAGTTGTCTCTCCCTGAACCACTGCTTTATTAAAATCTTTTACCTTCCACATCTGATTATCCTCCTTGTTTTCTAATTTCTTGAAATAATTCCCAAATTTATCCATGTACTCATTAAGACTCTTACCACTGTCACCAACATTTTTCCTTATAACCACAGGAGGTGGTCCTCTTGGTTCACTAGATATTCTTGGTCCTCCTTTGTTGTCTTCTCCATTATATCTGCAGAACTTTGCAATGTGACCTAGATTGTTACATTTGTAACAAGTAGGTGGTCTCCTTCTATCTTGATTAGTCTATAGTTTAAAATACCTTGATGTTTGGCTGAAGTTATTACATTTATGACATGAGATTTTAGTTGTTGTTTCTTCTCTGATATAGTCTTTCTTGTACCTAGACTGATCAAGTTTTCTACAGTCTTGTTTCTTGTGTCCATATTCATAGCAATTAAAATAGTAACGAGTAAAGGGATTAGAGTTACCTTTACTTTTGAAATCTCTTTTCATTTGTCCAACTTTGTTGCATCCAAAACATCTACCTATGAAGGGTTTGAACTACTCTCTAGATTCTTCATTAGTAGGTCTCTCTTCAGGAATAGGTCTTTCCTCATTCTTGGCTTCATTTGATTCTTCCTGGGTTTTTGAACTTTCACCTTCATTGAATCCAACTCCAGTCATATCTCCTTTAGGATTTTGTCTTGCTCTTTGTTCATCAATCTTGTCACTGCTCATGTGCAACTTCTCAATGTGTAATTTGGCTTGAGTGAGTTCACCTTTAATGATCTGATTATATTTTTCCAATTCCTGATATTTATCTTTGCATTGGTCAAGTTCAGTCTTCATTTCACTTATCTGCTTGTTAGATTCTTTTAGTGACTCTTCAACTTTGTTTCTTTCATCCTTTTCATGCTGAATTTCTTTAATCATCAAAAGATTGATTTGTTCTTTTTCTTTCTCCAACTTCTTTACTTTGTCTGACGTATCATTGTCTGAACCTTCTTTGAGCTTTTCCATAAGGTCTTGTCTCTAACTCTTTGCAATCTCAAGTTGTTCTTTTAGTTTCCTCATGAAACCTTCAAGTCTTCTTAATTTAAATTTTAGTTCATCATTCTCAGATTTCATCTTATCTAGATCTTCAAATGTAGCTTCAAAGTTCACTTGCCGATCTTTTGAATCCTTTCTGATCTCCCTTAATTTGTTAGGCTTTCTCTCCAAGGGCCAATTCCTCTGATACCAATTGTTAGGATTAGGTAATACTGAGAGGGGGGTGGGGTGAATCAGTATTATAGAACTTTGATATTTTCCACTTTAAACAATTATAAACAATCCAAAGTAATGCAAAAATGAAAAGAACATATAATTATAATACATTACTCATTACACCATGATTTTTTTTCGAGGAAACCCTGACCAAACGGGAAACCCCAGTGGGGATGGTACCCACAAATATGCACTAAAATATAATATCCCCGTTAGGAGATCTAGCCCTTTTAGGAGCTGATTATTACATAGTACATTTCCTTGTTAGAGGAATACAAAACCCTATTAGGGGTATACAAAACACCTGATTAAAGGTGGTGAGCACATGACTCTTACAATCAATACTAGTCTCAAAAGAGTTCTCAAAAGGGGGAACAATACAAACACTTATGTTGGTTAAATAGTTCCTGTTATATCTCGACCTCTTACTGATCTCGAATCAGATCTCTACTCTTACATTCACAAACTTAATCCATTGTTATAATCACAACAAACCTCACTTTCACAAAAGCAATCTATGTTAGGAATGAATGTTGAAGCCTTTGGCAGTCATTCTGTAGCAGTGGTTGTTGCATTCATGACTATGATTGTCATTGATGTCAACACAGTGATATTCTGGAGTTTAGCAGAGAAGCAGACAGTTCTATTTTGCACACATGTTATATTGCAAATTAACTTATGCATAGTTGATGGTATGTTCTTTCATGTGTTATTAACCTATGGTTAAGAGCGCAAAAAGAAGTTCATTTATTCAAGAAAGTTATAAGCATTTTGGTGGAAGCATTATACTGGCAGTGTTCTAGAGTAGCATTTTTGGTAATTAGAGGATATCTCCTAACTAGGATGGAATCTGATTCTACGCAGTTAAAGGGAAGTTTGAGACTCATTGGTGGTGACGTGGTTCATAGCACAAACTTCGAAGTCACACGATTGGAAAGTTATTGTATCTGGAAGCTGATAGTTTTTATGTAATTTTGATGTAGCATGTTCAAATTAATATTTTGTATTTACATGCTGACTCATTTGTAATTATTTGTGTTAGCACCTTGAAAAATTTTTATGGCTCTAGCCCTTTTCTTCTGGTCTCTGCAGATATTTTTCATGCCTCTGGCTCAAGCCCCAGTTCAAAAAATTTTAAAAACTAGCCATTGTATGGGAAATCTTTTGTTTTACCCTAGCCCTGTTCTATTTTAATGTTACTTTTTCAGGCCACTTAAAAACCTTTTAACGCATGTGCCTTATTATTTTATCACCTCGAGGGGTCGTGTCCTTTAATTTTTCCTCAATTTCTATCACTCGATGGTCTTTAATTTTCCTAAGTCCTAATGATTTAATTCTTCCTAAGTCCCTGTGCTAAATTTTTGTATAGTTTTAGCTTAAATCTTTCCTTGGCCTGGCTCTGACACCATCTTGATCCTACAGTTGTTGTAAGTTCACAAGGGTTTTGTCAGAGGCTTGTGATCTTACAACAATCATTGATTCTCTTTCATGACGTAACACTTTAGATAGGTGGGTCCACTGCTACGTGTACACAAATGGTGGCCTTTGACTAGTCCACATAATAGTGAGCTAGACATGTTGTCAGGTGGGCCTGGTATCTCAGTCAGAAGATTCAGGATCGACGGCTAGTGTATAAGCACATGGAATGTTTCAAGCTTATGAGATCTTGCACCAGCCATCCAATCTTCCAAGCAATATAATGTTCTCGGTGGGTCCTAATTGCCATGTAAGCATAGTTGGCGGTCTCTTATTGGTCTAGAAGGTAATGACTTGGTGCTTGTTAGTGGGACCTAAGTTTCCAGCTTGTCAGAGGGTCTTGACATGTGCAGAGCATCTGACGGTCGAGGTATAGTCTGATGGGTTTTTTCTAACACATGCAAACTTAAGACAGTCATTGATTTCATTCGGTGTTAGAGGGTTGTCAGGGTAGGGAAAGATTCTTCATCCAACGGTTGTCTTATGATCTAAAGGAATCTTGGAGGTTTATGTGAAAATGAGACAACCATCAATTTTCTTGATGCGGGCCCAATAAAGTTTCTTGGTCTTTTTGGCGGTTTGGACAAGGTGTTTAGCGGTCCGACAAAATTTCAAAGGTTTCGCTCATTCATGAAGAAAAATAGCAGTGCTCCAAGTTAACTGGCGATTCAGCGAACAAGTGTTTGTGTAACCACTAAACTAAATGGCAGAGAGATAAAGTATTTCATGAATGGCCGATTCCCTTCAGTCGCCAGTTCGCCAAATGTGACTGGGGTCTTTTAAAAGATAAATCATAAAGCCCACGAAATGGAAAGATCTGACAGTCATGATATAAAGTTGATCAAGTTTTGAATGTGGACCGTTGATTTGTTGTTGGCACTTTAGAAATAACCATTGCAGTTTGAATTCAAATTTTGAGAGGGTTTCCAGTGACAAGAAGTACCAAAATTTATGGTTTTTAGAGCTGATTTTGATTGGTTTGGTGGCATTGGTTGTTGCCAACTAATTCGAGGGTCTATGTGGTCAGTGGCATGATATTTTTGTACCAAGAGAAGTATGGTTTTGTTGCTCAAGGCATGTTGCAGGCAGCTAAAAGGACTGATTGACATAGAATTCCATGATTTGTAGTACTTTCTCAGAGATCTATCATAAGTGCAAATCTTTCTCAGGCATGCCCGACTGGTTTTCATCCCCTGTAATAAATTCTTGACCAGTTGGTTTAGTGGGTGAAACCCTAACCTTAGTCATCTGTTGCTTGTTGCAACTTGTTTTGGGTTTCCAAGATGACTAGGGGGTATATATTGTAGCATTTTTTACTTAGTGAGGGTTTCAAAAACTTTCTTTTTGGTCCCTGGTTTTTGATGGTATTATACTAAACAAGGAGAACTTGGATTTAGGGTTTTGTTTCTCTTTGCATTTTGTTGCCCTGGTAATGTATTGATTCTGAAAGTTAATAAGAATACACTTGAATTCCTATCTCAAACTTTTGATTTCCTTCTTGTTCTAATTGTGGATTCATATATGTTAACGTCCCAAAGTGGATTAGCATATGGTAAACAAAAAGTATTGTGAGATCAGCTTGGAGTTCCTAACAAAGTTAAGATTAAAGCCTTTAGGGTGATTTCAGTGCGTTCATTGTTGGATTGGAATTTGATGATTAGGTTTGGGAGTGAGGGGAGCAATAGGAAAAGCACTTACTCTGAGTTCATGTGTGTTTGAGTTAAGGTTTTAGTTGATATATGTTATCAAGTGACTCCTTGCCCTGGGTTAAGGCACTGATCTATTCTTTGGAAGCAGTCCATCATCATCAATCACACACATACATTTAAATGATAATATCTTTCAATCAGTTAGTAAAGGACATAGTTGTATATTGTTTTGAGACTCCTTTGGAGAAGTGAGTCAAGGGTACACCCGCTGAGCATTAAGGCTCAAAGTGTAGGAGGATCTCATTTTTGATCCTTGTTAATTGGCCCGCTTCCTTGTAGACTTTAGAGTGGTGATAGAGTCAAAGTCATATTAAAGTTATCCATCAAAGTATAAATCTACAAGTTGAAGATCAAAGGGAACTACCAACAAAATGGCGACTCTACTAGGGAGATTCTAGAGATAAAAGTTTTCAAAGTGCACTCTTGTTTTCCTGTTGTATTCAGTTAAAGTATTTCCCACTTTAGTGGGTGGCGACTCAAAGGGTTAGAACCAGTGTTATAGACTACAAATCATGGAAAAAAGGAGGAATACTAGGTCCTTTGTCAGAAAGAATATAGAGGTCACTCTGGAATAATTACCTAGATAGGAGAAGAAGAGTTGGATCAAGAGAAATGGTGAGTCTACTAGTGCTCCCATAAGAGAACAAAGAAATACCAGAGGTAGAGCACCACATGTTGCCTCAAGTGAGGAAGGTTCACAAGAGAGAGTTTCTAGATCAGACGGTGGTCTCTCTGAAGATAAATTTTATGATACCCCAAAGGTTGAATTTCAAAACAAGGGTTCATTGCCTGCAAGTCAGGATGAGCAAGCCAGAGAGATGGGTTTTGAGATTGATTTAGATCCTGATGAAGATAATTTCAAAAGGTAGCCCATGAGACCAAGGCAAGTCCATTTCCCATATCAAAATCTCACTGATATGGATGTGTCATCAGGTTTTGATGATATCATGATAGATCTACATGACCTAAATGCATTTAGGTTGCAGTTGATAGAGCAGGATGCCATACATCAGAGGTTACAAAAGGAGAGAGAAGCTAAAAAAGTGAATGCTCTAATAGAAAGACAGTCTCTCCTTAGAAAAATTAATGAAATGAAGGAGAGAAACAAGATGCTTGCTTCTGCTCCTAGGGTGTTGCAGTATGATTTTTTTGGTGATCTTGAAGCTCTAAGAAGTGAGCAAGAACACTTGTTGCAAGACCATGAGTTTGATGAAGAAGGCCCTATGATCAAACAAGTGCAAAGTTATGCTCCATTGCCTAAGGGTGGGAATGGACATGAGATCACTAGGCCTACTATAGCTATTAATGAAAAAGGAAAGTAGAAGATGGTGGGTGTCCAAGCAAGCAAACTAGTGACAATACCAAGAATCCCACCACCTAAATCAAATATAGAGACAGAGATAGAAAGAAAAAGAAAAGAGGATGAGGCTCTGGCTCAAGAGTTGGAAAGAGTTGAAATTGATGCTGCTATTGCAGAGAAGAGAAGAAAGATCCAGTTCTTGAAGGCTTCATCAGCTAATTTTCATGGCCCTTCTGCTATTGAACTAGGTATGCCATCTATGAACACTATTGTTCCACTTAGCAATGCTACTAAAAGTAATCTAATTCCTAATGTATCTACCAAATCATTTGTTGATCCTAATAGACAGTCAAATGTGCAAGTGGGTAGGAATGTAGATAAAAATAATAATTCTAGTGGGAACACTAGTTTAGGATTTCAAAGAAGACCTATGAAACCAGAAGGCTATAGGCAAATTAGTTTTGATTGGATACCAGGCTACCTAAATACTTTTCCAAATGATATAAGAGATAAGGTACCTAAGTTTTCTGGTAATAATGCTATTAGTTGTGAGGAGCATCTTAGGCTATTTGTTGATATGTTTAATGATTATGAGGTAGAGCATGAGGATTTAGTCATGAAATTATTTGTTCAATCTCTAATGGAGGATGTTAGAGATTGGTTTAAGAGACTTCCTGATAAATGTATTGATACTTGGGATTCCTTTGAGAGATGTTTTAAAGAGCAGTATGGTGACAGGCATAATGTTAGTTTCATGTTGAATGAATTCAATACCATAAGGAAAAATCAGAATGAGTCTGTAGCTAAATTCAATATGAGATTTTAGAAGGGTATGCATAAGTTGTTTCAAGTTATGTGGTTAGATGAAAATGTTTGTCTAACTACATACTTCAATGCATTTGATGGAAAGATGGGTTATTTATTGAGGGACAAAGAACCAAGAACTCTTAGATATGCTTTTAAGATTGCTATCAATATTGAGAATAATAGGAAGATATCAGGGAAGTTGGGTGGGAAAAGAGATGACCCTAATTTGTTTGGGGACAAGAAATACAAAAAGGAAAATGATAGGAATGTTGGAACTAGGAGGCAAGAAGAAGATAAATTGGATAAGGTGCTCAATGCATTGAAGGATTTTAAGGCACCTACAAATAGGAACATCGGTGCTCCTACCAATGAGAGGCCTCAGTTCAACAACAATTTCAATAAGCAGAATAGATTGCAGAACTACCCCTACAACACGCAATGGAAAGATGGCAAGCTTGTTGTCCCTGTTGCAAGAGGAAACAATGACAGAGGTGTTCCTGACCCTCTACAAAAAGCTTCAATAAATGTCATGGAGGGCATACCTTGGTGTGTTGCATGCCAGTCCCCTCATTTTGCAGAGCATTATGTGGTTCACATTCTATGGCTGCAAATCAAGATTGTGGCAATGAGGAGATAGATCAAGAAGAAACTCATGATGATGTTGGATGCAACATGGCTACTTCATATCTAGGATATGAAGATGATTTTGATTTTGATGAAGAAGTAGATGTAAATGTGAAGAGACACACTCATACCCTTTTTCATCAAGAGGTTTTTTCTGATAGTGAAGACATTGATAAGAAGACATGTAACATGAAATCTTCTTCTGAGCCAGTAAATTTAAGGAGACCTTCTAAAGAAGAGATGGATAGGATTACTGTAGAAATGATCGCCCAGGTGCAAACTAGAGGTATGGTGGCAAAGAATGCAAATGATAAAGCTGTAGGAATGTTTATAAAGAGTACCAACTCCGGAGAGCCTAATGAGAACAAATCAAGAGGTGATCACATGGTGAAATTCAAGAATGTAAAAGGTAAGAATTGTGAGCCTAAGGGAGATGGAGTTGAAAGATTTCCTAGTGAGATTGAGAAGCCAGTTAACACAATGGCTAAGAATCAAAAAATGAGGGTGGCCAATATACCTAATGTATCAGATAAGAAAAATGATACTAAGGCATTGCAGATTGAGATTCCTCACTCTGCCTATTGATGTGTTATCTGTATTGTCCCAAATTATAGTTAAGGTTCCATTGTCAGAATTGTTGAGGATCCCTGAACACAAAGACAAAGCTATTGCATGGGTAGATAATGTTCATAATAATGTTGTTGCATGCAAAGGGCCTCAGGATAAAGTTTTGAAAGGTGTTGCTGCTCAGGGAATTGTATCTCAAATTCCTGCTATATATTTGGACAGTTCTGTCAATGGTAGCCTTGAAAACATTGATCCATTCTTTTTAATTGTCCTTGTGAATGGAATGAAATTAAGAAATTATATGATTGATAGTGGTGCCTCTAATACTATTATGCCTTTTAAGATTATGGAAAAGTTGGGCCTTAAAGTTGATACAATTCAAGGCAGATGTTGTGCAATGGATTAGAGGGAGGTACCAATCATTGGGACTATCAATGCAATGCCATATAGGCTAGCAACATATCCATAGAAAGAGTTAACAATGAGTGTTTTGGTGGTGGACATCCCTCATCATTATGGGATGCTACTATCTAGAAGTTGGAGTGCTGCCATGGGTGGAAGTTTACATTGTGATTTGTCCTATGCCACTTTCAAGATTGATGATCTGTTTGTCAAGATTGAGGAAGAACCAAGAGTATGCCACATGATTGAGAGAAGTATTGATAATGAAACTACATGTTTTGTGGATACTGATATTAATGCTTTTAGGGCAGAGATCCCTGTACTTGAGAAGGAACCTATTTTTTCACCTATCTCTGTTGAGGTAAGTGTCATTTTTGTGAAGGGTGATTTGTGGGTAATGTACTTTGATGGTGCAAATTGCAAGGATGGAGCAGGAGTAGGTATTTTACTTATTTCTCCTAATGGAAACACCTACAAGTTTTCTTTCACATTGAATTTCTTTTGTACCAACAATATAGCAGAATATGAGGCATTGTTGTTAGGACTGAGGTTGGCACAAAAACATGGTATTAAGTGCTTAAGTGTTGTTGGTGATTCTGAGTTGGTGGTGTCCCAAGTCAGGTTAGTATATGCTTCCAAGAACAAAAGGTCAAAACAATATAGGAATGCAGTTTGGGATTTGATTGAACATTTTGATGCCTTCAATATTGAATGGAAGGATAGAAGTAATAATAAGATGGCTGGCTTGTTAGCCAATACAGCAATCAATCCCAGTTCTATTACATTTACTGGTATCTCTAAAGTTGAAATTCAGGCTAGGCCTAGTGTACCAGACAATATTGAAAATTTGCAAGTTTTTGATGATGATAATGATATCTTGAAGTTTATGAGTTGTGAGGATCAATATCATGGTCAGGAATTTGATTGTTCAGCCTTGGTTGAGTCAGTAGAAGGAAAGGAGGTTATCTTTGGCAATGAAGTTATTCAGCTTATAACTAAGTGGGTGCCCAAGGGGCTTGTTGTTTTGGAGACTGTCTTTGATAACCAAGATAGAGTTCAAAAAATATCAAGAGAGATGATCATGCTAATCTAGAGGAGATAAATCTTGGAACACATGAGGCACCTAAGAAGGTATACATTGGTAGGGACATGTCCCACAATGCGAGAAAATCTTTAATTGAGTTATTGAGAAAATTCAGGCATGTTTTTGCATGGTCACATGATGACCTAAAGGTTTATAAAGAGGACTTGTTTTAGCATATCATTCCTTTGATGGGAGATGCTAAACCTTTTTGGCAAAAACAAAAGCCTATTAATCCTACTTTGGAACCTAAGATGCAAGAATAATTGATGAAGTTAAGAGATGCTAGCATTATCAAGCCTATAAGGCATTCTTCTTGGGTGTCAAATCTTGTTCCTGTGAGAACATCAGACTTTGTGTGGACTTCAAAAATTTGAACATTATCTCATTAGAGGATAACTATTGTCTACCCAATATGGAAGGTATGTTGAAGAGAGTGACCAGATCAGAATTGATGTTTATGATGGATGGTTTCTCTGGCTACAATCAAGTAATTGTCAAAGAATTAGAACAGTTCAAAACAACTTTCACTACACTTTGGGGGACATATGTTTATGTGAGAATGCCTTTTGGTCTCACAAATGCTAGTGCTACTTTTCAAAGGGCAATGGATGTTGCCTTTTCAGATTTTATTGATAATTTCCTTGTTTATCAAGATGATTTAACTGCCTATTCCAAGAAGGAAGAAGACCACTATACTCATTTAGAGAAAATATTTGTGAGGGATTTGGAATATGGCATTTCATTAAACCCAAGTAAATGTGCAATTGGTGTCATTGAAGGTAGGTTGCTTGGCCACTTAGTGAGGAAGCAAGGAGTTAGGATTGATCCTAAGAGGGTGGCATCCATTGATAAGATTCAGAGGCCAAAGAATATTAAAGGAATTCAATCTTTCTTTGGTCAAGTAAATTTCTTAAGAAGATTTGTAACAAATTTTGCAGAGGTTACTAGACCTATATCCAAGATGTTGAAGAAAGGATCTGCAATCAATTGGGAGGGTGATCCTGATGAGGCTTTCAAAAATATCAAGCAGGCTATCAAAGATGCACCAGTGCTTAAGGCACCTGATTATAATGTCCCAATGCACATCTTTTCCTTTGCATCTTTTCAAACTATTTCTGCAATTTTGTTACAAAAGAATAAGGATGGTTTTGAGTAGCCTATTGCATTCTTCAGTAAATCTTTGTAGGCTACTGAATTGAAATATGACATAAATGAAAAACAAGCATATGCACTTGTGAAGGAAGTCAAGGCTTTTAGATGTTATCTGATGGGGGCAGTTGTTATTTCTTTGTGCCAAGTGCAGCTGTGAAGGATATTTTATCACAGCAAGAGGTGTCTGGGAGAAGATGCAGATGGATCAATAGGATCCAAGAATTCAACATTGATATCCAAATTACTAAGTTGGTTAGAGGATAGGGATTGGAAAAACTGATGGCCCAATCCAATCTTGATGCAAATCAGGTAAATCATTATGAAATTGATTATACATGTGATATGGCTGATTGTGTTTGGTATCAAGATATCATCTATTACTTGAGAAATATGCGATGCCCAGTAGGAATGAATGATAATCAAAGGACATTGAAATTACAGGCCATCAAGTATGTAATTGTGAAATATAAATTGCATAGAAAGAATTTAGATTGCATACTTTTGAAATGTGTGGATGAGAATCAAGCTAACAAGTTGTTAAAGGAAATGCATGAGGGAGTTTGTGGTGGACATTATATGGGTAAAACAATTGCTCATAAAATCTTGAGAGCAGGATTCTGGTGGCCCACAATCTTCAAAGATGTAGAACAGTTGGTAATGAGGTGTGATACTTGTCAAAGGTTCTCTGGTAAGCTTAAATTTTTAGGTAACATGCCATTAAGGCCAGTAGAAGTACAAGCTCCTTTCCAACAATGGGGAATTGATTTCATAGGGGAGATACCAAACAAGTCAAGTGGAGGACACTCTTGGATCTTAGTTGCCACTGATTATTTTATAAAGTGGGTAGAGGCTATACCTACAAGAAATTCAACTAGTAAGGTGGTAACTAATTTCTTGTTGAACAACATTTTTACAAGGCTTGGGTGCCCTAAGAGAATAGTAAGTGATAATGCAATGTGCTTTAGGTCTACTGAATACAAGGAATTCTGCAAAGGTTTAGGAATTCAGATTTCTTATTCCTCACCTTATCATCCACAAGGAAATGGTCAGGCAGAATCTACTAATAAGAGTTTGATTAAGATCCTCAGGAGGATTCTTGAAAAGAATAAGAGGGCATGGAATTCAAAACTGCCATTAGCCCTATGGGTTGATAGGGTAACTATGAAGAGGGCAATTGGTTGTGCACCATTTGACCTAGTATATGGAATACATGCAAGGATGCCTCAAAATAATCTGCTGGAAATGTATAAATTTGTGCAATTATATAATGATGATATAGATGATGAGATGTAGTTGAGGATTGAGGATCTCATTAGGCTGGATGAAACTAGAAGAGAGTCAATTGCAAGAAATGCCAAATTGCAGTTACAGGTTAAGAATTTGTATGACAAGAAGGCTATGGAGAGGAGGTTTGAGCCTGATGACCTAGTATTAATTTGGAATGCCAGATTGGAGGATAAAGGAAAACATGGTAGGTTTGATCCCATCTGGCTAGGGCCATATCTAATTCATGAGAAATGGGTCCAAGATTCATACATTGTGAAAGAATTAAATGGTGAAGTTGAAGAATTGCCAGTTCATGGATAATTCTTGAAGAAATACTTATTTTGAAGTATTCTATTTTCATGAATAGTAGTTAGGTTTGTATATGTTGTAAATTCTATAAATAAGTTGCTTTCTCTTGCCCTTTTTTGTCCTAGTCTGTAGGGTTTTTGGTCCTGTTGCTCTTTGTTGTCAGTTTTCCAGTGGGATGGTCTGCTATAACCAGTGATTATAGATTATTTTTGTGCCTACAAGAGCCACACATCCCCCGATAGAGCCACTATTAGCACTTTGAAAAAATTTCATGGCTGTAGCCCTTTTCTTCTAGTCTCTGCAGATGTTTTTCATGCCTCTGGCTCAAGCCCTAGTTCAAAAAATTTTAAAAACTAGCCATTGTATGGGAAACCTTTTGTTTTACCCTGGCCCTGTTCTATTTTAATGTTACTTTTTTGGGCCACTTAAAAACCTTTTAACGCATGTCCCTTATTATTTTATCACCTCGCAGGGTCATGTCCTTTAATTTTTCCTAAGTTTCTATCACCCGGCAGTCCTTAATTTTTGTAAGTCCTAATGATTTAATTCTTGCTAAGTCCCTGCACTAAATTTTTCTATAGTTTCAGCTTAAATATTTCCTAGGCCCGGCTTTGACACCATCTTGATCCTATGGTTGTCATAATTTCACAAGGGTTTTGTCAAAGGCTTGTGATCTTATGACGATCATTGATTCTCTTTCATGACATAACGCTTCAGAAAACCGGGTCCACTACTATGTGTACACAAATGGCGGCCTTTTACTGGTCCACATAATAGTGAGCTAGACATGTTGTCAGGTGGGCCCGGTATCTCAGTCAGAAGATTCAGGATCGACGGCTGGCGTACAAGTGCATGGAATCTTTCGAGCTTATGAGATCTTACGCCAGCCGTCCGATCTTCTAGGTGGTATAATGTTCTCAATGGGTCCTAATTGCCATGTAAGCATAGTTGGTCATCTCTTATTGGTCCACAAGGTAATTACTTGGTGCTTGTCAGTGGGACCTGAGTTTCCAGCTTGTCAAAGGATCCTGACACTTGCAGAGCATCTGGCAATCGGCATATAGTCTGATGGGCTTTTTCTGACACATGTGAACTTAAGACAGCTGTTGATTTCATTTGGTGTTAGAGGGTTGTCAGGGAAGTAACGGATTCTTCATCTGAAGGTTGTCTTATGATCTAAAGGAATCTTGGAGGTCTATGCAAAAATGAGACAACCGTTGATTTTCTTGATGCTGGCCCAGTAAAGTTTCTTGGTCTTTTTGGCGGTTTGGACAAGGTGTTTAGCGGTCTGACAAAACTTCAAAGGTTTCGCTCGTTTGCGAGGAAAAATAGCGGTGCTCCAAGTTGACTAGCGATTCAGTGAACAAGTGTTTGCATAACTGCTAAACTAAATGGCAGAGAGATAAAGTATTCCATGAATGGATGATTCCCTTCAGTCACCAATTCACCAAATGTGACTGGGGTCTTTTCAAAGATAAATCATAAAGCCCATGAAATGGAAAGATCTGACGGTTGTGATATAAAGTTGATCAAGTTTTGAATGTGGACCATTGATTTACTACTGGCACTTTAGAAATAACCATTGCAGTTTGAATTCAAATTTTGAGAGGGTTTCCAGTGATAGGAAGTACCAAAATTTATGGTTTTTGGAGCTAATTTCGATTGGTTTGGTGGCCCTGGTTGTCGCTGACTGATTCGAGGGTCTATGTGGTTAGTGGCATGATGTTTTTGTACTAGGAGAAGTATGGTTTTGTTGCTCAAGGCATGTTGCAAGCAGCTAAAAGGACTGATTGACATAGAATTTCATGATTTTCAGTACTTTCTCAGAGATCTATCATAAGTGCAAATCTTTCTCAGGCATGCCCGACTGGTTTTCATCCCCTGTAATAAATTCTTGACTGTTTCAGTTGGTTTAGTGGGTGAAACCCTAACCCTAGTCATCTGTTGCTTGTTGCAACCTATTTTGGGTTTCCAAGATGACTAGGGGGTATATATTGTACCATTTTTTACTTAGTGAGGGTTTCAAAAACTTTCTTTTTGGTCCCTAGTTGTTGATGGTATTATACTGAACAAGGAGAACTTGGATTTAGGGTTTTGTTTATCTTTAAATTTTGTTGCTCGATAATGTATTGATTCTGAAAGTTAATGAGAATACACTTGAATTCCTATCTCAAACTTTTGATTGTCTTCTTGTTCTGATTGTGGATTCATATATGTTAAGGTCACAAAGTGGATTAGCATATGGTAAACAAAGAGTATTGTGAGATTAGCTTGGAGTTCCTAACAAAGTTAGGATTAAATATTTTAGGGTGCTTTCAGTGGGTTCATTGTTGGATTGGAATTTGATGATTAGGTTTGGGAGTGAGGGGAGTAATAGGAAAAGCACTTACTCTGAGTTCATGTGTGTTTAAGTTAATGTTTTAGTTGATATATGTTATCAAGTGACTCCTTGCCCTGGGTTAAGGCACTGATCTATTCTTTGGAAGCAGTCCATCATCATCAATCACACACATACATTTAAATGATAATATCTTTCAGTCAGTTAGTAAAGGACATAGTTGTATATTGTTTTGAGACTCCTTTGGAGAAGTGATTCAAGGGTATACCCACCTAAGCATTAAGGCTAAAAGTGTAGGAGGATCTCATTGTTGATCCTTGTTAATTGGCCCTCTTCCTTGTAGACTTTGGAGTGGTGATAGAGTCAAAGTCATATTAAAGTTATCCATCAAAGTATAAATCTACAAGTTGAAGATCAAAGGGAACTACCAACAATTTGAGTGTGTTATAAAGGAAGGAATGTTTTCCTTGTTGTGATGGGATTGGTAATAGTTGTGATATGAAATTGTGAAAGTTGTGATGTGAATGTATGCATGAAGTGAAGAAAAGAGCTAATTTGGTGATGAAGACTTGTGAAGTACAAAGATCTGGATTTGTCATCTTGTGTAGCAGAGAGTGTGGTTTTGGCACAGTGTGAAGTTGGTAACATATTTCATATTATTTTGTTGAATAATCCTAAGATCTATTGGACAATGAGTTCAGAGATCTTGCCTTGAAGCTATTTGGGCAGTGGGTCCTTCTATCTTCCATAACTCCTAACAGTGTTAGAATCTTTTAACATGGATTCAACATCTCCTAACAGAGATTCATATGTACTAAATTTATTTCATAAGACTCATAATAGGGTCCATCCTTTCACAAGAACCTTTCATATTAGTGCATCATTTTGTGGGCATCATTCCCACTAGGGTTTACTCTTTGATCAAGAGGTTCCCTAGTTAACATATCTTGTGTTATTGTGTCATTGTGTATGATTATATTTCTATGGTTGGTTACTGCATTGATTATATGGTTTAAAGCTGTTGAAGTTGATATTGAAGTTCATAAATGGTTTAATTATTAGATAACTAATTCACCCCCCCTCTCAGTTATCTTGGGGATCTTTACTTTCTAACAATCTATAGTTATACAAAATCAGCCTTCTAGTTGGCTTCGCAATTACCATACAAAACATAACAATAACTTATGCAAATGATATTTATGCAGTCGGTGCTCTTACATTACCAAAGAGTCAGAAATATACTTTATTCACTTGTCTTAGCATGTTATTATATCCACTATGCTTTCCTTAATCTTTGCAACTATTCATGTACCCTATTACACTTTTTCACTGTGTTCGCATACCTTTCAAACACTGTATCTCACAAATCTGGTAACCAAAACTTATGCGCTCTTAACTGAAGAATGCATGCATCCCAAAATATGTCCAGTTAACTTTGCCAACCATAATACCTCATATATCATCATCGCTAACCAAAACTTTAGCATTGTACCTTGTTGTCCTGATTCTGGACTTTGTCATTTTCATGACTGTGACTCAAGTGATATTCTCCACAACATGTGATCACTTCCAACATAAGTGTTTCCATAAATGACAACCCTCAAGTGATTTCTAGTGCTCCAAAACATCACATGCCAATAAGTAGAATGTTCACTTGTCCATCATCTTATTGATTATCTCTCTTGGATGTTGTATCCTATCTTTTCTTATTTAGAAGTGTCGCACACAGGTATCTACCTACATCTTGGACATTTTTTGGCAAGTTATCTTTGCTATCTCTTTTACACTTTTACACTTTAGACAAGTGAACACTTTTTCTTACCTAGCTTGAAAATCGAGTCATCTTAAGTCATCCTATTTGGATTTTGAGAATCTTCTTTCATGTCAGTCATAACCATATCTCAAATCTGCTAAGGAAAGCAAAATGAAACTACCTTTAACAAATCATCTAAAGAAGATCCTATACCTTGGGGTTCCAAATTTTTTTCTAATATCTCTAGTTAATCTATCTTATCCTCTCCTAGGTTGGCACATAGTGTTTCTTACACTCCAATCATGGAAAAATGAAACAAAAGAATTGAGGAATTCCTAAAACAATTGGGTGACAAGCATTTTGGACAAGAAAATCAAGAACATCCCAACTCTAGACATGGATCTCAACATACTAGACCTAGATCATGTGGTTCACAAGGTGGTGATTTAAATAACGAAATAACTGAAGAATATATCTTGTAATTTCAACAAAATGAATGATTAAAAAGACTTATGAAATTGACCTTGAGTTAAAACAAAGATCAATACTTCTTTCATTTGGCCTCGCAAGGAGTTAAACTACCTCACAACTTTGATGTTGAGAATTCGGTAAAGAAGGAAGAACCATCTGAAATGGAGATCATGAAGAGATATATGGAATAAATGATGAAACAAATGCTACGCTTAGAAAAGGAAAAGGAACAACCTAGCACATCCTTTTTTCTCAAGGCTATATGCTCATTTCATTTTTATAAAGATCTAGGCATGCCTCCTTTTCCTTGAAAGGTTGAATTTCCTAAGTATGAAAATTATGATGGTAGAAGAGATTCTCATGATCATATTAGGGATTTTTGTGCCCTAAGCATGGAGTTCTTGCACAAATTCACCTAGCTCTTGAGAATCTTTCCTAGGAGTCTTAGTAATCAAGCTATGGAGTGGTTCACTCAACTATCTCCTCTTCTCAATCATTTGACCAGCTAGTGCAAAGATTCATTCAATAATATTCCTATAATATACAACATGCTATCACTATGCTTGATCTTTGCAATATAAAACAATGCAAAAGTGAATGCTTTGTGGTTTTCCTTTAATGATGGTGAAATATATACTCACATTATCCTTGGTAGATTCCTGAGACTGAAAATATTGATATATTCATCAATGCTTTGGTTCCTGAAATGAATTATGCATTGCAAATGAAAATTCATGCTTCATTTGATAAATTGGTTGAATCTTCTATTCACATAGAGGATGTCCTTTTTCGTAAGGGAGACATCACTCTTTAATCTAAAGAGCATAAATAATCTTTTATCAATGAACATAAGAATGATATGAACAAATTATAGAACATGACTAAAGATGTCATCAATGACATAATTATGGGTGCAACTTTAGTGCCTACCACTGCTAAGGCTAAAGAGCCACATTTCAATCTATCTACTATTGTGAAATCTACTAATAACAATCCTACAGACTCCAAAATTGATAAGCCTTGGACTTCCAAGCCTAAGAGAAACTTAACTCCTCTCAGACAATCACTTGAAAATGTTTTGAAGTTGCTTTTGACTAATCAGATTATTAATTTTCCTGATAATTCAAGACCCTATGATCCTGAGGTAAAGCTTAAATTGTGGAATGACAACCACTATTGTGATTATCATTGCAACAAAGGCCACAAGACTAACTAATGCATGAAGCTCAAGAATCTCATCCAGGATCTAATTGATAATGAGACTAATGTGGTTGACCCCCCACAAGAAAATAATGATCATAAGGCTTTCAAGGAGCCTTTTCCTAAACTTTAAAAAGGGGATTCTTCTAAGAAAATGATAATAAGGTTCGCTACACCTACTCTTATAGTGACAATGTCATTAACATGCTTGAGTCCTCCAATCATACTATTAGTACTATCGAACCTAAGGGAAAAGCTAAAGCTGAATCATTTAATGCGATAACTTGCTCTCAAGAGAAAGCCACTCTATTAGGAGAAGGTTTGTCTTCCTCCTCTTCTCCTTATAAAGCTACAATCTCAACATCTAAACCAATTCTACCTCTTCAACTTCACAGGACTACAACCTAGTTGACCAACTTCAGCATACCTCAGCTCAAATCTCTATACTTGAGCTACTACAAATCTCTCCTACTCATAGGGAGATTCTTGATCAATCCCTTCTTGTAGCTAATGTACCTAAGGACTTAGACATTGATAAGTTGTAGTCCATGGTTGGTAACCTCACTTCACCTCATTATCTCACTTTCTCTGAAACAGATGACAAATATATTAGCCATCTGCATAGTCAGCCCCTCTATATTGAAGTTTCTATCCATAAGTATAGAGTTAAGCATGTTTTGATCGATGGAGGTGGGGGTTTCAACATTTGCACTTTTAGTTTGGTTAAATCTCTCGATTTCTCAGAGCATGTTATTAATCCCAACACAAAATAACAATCAAAGCGTAAAATGAAGATGAATGTTCTTATAAACACATGATAGTCTTACCTATTCGAGTAGGTCTTGTTCAGTGAGACTTCATCTATCAAGTCCTAGATATTACCTTGGCATACAACATACTTTTGGGTCACCATTGGATCCATGCAATGCAAACAGATATTTCTACATACCATCGATGCATTAAATTCCCTCATGATGAAATTGACATTACTATTCCTGCAAGCTCAACATACATCTGTAGCAATCCTAAATAAGCATATTTAATGGTTCCTTAGAAAAAAGAAGGGTCAAATCCTAAAGAAGCAAAAGCAAAAGGAAAAACACTTCTATCAAACTATGGGAAAATAATACTTGTCAGACCTACTGGTATGGAAGAATATCAAGTGGAAACTCTTCCCATCTCTTCAAAATCTTATGGAAAATCCTCTCTCATCCATTCCTATAGTTACAAAAACACCTATTATACATGAAGGTACTAGAATGGTTAAAGCTAAAATTCCCCCAGAGATAGAAAGGGAAGAAAGTGCTATCTTACAAAGACTCTACAAGAAAGAAGAATTTGAACAAGAAATCAAACATGCTAAGATTTTACCTTGAAAATATTGTGTGGGTTACCAACTTCTACAAAAGATGGGATATGATAGAAAAAGTCCTCTTGGAAAAGGAAAAGGTCTTCTTGAACCTCTATATGTTGAATTTAGAAATCCTAAACACAAGACTAGTGTTGGCTATCATGAACATAAATTAGACAAACCTAGCTGCAACACCTCCTACATATGTTGATTCAGATGAAGAAGAAGATACAAAAATTCAACCTATGACATACGAAATGCTCTTACATATCCAAAATTCTAATACAAACTATCAAGGAGAGCCTTATGTGTCATTACAATCTCTTGAAGAAAATGAATTTGTGGGTCTAGCAAAGCATGGTCTTGATCAAGAAAATCTCGCTCAGTCTCCTGAGTGAACTCCTACCATTGCTAATGGTACTACTACTACTACTACAACTCTAGAGTACATTATTAACTCTAATCACATGCATCCTAATTGGGGGAAATTGGTTGATGTCTCTCATATCTTGGATATGCCTTGATGTATGCATATTCTAGACTACTTTGTTACTACTGTTACCGAACAAGCTCTTGTTGCTGAAAATATACCTCTTGTGGTAGAAGAAAGTGATGATGAAGATCTACCACCTACAATCACTTTAGTTGATTATATTATATAGTATCACAATAGTGAAAGAGAATCACATGAATACGAGGGACTCATTATCAGATGCTACAATGTAAATTCAAGTTGATGTCATACACATATATGCTCCTACTATGAATTTTGAAAGAGTAGAAATCTTCAATTCTCAAGATCAAGCTAACGATGAAGATCATTTTCATCCTTCTATGCAAATCATTCCTATGGCTCCTAGACCATCTACTCATAAAAAAAATAATGGTCCAACTAATCAAGAAAATCATGGGTATATATGATGCAGGAGCATCCTGGGTGTAAGAGCAATCTTGCATCACCCAAAAAAAATATTTCTATTTTTATATTCAATAAGGGCTATTTTGTGCAGAGCTGCTATTTATGGAAAGTTATTGTTTTTGGTAATTTTTTTATGTGCTCAGAATGATCTGATTTATTTCTTGGAGGTTCATTTTGGTCATATAAGTTTGCCAGTAAAGTTTCATTGTCAGATCAAGTGTATATTGGAAGATATTGAAGATTTTCGGTATTGGCAGCAGGGTACAGAAACTTTGAACTGAATTTTGAAGGCTTTAGAGGCCCCGAATGAGGTCAAAAATTTGGGTGACGGGTACTTGCATAGGTCAAGCCTGTAGAGTGCTTCGTGGCATTTCTGAAATGGGGTTATAATAGCCGATCGGGTCAACTGGTGATGACTTATGGTCTTCGAAAGTTGGGCCACCTGAAATGGCGGAAAATAATTTTATTTAAAATTTCTGTTTGCGTTTCAAAGGTTATCTTGAGCCGACTATGATGTAATAAAATGTAAAATAAAATAATTCTAAGTTTGGTCGGCCTTATTGGCTAAAATTCTGGAACCTTCCCAAGCGGTGGAAAATTGCCTATATAAGTAAGGTTGTATTATTTACTTAGGCAGTTCAGAATAGTTCTGGGTAGTAGATCTGGGTAATAGTTCGAGGCTTTATCCTATAGAATATTGTAAGGGAATGCCCATGTGGCTTTGCATATTGTAATTCTAAAAGTTTGTAATTCCACATTTGTGGAGATAATAAGAAGGCAATTTTCTGTTCTTGCATATTGTTGTTGTTTCTCTATTTCTGTTATGTGTTTGTGGTATTAAAGGAAGCACCCTTCACCAAGTGGTATCAGAGTAGGAGTTCCTGAGTGTGTAAATAGATCACCAATTGTGAGACAGTTTGCACAAGGACCGTGGTTAGGGTTTCAGCGCGCATCGCAAAAAATGCCTCCATGAAGGGAACGTGGCGGAAGAGCTGGTGTTGTAACACCTGAGGTTAGGGCACTGCAGAGACAAGTGCGAGCATTGCAAGAAGAGATTCGTAGAGGAATGAATTTTAATGTCAAAGATGAAAGCGAGGATGAAGCTGAAGAAGAATATCAAGAAGGAGAAGTTGAAATTTTGAACCAGGAGGAAGAAAGACTTTTTCGGGCCATTTCTAAGATTGGGAAAAGACCTAAGATTGAGGTTCCTACATTTTCTAGAAATCTTAACCCATAAGAATTGATTGACTGAATCAATGAATGTGAGGAATATTTTGAGTATGAAGATGTTGACGATCCTGATAGGGTCAAATTTGCGAAGGCCAGACTGAAAGGTCATGCGAAGATATGGTGGCAAGAGATTCAGTTGGAGCGAAATAGAAGGGGAAAGGAGAAAATCATGAGATGGAATCGGATGGTGGATAAATTAAAGCAACAGTTCATTCCTGTTGATTATGAGCTTGACCTACTGAAGAAAATGCAAAGTTTGAAGCAAGTAGGAAGATCTGTTCAGGAGTATACATAGGAGTTCTATCGACTTCTCATCAGAACAGGCCATGCAGAAGCTGATAAGGAGAAAGTTGCCCGATAACTTAATGGGTTAAGTCCAAGCATTCAGGAGGAGTTGAATCTGGTTTAAATGAACAGTATTGAAGAGGCATACCAGTTTGCCCCAAAAGTAGAGGAAAAGCTGAACAAGAAGTTTGAGAGCAGACAAAATGGAAGAGGTCGCGGTGGACGATCTGGTGGACGGTCTTATGGTGGCCGAAATGAAGATCCAAAAAAGAAGGATGAGGCCAGTAGCAGTCAGAATCAGTGAGAAAATAATTCCAATCGCTTCCAGGATCAGAATAATAGAGATCAGAGAGGAAGAGGAAGAGGACAAGGATCTGGAAAAGGTGGCTTCCGTGGAACATATTTTCACTATGGAGAAGAAGGTCATAGGGCATTTGAATGTCCTCAGTGCCAAGGTAGAATAGACAGGAGAAATGAAGGCTAGGCCAGAGTTGCACATGTAGATGAAGATGCTAGATCATTAAATTCTGAAGATGCTGAAAGAGGAGAAACGTTGATTAACAGAAGAGTCTTGTTGAGTGGTGAGAATGAACCTGAGCAAAGGAGGAGCCTATTTTGCACCAGGTGCAAGTGTGAAGGTAAATGTTGTGATGTGATTATTGATAGTGGAAGCACTGACAATTTGGTGTCAGAAGAGATGGTGACAAAGTTGAAGCTCAAGAGATAGAAACACCCACATCCATATCGGATTGCCTGGTACAGGATGACCACAAGGTCATGGTCAATGAACAATGCCTAGTGAAGTTCAAGATTGGCGGATACCAAGATGAGGTATTGTGTGATATCATATCTATGGATGCATGTCATATGTTGTTGGGTAGACCATGACAGTTTGAGAGATGTGTTGTACATGATGGTCGTGCGAATACCTATTCCCTGACAAAGGATGGAGTGCAACATAAGCTAAAACCATTGAAGGAGACTGAAGAAAAGGTATGTGGTAATGCAAGGATAACTTTTGTTGATGGAATAAATTTCCCAGATGGTATGAGGCATGAGCATGTATGTTTTGCTTTAATTCCAAAAGTCAGTAAAGAGGAAGTAGAAGATGTTCCTATAGAAGTTACAGATTTGTTGAATGAGTTTTAGGACATTGTATCTGATAACGTGCCTGATAGATTACCACCAGTCAGAAAGATCAGTCATCAAATGGACTTGATCCCAGGAGCGAGTTTGCCGAATAAGGCAGCACACAGAATGACACCTGCAGAAAGTGAGGAGTTGAACAGATAAGTACTTGAATTGTTACAGAAAGGATTGATCCGTGAGAGTCTGAGTCCCTATGCTATACCAGAGGTATTAGCACCAAAGAAGAATGGAGAATGGAGGATGTGTACAGATTCTAGGGCAATAAAGAAGATCATAATCAAGTACAGGTTTCCATTGCCACGAATGGATGATATTATGGATTGTTTGAGTGGAGCTATGTATTTCTCAAAGATAGATCTGAAGAGTGGATATCATCAGATTCGGATCAGAGAAGGAGATGAATGGAATACTACCTTCAAGACAAAGGAAGGACTATATGAGTGGTTAGTCATGCCTTTTGGGCTAACCAATGCACCGAGCACTTTCATGCGGCTCATGAATGAGGTTCTGAAAGAATTTCTGGGTAAGTTTGTCATTGTTTACCTAGATGATATTTTGATCTTTACTAAGACATTGGATGAGCATATGATGCATATTCGTATGGTATTTGAGAAGTTGAGAGAAGAGAAATTGTTGATTAATTTGAAGAAGTGCAGTTTTGTGAAGAAAGAGTTGGTGTATTTGGGGTTTGTAGTTTCAGGAAAAGGTCTAAAAATGGACCCAGAGAAGGTACAAGCTATCCTTGAATGGCCTACTCCAAGGAGTGCTACTGAGGTAAGATCTTTTCATGGTCTAACTAGCTTTTACAGAAAGTTTATCAAAAATTTTAGCAGTATTTGTGGACCCTTGACTGAAACAATGAGAGGGGATAGAAAAGAGTTTAAGTGGACTAATGGGGCAGAAAAGAGTTTTGAATTGTTGAAACAAAAAGTTACAGAACAACCTATTTTAGTACTTCCAGATTTTAATAAGGTGTTTCAAGTAGATTGTGATGCTAGTGGCACTACAATAGGAGCTGTTATGAGCCAAGAAGGTAAACCTGTTGCTTATTTCAGTGAGAAGTTAAATGATGCCAAGAGGAAATATTTTGTTTATGATCAAAAATTTTATGCTATAGTTCAGGCATTAAAGAAGTGGAGACATTATCTACTTCCTAAAGATTTTGTTTTGTATACTGATCATCAAGATTTGCAATATTTGAATAGTCAAGGAAAATTGAATCAAAGACATTTGAAATGGGTTGAGTTTTTGCAGAGTTATACATTTGTTTTGAAACATAAGAGTGGAAAGTCTAATAGGGTTGCAGATGCTCTTAGCAGAAGACAACTATTGCTGACAGAAATGCAGATTGAAGTGGTTGGATTCAAGGAACTCAAGAATTTGTATCCAGAGGATCCTGATTTTGGTGAAGCTTGGAAAGCTTGTACAGAACTTGTTACTGTAGACAGGACAAAATTGTTGGATTTAATCATCCAGGATGATATGCTATTCAGAGGGAGTCAGCTGTGCATTCCACAAAGTTCTATGAGGGAGAATCTCGTCAAGGAGAAGCATAGCGGAGGATTGGCTGGACATTTTGATCATGATAAAACCCTTGGTTTGGTTAGTGAGAATTATTATTGGCCACAGTTGCAGCAAGATGTGAAGAAGTTTGTACAGAGTTGCAGAGTATGTCAGATGGCGAAAGGAGTGAAGTAGAATACAGGGTTGTATCAGCCATTACCCATACCAAAGAAGCCTTGAGAGGATATCAACATGGACTTTGTTCTTGGTTTACCGAAGACTCAGTGGGGACATGATTCAATTTTTGTGGTGGTTGATAAATTTTCAAAGATGACACATTTCATTCCTTGCAAGAAGACTAATGATGTTGTTCATGTAGTAGAATTGTTTTTCAAAGAAGTAGTGAGACTTCATGGTTTGCCAAAGACCATAGTTTCAGATCGGGACACTAAGTTTGTTGGATATTTCTGGCGTACATTGTGGAAGAAGTTGAAGATAGATTTGAAGTTCAGTTCATCACATCATCCACAGACTGATGGACAGACAAAGGTGGTGAATAGGAGTTTGGGAAATTTGCTGAGATGTTTGGTTGGAGATAAGCCAACAGGATGGGATTTGATTTTACCACAGGCGGAATTTGCATACAATAATTTTATCAACAGAAGCACTAGTAAATCACCATTCCAGATTGTATATGGAAGTAGTCTAAGAAATGCATCTGAATTGAGGAAGATAGATAAAGGAGAAATAAGTAGTGTTGAAGCTGAGGATTTTGCAGAACACTTGAAGAACATCCATGGGGAGGTGAGGAAGCATATTACCAAGATGAATGCACAGTATAAGGCTAAGGCAGATGAGAAAAGGAGGTATAAGGAATTTCAGGTTGGTGATGAAGTCATGGTTCATTTGCGGAAGGAGCAGTTTCCAGTTGGTACATATAACAAGCTGAAAATGAAGAAGTTTGGACCATGTAGGATACTGAAGAAACATGATTCAGGAAATGCATATGAGGTAGAATTGCCTACTGAGCTAAATATTTCACTAGTGTTTAACATTTTAGATCTGACAGAGTATCATGAAGGAGGTGTTGAAGATGAGATCACAGCAGCACAGTGGAGTATTCCAGCAACTAGTTCAGACACTAAAGAGATCGAAGATATACTGGATAGTCATGTTGGCAGAAGCACAAGGAACAGGACATATGAAGAATATCTGGTCAAGTGGAAAGTATGACCTATTGAAGATTCATCATGGCTGACAAAGGAGGTTAGCCATCTTGGTTTTCCTCTACACACCTGAGTCGTGACAAGGTCACTTCTCAAATTACCCTGGGTGTCTGATGTAGGAGCATCCTCGGTGTAAGAGCAATCTTGCATCACCCAAAAAAAATATTTATATTTTTATATTCAATAAGGGCTATTTTGTGCAGAGCTGCTATTTATGGAAAGTTACTATTTTTGGTAATTTTCATATTTGCTTAGAATGATCTGATTTCTTTCTTGGAGGTTCATTTTGGTCATATAAGTCTGCCAGTAAAGTTTCATTGTCAGATCAAGTGTATATTGGAAGATATTGAAGATTTTCAGTATTGGCAGCAAGGTACAGAAACTTTGAACTCAGTTTTGAAGGCTTTAGAGGCCTCGAATGAGGTTGAAAATTTGGGTGATGGGTGCTTGCGCGAGTCAAGCCTGTAGAGCACTTCGTGGTGTTTTTGAAATGAGGTTATAATAGCCGATCGGGTCAACTGATGATGACTTATGGTTTTCGAAAGTTGGGCCACCTGAAATGGCAGAAAATAATTTTCTTCAAAATTTCTGTTCGGGTTTCAAAGGTTATCTTGAGCCGACTATGATGTAATAAAATGTAAAATAAAATAATTCTAAGTTTGGTCGGCCTTATTGGCTAAAATTTTGGAACCTTCCCAGGTGGTGGAAAATTGCCTATATAAGGAAGGCTGTATTATTGTCTTAGGTAGTTCAGAATAGTTCTGGGTAGTAGATCTGGGTAATATTTCGAGGCTTTGTCCTATAGAATATTGTAAGGGAATGCCCATGTGGCTTTGCATATTGTAATTCTGAAAGTTTGTAATTCCACATTTGTGGAGATAATAAGAAGCCAATTTTCTGTTCTTGCATATTGTTGTTGTTTCTCTATTTCTGTTATGTGTTTGTGGTATTAAGGGGAGAACCCTTCACCAATATAAGACCTCATCCTATGACATCTTCATGGAATTTAGGAAGGTCTAGGATTGAGTTGGTTCATATTCCCACACTTCTTCCATAAGAAGAGGAACTTAGTTCTTGGGATAGGTCATCTAGGTTAGATTTGTGTCATACTCTTCTAAACTCCTCTGACTCTTCTAGGATAACTCATGATTGACAATGCTCTATGGAGGATAAATTTCTTGGCATCTCTGATTCATACATGAATGATGAGGATGATACTGGTGTCTTTGCACTTGAACCTATTGAACCTTTATCCCGCATCCTTCTGGAGTTAAGTGGCTAGACCACTTCCCATTCATTCATCCATCTAAACTTGTCATATCAACCTCATTCATCCATAATTCATGAGTCTTCCAGAAGCAATTTGGATGTGCAATGTAAAAATAAGAAATACAAGAATCCACTTACATATGAATACCACCATGTCCTATCTAATCGGCATGTGCCTACAAATAAAAAATCAATGTTAAAGAGACCACAAGGGTTCTCCAAAAAAAGAAGAAAGTCAAAGAGAATATTCATTCCAAAATCCATCATAAAAGAATTGTGATCAAAGGAATCTCAAAGTAAATAATGATCAAAGGCTATGTGGATTCCCAAGTCTCTCTTGAAGGATTGGGATATAAAAGAAAAATCAATGTTTACATTCCAACTTCCATCTCCTTCTTGTGACTCACTTCAATCCCAAATCATCTACACCATGATTATCTCCCATAACTCATGTAACTCTCCAATCTATTATTACCTTCCCAGAAAAGCATATCGGTATCTACTCATCACTAATGACTTGTTTAAGAGACGTCTAGATGGTACCTTCCTTAGGTGTCTAAATGTGAGGACTCTAATAAAGTGTTAAGAGAGGTTCATGAGGGTATTTGTGAATCTCACTCGAATGATCTTTCCTTGGCTATGAAACTCTTGACATATGGACGCTACTGGTTCAATTCTTCTATCACTACTATAGCATCTAGTTCTGAAGCTCCTAAAGTAACTTTATAGCTGGACATTTTGCTTCTTGTACAAAAACTTATGATCTTGAAAAAAATCCTTAAAAGAAGAAAAAATCCTAAAAAAATGATCATGCTAGTGAAAACATGGAAATAGGCACCTTGATGTATCGAAAAAAAATAAATATCAAAAAATAAAAAGAACAAAAAAAATAGAAAAAGAAAAATCGTGTCTTGGTGAAAACCTGGAAATGGGCACCTTGGTAGAAAAAATAAAATAATCCCAAGTGGTAAAAATATGAAAAATAGGTACTACTTCTAATCAACGCTCCATCTATCAATGCATGGTTGAGCTCTTCTACTTCCATCCATCTCACTTTTCATTTCTTTGTATCATCACGGGCTGGAAATTGTCTTAATCTTGCCCTCATTTCTTGTCTGTCATCTGGGGCAAATCATATGCCTCTCTAAGCTATTAGTGCTTTATCACTTGATCGACCTCTTGTGCTTAACTTGAGTTAGTTTATTAGTCCTTCTCGATGGACACTTTTCCACTGACACGACTCAGTATTTATCAACACCAGCTAATCCATAATGTTTCTTCACACTACCAATCTGGACATCACTATGTTTCTCAACACATATCAGATGTTGCACTATTCACTACGCACTTTCACTTTGACACTAGCATAAAGGTGTTTCCTTAACACCTAGCACCAAGTACATCCTAGAAAAATGAAAAAGTCTAAGATATGCTAAACTATTTTCTTGTGTGATGTTTGTTATCATTGATTTTCACTTGCTATGTCTTCTAAGGTAGCTCGAAGATTTCTACTTGACTAGAGATTCATGATTGGGGGCATAACATGTTTTCTTTTATTTCTTCTTGTGGTGTGATTTCAATGATCCTAAGTTGTCGAATAAACTAGGTGTCTGTGGTAAGAGCCTCCATCACAAGTGGAATGTTGCACATTCCTCAACCCTCTTTATTCGGGCACTTGGGTGAGGTTGGAATAATCTCCTTTTTTGATGCTTCTGTGTACCACATATGATGAAACTCTTTGTTATTTTGGAAGATTGTGCTTTGATACGAATGTTTTCTTTAACATTAACTTAGAAACCATGTTCAAGTTATCTCGTCTCTTTTGCCTCAATGTTGATGTATGTTTCCCACATCTTATCTGATAAGGTTGTATTCATATCTTCATGGTCTCTCTCACACTAGTGAAGGTTGTACCGACCTCTGATGTCCCAAACACTCAAATGATGAAAAATGAATGGCTAGAGGATCAATAACTTGACTACTCTTGTGTTTTAGGCTGCATTTCATTCTAGGGCTACATTTAGCTTTTCATTTTATGGTTCCCTTGAGCTATTCTTTCTTTTCATCTTTCCTTCCTCTTCACCGAGGTATTTGACTACAAATCCTTATTTTGATCCTATTTTTGGGGATAGAAATCAAAATTCCAAATATTATAAGATAGCTGACTGCTAACACTATTTCTTCTTGCTCACTTCTACATGGATTTTTGAGGCTGATCTTCACCCCTTATACCTAATGTTTATTTCAATCCTGAGGGGGCATGACAATTAGAAAATCTTCTTCATCAATCCAATCTCCTAATCTACAAATCTAGCAATTGAACTAAATATTTATTGATCAAATTAGTCAGTGACTAAACATCATCACTTGGGGCATCTCAGCTTCATCGCTTCATATGAAGTTGAGATTATCCACATCTCCTTTTTGAAAGAGTGTTCTCATCGCTTCATATCAATTCACTCAGACATGCATCTCTTTTAATCTCTTGGGGCATATCAGGTTCATCAGGACCCATACTAATCTAGTATTGTCTCTTGAATGATTAGCTATCTCAATCTCCTTGGATATATATTCAATCTCATCACTTCATATCATGTTGGATACTCTTGTCTTTCTTATTGGTCTTCATTCAATCAAGTTCAGAGTTAGATCTCTATCAGCTATCCTCGACATCATCATTCTTTGACTCAATGTGTTCCCAGATTGCTCACACATTAGTCAAAGAGAGGAAAATGTAATCACTTAAAATTGGTCTAGTAGAACTTGAGCCCCCTCTTTCGATCAAATTTCCTCAAATCAAATCCTAAATATCAAAGGCATGTTTACTAGACATAATTGTGCAAAGTAACCCTTAAAATCCCCTTTGCATAATTAAATAAAAAATCGTATATCAATCTTATACTATGGTCTAATTTCTAGAGCTTGCATATTTATTTAATTTCTATAACCTTGCTTTTAATATAAAGTTTCTACACTTTTATTAAAAGAACACATTCACATGTGTGCACATACTTAATCTTTATTAATTAGCAATTATAATGGATTTGTGCTTTCAAAATTGCTATTTTTTCTTATTCTACCTAACATTTATTTTGCCTCTTAATCCTTGAAACTCATTTCTACCTAACCTTTCATCTCCTTGACTCTCCTTTTTCCTTTTCATCATAGTCACTCATATTATTTCTCTTAATCTTATCCCTTTGTTCTTGAAGAAATTCCTTTAAAAGGAAGCTATTCCTTGGCTCAAGGGTTCCATCTTAGCTTTTGGTGAATTTAGCTTTCTTGCATTCTTGCATTCTTAGAGTACTTTTGCTAATTTGAATTCTGAGCTTTTAGTTTCTCTCATTTCTTAGCTTAGCTTAATCTTAAATTGTTAACCTAGTTTCCTTTCTTGCATTGCTTCAATAGTATAGTTCTTGCATCTTAATTCTGGAATACTAGTTGTTTGCATTCATTTTACCTTAATCTCTCATTCTTAACTTGCACTCTTGCATCTTAGATTCATTCTTATCTTTGAATCCTCCATTTTGGAGTATTTAAGTCACTAATCTTCTATGCCAATTTGATGAGCATCATGAGAAGGATTTAACTCGTTTCAACTAGGAAGCTATCAGCCACTTCTTGATATTTCATCTTCCATGGATTCTCTCAAGTGTAATGGTTCATAGAAGCGTGTCACACTTTTGATCACACAACTACAAGTATGATTGAAGATCACAAACCTAATGTTTTTTTTATAAGAATGAATAAGGAAGGAATCTAAGGAACACAAGGTGACAAAAGGGCATCATCTACTTAGAATGTCAAAGAAGGCAAGTTGATCACTAATGGTGACTTATTGAATCACTTGATTAATGACATGAACAAATCTAATGAATATGGGAAGCATGATAAATTAGAAAGAAATAATAAGACACTAAAGATATGAACTCTAGGATCAACAACGCTTCTAGAAATATCACCAAAGATACTATGAGTAATGATCATATCATCTATGCTATGAGAAAATCATGACTTGCTATGCTTTTGTCGATAATGTTTTTGCATGTAGTAGTATTGATAAGATTAATCTTGAGAACTCTAAGTTGTACAAATGAAGAACATAAGGTCATAGTTGTGCAACTTGATAAGAAGAGTGATTGGCTAATAGATAGAGGATGTTCACATCACATGACTAGTGATATAAGTAAGTTAGTGAAATATGAAAAATATGGTGGAAACATTATCAGATGGGTTGACAATACTGGAGGGAAAATCAAGGGAAGAGGTATTGTTTCTCTAGATTGAAAGAATACAATAGAGGATGGCCTACATGTTGATTGATTAACACACAATATTCTTAGTGTTGGTCAGCTATTTGAGAAGGGATATTCTCTTCACTTCTATGATGAAGGATGAAAGATTACGAATAGCTCTAGAAATGAAATTTCATTAGGATCAAAGAGAAAAAAGAATATCTTCCATTTGAACAATAAAACAATAAAATATCAGATCACTCAGATTGAACAAAGTCTAATCAATGTATACAAGAAGAGACAAGGAATTAGTGTCAAGAATGCCTTGTACCAACATTATCTGAATCATATGTATAAATCCTCAAAGATAATTGAAGATGTATCTAAGGAAGAACAATAGGAAGGAGAAATATGAAATTCACAAGAGATATCAATAATGTCAAGGTAAGAAAAGTCAAATCAGCTTATTGATAGACACTTTCTTCATAAGTAGGAGATACTTTCCATATCAAGTCAAATTGTGATATACAATCAATCAAATAAAAACTGGTCTAATTTCTATAAAGGGAAGGAAATTGAATCTTCTAACATGCAAAAGGAAAATAAAATCAAGTGTACTCCTAAAAATTCAAAAATTCAAAAGGAATTGATGGAAGATGTAGATAGAATGGTAAAAGAAAATAAATCCACAATTCATATTAGTCGCAATGAGAAAAATCAGAAGGAATACAATATCAAGTGACTTAAGAGGAATGAGAGTCAAAAGGAAGTTGAAGAAGACTTCAAATCACAACATTAGAATACTATAGAAGATTAGAAATATTTGATATCAAAAGTTGATTTAGATGACAATGAGTGGACAAGGACTATCAAGGAGGAAATTGCAATCACAAATAGTCATGTGGAAAAGCTTATCCTTAGAGAAGCTAAACTAGAAGGACTACTTGAAAGAGATAACAATTGTGTCAAAAGAGAAAAGGGTGAATTCTCCAACTCAACTCAAGATAAGCCTAAAGAAAAAGACTAGAAGAACAAGTAAAATAAGATGAACAAGGTTGAAGAATGAAAGGATAAAGTCTATGTAATGTCCCTGCTAGGGAACCCATAAGGAATCAGGTCTTTTGACCTAAAATTGTAACTAACAATTTTTTTTTCTAATATTACATCATTTAGTTATTAAATTCACAAGTACATTCCTAAAGGTTCCCTATTCCAATTCATTTACCAACATTGAGAATTTAATTTCATTCCTTAATCAAAATGAATTCCATTTCTTTTCTTTTACTTTTACATTTCAGAATAAGAGATAGAGAGAGAGAGAGAGAGAGTTTTACTTTTACTTTTACTTCCTAATTCATTTCTATTTCTTTTTCCTACACATTGAATAACTTCCTTTACAATTCACATTTAAACCTTTACATAGGAAGCATTCCTTTTGATTTCAACATAGGAGAGATAGAGAAGATAATTTCAACATTACACTTTTCATTTCAACTTTGAACTTCCAAATAACATCCCTTGTAAACCCCTAAAACTATCCCTGCCAGCTTACATTTCCTTGTTCTTTTCAAATATAATTTGTGATAATGAATTTAATTACAATAATAAGTACATGAATGACATGAAGGCTTACATAAATATCTTTACATCTTTTCTTTTAATAATACATGATACAAATTAGAAGGATCTTTATCATTGCATGAAACACAACGCATGCAAGTCAGCAACCATGAACAATACCTCGAAAGATATTTTCCATCAAACCATGTGAAACTAATGAATTTCCACCCCTTGTGCTAGGAGATAGAACCAAGATACTCACAAAGCCCTAAGAAATCTAATTCTTTACAAATCAATACTTGAAAACAAATACAAAACATAACAAGATATCACTTTACAAACACAAGGGTTAGGATTCTAGCATACCCTCTAGGTGAGAGTCATCAAATATCCTATATATTTGGATCCACGCTGGCAACCAAGTAACCCCAGTCCCCCCTTTCTGAATAGGGATCCACCCTGGCATTTACCTTTGGTCTCAATACTCCAACAGGACTATGTGGACATTATTATATGTCTTTCATTATCTTTTGTTTCCCCCCTTTTCCAGATTCATTATTAGGTTATCACTTTTTACTAACCCGCCCATAGGATTCTATGGCAACCACTTTAAGGTTACATCACCTATGGTGGGCCACTCACTTAGGGTACCTAGTCCCCTACCCACACACACACAAGCCATGAAACCATCAAGTACTTCCAAAGGTTTGTCCTGTAGGTCTAGGAAACCCTCCTGTGCACTAAGGCCACCAAGATGAGTTCTAGCCTCATATTATGAGCTCAACCATAAGCCAAGTATTTAAATCACATAAGTAACATTTTATAATGCCAAATAAACCATGGATAGACATTCATAAACGATACTATATGCAGCCCAATCAAAGGGAACAAGTTATAGAGGTTCTAAGCCAAATATCTATAAATTTTGAGCTCGTGAAACCCATTAAAAACTCAAACGACATTGTATGACTACCCATATGACATTACAATGATGCTCATATGAAATTTGACCAAGTTTCATATGGGTATGAGCACAAAGTCATACGACATTCCAGAAGCTCATATGACATTGTACTCAAATACTTCTTGGAAATGCCCAAAATTGACATTTTTAGGTGTGGAGAGTGCCTTGGAAAGGTTCCCTAAATTATACCCAATGTAGGGACCTGAATACCACATACAAAACACATCCTCAACACAACCTAAGTCCCAGACAAGTTAAACAAAAAGAAACAACAAATCACAGTAGGAGCCTGCAGAAGCAAAAATGGAGAAATATATCTGCCATCCTTCCCTAAACCTTCCTAACCCTTCCTAATTCTTCCTAAACTTCCATAAACCATTCCAAAACAATTAAAGATTCCATCATACATAAACAAATACATTCCCAAATTTCTAGGAAAGATTTTATAAGAAAAACTGTACAAGCATTCATAAATTTACTTCCTAGATGCATAGTTTGAACACACAAAAAATATAGCATTTAAATTTCCTTTCAAATCATATAATATCTATCATATACAAATACAATAATATATCATAGACATTCATAAACACTCACATAGGAATAAAAGAGAATTCATCGCAGATTAAGACCCTAACTGGGGTCCTGCTGAGAATCCTCTTCAAGTGGCTAGAGCACACTTTGCAAAACTCCAAGCAGTGGCAGCCTCCTAGATGGATTCCAACTGGAAAGAAATCCTCCGTTCTCATAGACAATCCCTAGACTAGCACTCACAAAACCAGAGAACTCTCAATCTCATAAAAACCTAAAAAATGATCTTTATAGAATGATAAATGCAAACAAATTTAAAATCTCTCTGAAAACTTCTAAATCCACAAATCTCCTGAAAACATAGATATTTAACCTCGAACTATATGGTTGGAGGAGTTTCTTTACAGGAAGCAACTTCTCTATCTTCCATAGTTGGTTGGAAAAATCAACCAACATTCCCGTAAACACTTAACAAAGTTTTTAAATAAATTTAATTAAAATGGCCTCCAAAGAAACCTATAATAAGAAGAATAAAAAAAAATCTTTCAAGGAATTTACACATAGCACAATTGGAAACCAACTAGCCTAACTTCTTGGAGGTCTTGCGTTCAACTTCCCCCTAGATAGCTAATTTTTCCAAAAGATCTTTTTTTATATTTATTGTCATTATTTTTACTTTTTATTTAATACATTTTATTTAAACACTAAAGAAGCCATTTACACAAGCAATTAAAAGCACATACATAATATTATTTATATATGCATGGGTATATGCGTGTGCACCACTACTACATTTGGGGCCAAATTTTGATAGACACTTCTGATGGGTAAATTTTTGTTAATAAATTTGTTATTTTTAAAAAAATAGGCCCCGATGGTGTTGGTATTCCGATGAGTTTTAAATTGACCATCGTAATTCTGATAGTTTCGGGTATACATTAAAAAAAAAAGTGAAGCGCCAAATCATTTTTATTTCAATTGGCATAAAAAAGGAGTAGGAGAAAATGAGTGAAAGCTGGGCACGAGAGAGGGTATGTGATTTCTTCATCTTTCGAGCCTCTGCCATCATATTCGATCACAAATTTCAAATGCATTGCATTTTATTTGATCATGAATGCTCTCTGAAATGACCGCATTCTACTGGTGTCGTGCCCTAGCTAGTGCTTTATCTCTATTATTTGATGTTATTGGTGCTTGTGCCCAAGGATATCGATTCACTGTTATGAAATGGTTGGATTCATGTTTGTTGATATTACTAGCACATTTAATGACACCATTGTATATTTTTTAGATGCTCACTGAAATGACTGCATTGTACTAGTGTCGTGCCCTAGCCTGTGCTTTAACTCCATTATTTGATATTATTGGTGCCTGTGCTCAAGGATATCCATTTTTTTGAAATGTTAACTGTGGTTATCAAATGGACAGCCTGTGAGCTTCTAGCTAGGCACCATTTTTAATGATAGCTTAGGGTATCAAATGTATTGTATCATTGATAGTTGAGACTTTGTTAAAAGGAAATAGGGAAAAGAATGATTTTGATTTAGTGCTTTAACTCCATTATTTGATGTTATTGGTGCTTGTGCTCAAGGATATCCATTTTTTTGAAATGTTGACTATGGTTATCAAATAGATAGCCCATGAGCTTCTAGCTAGGTGCCATTTGTATTGATAGCTTAGGGCATCAAATGTATTGTATCATTGATATTTGAGACTTTGTTATAAGGAAGTAGGACAAAGAATGATTTTGATTTAGTTTCTCTATTCAATCCCTAAGTGGCTTACAACCCTAGAGAAGTATATGCAAATTTACGGATGCAGTTGTTGGATACATAGCAGCCAATAATTCACAAGAAATCCATGCATCCAATTTGAATATTAATTAATACAAAGAAATATGGTCCTCAAATAGCCCAGTCATCAGAACCTTGACTATCCCCTAAACCAGTGACCCTTCAAAATTGGGTTATGCAATTAGTGAGTGATCCTTCATTCTCCTGGTCTGCCCTACATCCAAACATATGGGAAATACACAATACAATGATAAAAAGCCTTTCACAAGCCCCCTTCCCTCAAGGAACACTATCAACATCCATACCTTGACTTGTTAGAAAGTAAAGTCCACCAAGATAACTGAGAGGGAGGGGGGGAGTGAATTAGTTATCAGATAATTATAACTTTTATTAACTTCAACAACATTTAACCATGTAAGAAATATAATTACCAACTATAGAAAGATATTCATACACAATAACACAATGACACAAGATATGTTGACTAGGGAACCTCTTGATCAAAGAGTAAACCCCAATGGGAATGATGCCCACAAAAGATGCACTAATATGAATATTTCTCATGAAAGGATGGACTTTGTTAGGAGTCTTATGAAATACATTCAGTACATATGAATCCCTGTTAGGAGATTTTGAATCCCTGCTAAAAGATTCTAACCCTGTTAAGAGTTATGGAAGACACAAGGACCCACTGCCCAAACAACTTCAGGGTAAGATCACTGAACACACTGTCCAACTAATCTTTGTATTACTCAATAGAATAATAAAAAAAGATTACTTGTCTCAACAATATGTTACCTCTTCTCTGACTGTGCCAAACCACACTCGCTTCTACACCAGAGCTCAATTTCAGATCTATGTACTTCGCATGTCTTCCTTCACAAATTCACTTTCACAACTGCATTAGCTCTTTTCTTCACTTCATGTGTGCATCAACATTCAACCATATTACAACAAGGAAAAACATTCCTTCCTTTATACCACACTCAAGTAATTACAAATAAGTCAGCATCCAATAAAATAAAAGTTTCCACACGCTACATCAAAATTACACAAAACTGTCAGCTTCCAAATATAATAATTCTCCATCCGTGTGACCTCAAAATTTTCACTATCATCCATGTCACTATCAATTTATCTTCAACTTCCCTTTAACTGTGCAAAATCAGATTCCATCCTGATTAGGAGATATCATCTGATTTCCACAAACCACTACTCAGGAATACTGCCTGAATACTGCTTCTACCAAAATGCTCATAACTTTCATGAATAAATGAATTACTATCTACACTCTTAACCATAAACATATAACATATCAAAGATTAAATCCTCAACATTGCATAGCTCTAACTGCAATATCCCACGTGCGCTAATCCAAACATTGTTTTCTCCTCTGTAAATCTCCAGAAGATCACTGTGTTGACATCAATGACAATCATAGTCATGAATGCAACAACAACTGCTATAGAATGGCTGCCAAAAATTCAACATTTATTCTTAACAATCTCCCCCATTAGCATTGATGGCAACATAGATGAAAGACATCCAATGTTCCAAAAATCCTATACTGCAACACTGCTGCTCTGAAAATGCTTTCAAGTTCTCTTCATCAAATCTTGCTTTGTTTTCCTATTCAGTTATCTCCAATAGATGGTACAAATGGTTTTTCATGTACACTTCTCCCCTATTGACATCAATGATAGAAAATTTCATCATTATGTCAACAACAACTCCAATGTCAAAATACACTATTCAGAAAATACGTTCATTAGAGTCCTCATGACTTAGCTCAGATACACATACTCCCCCATAGAGGAAGTACCGACATCCAATCCAAAAGAAAGATAAGGCTCATATACCACTGGATGGATGCAACCAACTACATCAATTCTCAAAAGTAGGCTGGGGCATAACCCCAAGCATAGCTCTCAGATATTCAAATGTATCCTTAGGCAAAGGCTTTGTAAAAATGTCTGCTATCTACTGCTTTGTGCTTATGTACTTCAGTATGACTTCTTTCTCAGCAACTTTCTCTCTTACTACATGATACTTAATCTCTATATGCTTTGTCTTAGAATTTAATACAAAGTTTTTAGACATACTAACTATCCTGGTGTTGTCACAATGTATAACAACAGGTTCAATAAACTTTATTCCAATATCATTCAACATTTTCTTCATCCAAATTATCTGGTTACAATTTTTTGTTGTTGTTACATATTCTTCTTCTGTTGTGCTTTGTGAAATACAATTCTTCTTCTTGCTTAGCCAAGAAACCAATCTTCCTCCAAGGAAAAAGGCTTCACCACTAGTGCTCTTTTTATCATCAACACTGCCTCCCCAATCAGCATTTGTATATGCACATAGGGTAAAATCATCATATTTTTCATACCACAATCCATAGTCCATTGTGTCTCTTAAATAGCTTAGTATCATCTTCACTGCTGCATAATGTGATTCTCTAGGTTCCACTTGAAATCTCGCTACAATTCTAACTGAATGTGCTATATCAAGTCTTGTATGAGTCAAGTACTGCAATCCTCCAATCATTGATCTGTACTTTTTTTGTTCAACTGTCGGTGTTTCATCTGTGCTAGATAATTTATGTCCAGTTACGATAGGTGTTCCAACTAATTTACAGTTCTCCATTCCAAATCTTTTCAACAAGTCATTCAGGTACTTTTTCTGACTTACAAAGATACCATCACTATTTTGTGTTATCTATAATCCCAAAAAGTATTTCATTTCATCAATCATACTCATTTCAAATTCAGTCTTCATTCCATCAACAAATTTGTCACTATCTTCATCTTCTCCTCCAAAAATAATGTCATCAACAAAAATAACTACAATCAACAAACCATTTACAATTTATTTTGTGTACAAATTGCTATCAACTGTTCCTTTTATAAATCCCAATTTTAACAAATACTTATCCAATCTTGTGTACCAAGTTCTAGGTGCTTGCTTTAGTCCATATAATGCTTTCTTCAGTTTACACACCATGTCTCCTTCTTGAGTCAAAGAAAAACCTTCAGGCTACTCAATGTAGACTTCTTCTTCCAATTCACCATTCAGAAATTCTGACTTCACATCCATCTCATATACTTTGAATTTCCTATAAGTTGCATAGACCAAAAACATTCTTACTGCTTCAATTCTTGCTACTGGTGCAAAAGTTTCTTCATAGTCAATTCTTTCTTACTGTGAGTATACCTTACATACCAATCTTGCTTTGTTTCTTACTACTTCTCCTTGTTCATTCATCTTGTTTTTGAATACCCATTTAGTTCCAATAACATTCTTATCTTTAGGTCTAGGGACCAATTCCCATGTCTTGTTCTTTTCAATTTGATCTAGTTCTTCTTTCATAGCTTTAATCCAATGTTCATCTTTACAAGCTTCACTAGTAGATTTAGGTTCAATTTCAGAAATCAAACATAATTGTTCTTGTACCTTATTTCAAGTTAGAACTCCTCTGTCAATGCTTCCAATAATCTACTCAACAGGATGATTCCTTGATAATTTCCTATTAGGTGTCACTATCTCAGATCTCACTTTAGGTGTCAGTTCTTCAATAACTTCACTATGGCTTTCATTTAGCAAGTCACTATCATTCTCATAGAATAATTTAGTAGTTTCAGTGTTAGGCTTAGGATGAGTTCCTTCATCAGATTCATAATCAAGCATTCTTTCTTGAATTTTAAACTTTTCATCAACTTTAACATTTGCACTCTCAACAGTAGTCTTAGTTCTCTTATTTTAACATCTATAAGCTTTTCTCTTCAAATAATATCCAAAAAATTTACCTTCATCACTTCTAGGATTCGACTTTCCAATATCATCATCTCTCTTTATATAACATTTGCTTCCAAAAATTCAAAAATACTTAACTAAGGGTGCATGTCCAAACCATAATTCATAGGGTGTCTTGTTTGTGTCTGCTCTGATTTGTACTTTGCTCATTGTATACACTGCTATGTTCACTACTTCTCTCTAGAATATTTTCACCAAATCATTCTGAAATAACATAGCTCTTGCTGCTTTAGTCACTGATCTGTTTCTTCTTTCTGCAATACCATTTTGTTTAGGTGTTCTAGGGTCTGAAAAATGTCTCTTAATACCATTCACTTCACAAAAGGTGTTAAACTCTCTAGAAATAAATTCTCCACCTATATTAGATCTCAAACATTTAATCTTCATTCCAAATTCATTTTCAACTTTATTCTTAATGATCTTAAACTTATCAAATGCTTCATATTTTTCTTTAAAAAATGCAATCCACATCATTCTTGTAAAGTCATCAACAAGAATCATAAAATACCTTTCTCCATAGAATCCTCTAGTCCTACTAGGACCGCTCAAATCTATATGAACAATCTCCAACTTCTCTATAGATGTAAACTTCTGACTGGGAAAAGAACTTCTCTTTTGTTTAGCCATCATACATTCCTTGCAAATCATGTTAGTAGGCTTCATAATTTTAGGCAAATCCCTTACTGCAAGCATAGTACTTACTTTCACAATGTTATCAAAATTTATATGACAAAACCATCTGTGCCATAACCAACTATCATCAATCTTAGTAATCAAACATGTCATCTTAGTAGGATTCAACTGAAATACATTACCTCTAGTTCTAGATCCAGTTCTAATCAAATTTCCATCTTTATCCTTTATCACACAAATTTTCTCAGTAAACCAAACTTGATATCCCAAATCAACTAACTGTCCAACACTTAAGAGATTATGTTTCAAACCATCTACAAAGTAAACATCATCAGTATTAGTCTTTCCATCAAGAGTAATAGATCCTAAACCTTTAATCAAACAAGGTGAATTGTTTCCAACTCTAACAAATCCTCCATCATAGTTATTAAACTTTATGAATTTTTTCATGTCTCCAATCATATGATGTGAACAACTATTGTCTATAATCCAATCAACTTTCTTTTCAACTTGAGAAACTAGGACTTTTTCTTCCTTAACATTTGTTTTAGGATTTCCTTCTTTAATTGCTATGAATCCTATGTCATCATTATTCTCAGTATCACTTTCACTTAGAGTTATCTCTATACTAGCTTCAAGATCTTCATCATTAGCGTAATAACATTCCTTAGATCTTCTAGGCTTGAAATTGTTTCTATACTTTTTAACTCTCTTAGGACATTTAGATGCAAAATGACCATATTCTTAACAAGTCCAACATTTAAAAAATTTCTTACCGTCTGGTTCTCTCTTCACAAGCAAGGCAATATCTTCTTCAATCTTCCTGTCTTCTTCATTTCTAGATCTTCTGCTAATAGCATAATCTCCACTCACATTGATGCTTCTTGACAAAGTAGGGCGAACACTAAGAGCACTGAATGCTATCCATTCTAGGAAAGTCCCCTGATAACCTCAGGTTCATTTCTACTGCTTCCAATCTTCCAAGAAGAGTTTCTCTTGTAAAGTTTGAAGTACAAGGTATAAATTGTTCAATCATCTGTGTTGTCTACTTAAAAACATGAGTCAATGTCCTCAGAATTTTCCATATCACTTCATTCTCTATCTTTGTTCCTCTATAAGATTTTATGTCTGCAACAATTTCTAACATTCTACCAATATAGCTTTTAATAGATTCATCTTCCATCATTCTTATATCTTCAAATGCACATATCCAATTATGTAATCTAACTTTCTTTGCATGTTCATTACTTTCAAAAGTAGAGTGTAAAGCTTTCCAAATTTCATGAGATGTTTTCAAACATTTTACCTGACTGTACTCATTCTCCAAAAAGGCTGTCAAAATTCCTTCTCTGGCAAGTATGTTACACATGAAAAGATCTCTCTCATCATCAGAACATGTTTCAAGATCATCCTCTCCAATGATAGTCTTCTCATTCTTTGTAATCAACCAATAACCTAGTCCTAAACACAGTAGATGTGTCTTCATCTTTTCTTTCCAGCTATCAAAATTCACTCCATCAAACTTAGGGCTTTCTTTCCTAAAATTCACCATGGATCTCCTTAAGTTGTTAAACTTCTCTTTGAAGGACTTGCTGCTCTGATACCAATTGTTTGAAAGTAAAGTCCACCAAGATAACTGAGAGGGGGGGGGGGTGAATCACTTATCAGATAATTATAACTTTTATCAACTTCACCAACATTTAACCATGTAAGCAATATAATTACCAACCATAGAAATATATTCATACACAATAACACAATGACACAAGATATGTTGACTAGAGCACCTCTTGATCAAAGAGTAAACCCCAGTGGGAATGATGCCCACAAAAGATGCACTAATATGAATATTCCTTGTGAAAGGATGGACTCTGTTAGGAGTCTTATGAAATACATTCAATACATATGAATCCTTGTTAGGAGATTTTGAATCCCTACTAAAAGATTCTAACCCTATTAAGAGTTATGGAAGACACAAGGACCCAGTGCCCAAACAACTTCAGGGTAAGATCATTGAACACGATGTCTAATTGATCTTTGTATTACTCAACAGAATAATACCAAAAGATTACTTGTCTCAACAATATGTTACCTCTTCTCTGATCGTGTCAAACCGCACTCACTACTACATTAGATCTCAATTTTAGATCTTTGTACTTCGCATGTCTTCCTTCACAAATTTGTTTTCACATCTACATTAGCTATTTTCTTCACTTCATGCATTCATCAACATTCAACCATATTACAACAAGGAAAAACATTCCTTCCTTTATACCACACTCAAGTAATTACAAATGAATCGGCATCCAATAAAATAATAGTTTCCACACGCTACATCAAAATTACACAAAACTGTCAACTTCCAAATACAATAATTCTCCATCCATGTGACCTCAAAGTTTATGTTGTCATCCATGTCACTATCAATGTGTCTTCAACTTCCCTTTAACTGTGCAAAACCAGATTCCCTCCCGATTTGGAGATATCATCTGATTTCCACAAACCGCTACTCAGGAATATTGCCTGAATACTGCTTCTACCAAAATGCTCATAACTTCCATGAATAAATGAATTACTGTCTGTGCTCTTAACCATAAACATATAACATATCAAAGAGTAAGTCCTCAACATTGCATAGCTCTAATTGCAATATCCCATGTGTGCTAATCCAAACACTGTCTGCTCCCTTGCAAATCTCCAGAAGATCACTGTGTTGACATCAATGACAATCATAATCATGAATGCAACAAAAATTGCTACAAAATGGCTACCAAACATTTAGCATTTATTCCTAACATGACTGTTCCCTTTATCAATGACCCTTCAAAACTGGGTTATCATGCAATCAGTGAGTGATCCTTCATTCCCCTGGTCTACCCTGCATCCAAATATATTGGAAATACACAATACAATGATAACAAGTCTTTCACAATCCCCATTCTCTCAAGGAAAACTATCAACATCCGGATCTTGACTGTCCCTTCAACTAGTGACCCTTCAAAACTAGGTTATCATGCAATTAGTGAGTGATCCTTCATTCTCCTGGTGTACCCTGCATCCAAACATATTGGAAATACACAATACAATGATAACAAGTCTTTCACAATCCCCCTTCCCTCAAGGAACACTATCAACATCCAGACCTTGACTATCCCCTCAACTACTGAGCCTTCAAAACTAGGTTATCATGCAATCAGTGACTGATCCTTCATTCCCTTGTTCTTCCCTGCATCCAAACATATTCAAAATATACAATACAATGATAACAAGTCTTTTATAATCCTCCTTCCCTCAACAAACACTATCAACAAGTGATCCTTCTTTTTATCAGCCATATCCAATGTTTCATTGAAGTCATGACCAAGAATGAAGGTCACCTTACCCATACCATTCATGGATTCTAAAATGTTGTTCCAAACTCTTGAAAAAAATTTTATTGCTTCTTGTTGCCCCTCCCTGATTAAGACCCCCCTCATCGTCAACATGGTCTTCATCACCTATAGTCTCGATTTCATGGATAGGGGACATGTAAATATCTTTAAATACTTCTTCTATCACAATGTCCTCCTACCCTATCTTCTTGATCTTCCTGGCTAAAGCAGATGAATCTACACACAATAACCCAAAATGAAAGGTTTTGTATCTTTTAATAAATCTCAGTCACTGATAACGCATGGACAGTCAAACCAGTAGTCTCCAAAGCATTCAATAAGTGAATATGAATTTTTGAAAACTTTCCTCTCAACTTCCCCAACCACTCCTAATCGGTTAGAGGAATATTTCTAGAATCTCCACTATTCCTATCCTTACCAACAATTCTTAAACATACTTTATCTTCCTTCGTGCAAGCTGAGCATGAGAGAAGGTATGTGACTTCTTCATCTTTGATTGGTATCATTGACGGGAAATGTCTTTTGAACCTCTAGCATCATATTTGACCACAAATTTCAAATGCATTGCATTTTATTTGATCATGATTGCTCACTTAAATGACTGCATTCTACTGGTGTCGTGCCCTAGCCCGTGCTTTATCTCCATTATTTGATGTTATTGGTGCTTGTGCTTAAGGATATCAATTCACTATTTTGAAATGTTTGGATTCACATTTGTTGATATTACAATTCATCATATCAAATAAAGTATGTTTAGGAATTTTTAGTGTCTAAACACTCAACTAATCCCTCTAACCGATTAGGAGTGGTTGGGGAAGTTCAGAGGAAAGTTTTCAAACATTCATATTCACTTATTGAATGCTTTAGAGACTACTGGTTTGAGTGTCCATGCGTTAATGTTTAGAAGAGATCAATAAAGTATTTAAAGACATTCTTACATGTTTGGAGAGGTTTGAGAGGCACTTATCATGACTGTACCCTCACAAACAGCGGTATAGACTGGTTTTACTAAGTTTCCTTTCTCTATTTTGAGGTTTCCTTTCTCTGTCATAGGGGTACAGTCAAAGGGTTCATTAAAAAAAAGATCCTTTGAATGGTTCCTATAAATATGAATGATTTGATATAGCATATTTCTCATTTTACTTGAAGTTTGGAATAGCTTGTGCAAGGGTGAAATTACTTTTGATCGTGACTGTTCCTCTACATAGTTAGGAAATGTAATTGTCTAGTGAAATTATATGTAATGTTGAATGGATTAAATGCTTTATTCTTGGTAGAAGTGAATGGAAGGAATAGTGTTGGTGTTAGGTTTCATTTATTATTGAATTCAATAGTTTCCAAGATGTGTTGAGGAGTTTGCTCCTTGTTTAATGTTAACTACTCCTGCACAATCCACTCATACAATAGTGAAATGCTATGTGATTGACAATTTCATACAACTGGTCCTTTGGCATGTATTAAATAGACTAGAATTTTCAGCATATTATTATCAATCTATTTCTTTTTTGTAAACATGTTATTGGTTTAGTTTTGTAAAAAAAAATTCATGTTAAATTTTTTTTTTCTATTTTTTCCATTTGATAACCATAGTCAACATTGCAAAATAGTGAATAACATCAAATAATGGAGATAAATAATGGGCTAGGGCATGACACCAGTAGATTAAAAGAAATAGAATGATAATAATATGTTGAAAATTCTATTATGTTTAATACACGCCAAAGGACCAGTCCAAACAATTCTTAAACATTTTTTATTTTGTTTAAGAATTGTTGGGAGTATTTTTCAAACATTCATATTCACTTATTGAATTCTTTGGAGACTAGTGGTTTGACTTATTCACTTATTAAAATGTAGTTTTGATTTGGTTAATGTTTAGAAGAGATCAATAAAGTATTTAAAGATAATCTTACATGTTTGGAGAGGTTGGAGAGGCACTTATCATGACTATTTAGAATATTAGTATACCAATATATGATTATCCAAATCATAAAAATGCCTCACCCTTAGGGCCAAACTCTCACTCTTTCTCCCTAGCTATCAATTCCCTTAAGGAACACACTATTCTAGCCAGTGTTCTCTTTACTTTCTCAAATCTCTGCAAGTCAAGAACATTAGAGTTGTATAATACATTATTAGTATCCTCTTTCCATGGGTCCTAGGCCTTTGGGTCCATGAAAAGGAAATAGATTACAAAATACTCTTCAAAACAAAGGAAAAACTTAGCAAATTCAGTCCAACTCACTGTAGATGAAGGAACAGTCATGCTAATAGTTCCTCTAATTCTTCCAAAACATTTATTTAACTCCCCTAAAGTCCTATTGGATCCCCAAATTTCTTAATCTAATCAACTTACATCAGAATCATGAGAAACTTCAAAGGATTAAAAATATTACTTGGAATAGTCATTGGTTTTACCAGTCAAAACATAAGGAACAGAATTTTAAAGTGCTCACAATACATTCAATGATGAAATGAATTCTTGGAGATTTCTTACTATTCCATCCTTGAATTTAGAAACCAAAACAATAAGTAAAGAATCCTTTCAACAATGCATAACACAATGGACTTGCATATTTAAACTTCTATTTTTCTTCAATCTCTATTCCTGTCGTACACTCTAGGCTTAAGTTTGTCATAAAATGACTTCCAAAGGTTATATATAACTCCATCACAACTTCCCCAACCATGAAGAACATAGGTGAAGGACTTGATGGTTTCATGTTTTAATCTTTAAGAACTTGATCAAGAATATAGGTTTTAATGAAATATCAATTTGATTTGCAAAGTTTGTGTTCTTTACAAATTTGAAAGGCTCTAATACTTACTAGGGCGGATGTGGATGTGAAACCTTATGCTTTTACTACTAAGTCTCTATTTGTTGGGCATACTGATTATAAGTACTTGACATATATCATAAATGTTGCTAATTAAGGTTGGCGGGATGATTAAGCCTATCCTGAAAAAAGACTGCCAAATCATTATGCTTTCAAATCAATTACCTGTCGACATATCCCTTGCAAGGGAGAGAAGCCAAACACATAAAGGACATGCACATAAACACGACAACTAAATAACTTAAATAGAATACACCAAGAAGTACTAAATGATGAATACTCAATTGTTGTAATGGAAAAGCATCAGAACCATCCATTTCTAGAACTTTATTTTCTAGTCTAAATGATTTTTCTATAATCGTAATGATTTTTCTAGAACTTGATTTTCTAGTCTTAATGATTTTTCTATAGTCCTAATGATTTTTCTATAGTCTTAATGATTTTTCTTTCATCCTAATGTTTGTTGCTCTTGATAAATTAGGCCTTCAATTTGAATTTTTTTTCACTTTTTTATTTCAGCTTGATATTTCATTCATTTTTCATATACACAAAGACTACACATGTTGATAAAAAAATGAGCTATTTGATTAAGGTTAACTATTCATGATTGTAAATAGTCAATATTTTCTATGGTACTCCTTGGTGTATTCCATTTTAAAACAATCACGTTTATATGACTATGATAGAGGTCCCTTTGTGTAGAGAAAATTAGAGTTGAAAAAATGGTTGCAAACAAATCATCCTTCTTCAACCAACATTCTAGTCAATGTGCAAGTAACGAGTCATTCCATTCAAGAAAGACCATGTTTGAAAATATCAACCCAAAACAAAATAAGGAGTATGCAGAATTTAGTGATTGTATCTTCCATTAGAGCCACTTCATATGCACAGGTGATGAACATGCATATTTGCCTTAGCGATATTGGGAGCTTACCCAGTAACACATGTACTATTGTGAAAATCACCACATATCTATTTGTTGCTGGGTCTAGCTCCCAGTATTGCTTGAGAAAATATGCATGTTTTTCAACTGTGCATATACCTTCTATGATCAACACTTATATGCACAGGTGATGAACATTCAAATTTACCTAAGTAGTACTTTGAGTATTCCTCCAACACATGTACTATTGTGAAAACCATCACAAGTCCATTTGTTGGAGGAAATCTCATAGTACACATGTTTGGAGGTCTGAAGGAAACAAAAGAATTTGAAGAGTCGCGAGTCTTAAGATTGTACTTAATATAGCCAAGCTTCATTCAATGGTACATTAAAACATGAAACAAACCATTCTTAAACCAGATTAAACTAGTAAACCAAAGGACGTACTGATTATAAGTAAACTAGTAAAGCAAAGGACATGCTTTTACTACTAAGTCTTTGTTTGTTGGGCATGTTAGAAAGTAAAGATCCCCAAGATAATTGAGAGGGGGGGGTCAATCAGTTATCAGATAATTTAACAATTCAACTACTTTAAAAAATATAATCAATGTATTGATCAACCATAGAAAGATAACCATACATAATTGCACAATAACACAAGATATGTTGACTAGGGAACCTCTTGAAAAAAGTAAACCCCGGTGGGAATGATGCCCACAAAATGATGCACTAATATGAAAGTTCCTTGTTAGAGGATGGACCCTGTTAGGAGTCTTATGAAATACATTAAGTACATATAAATCCTTGTTAGGAGATTTTCAATCCCTGTTAAAAGATTCTAACCCGGTTAAGAGTTTGTGGAAGATAGAAGGACCCACTGCCCAAATAGCTTCAAGGCAAGATCTCTGAACCCACTATCCAAAAGATCTTAGAATTATTCAATAGAATAATATGAAATATATTACCTCCTTCACACTGTGCCAAAATCGCACTCTCTACTACACAAAATCACAATTCCAGACTCTGTACTCACAAGTCTTCCTTCATCACTGAATTAGCTCTTTTCTTCACTTCATGCATATATTCGCATCTCAATCTTCATAGTACATATTACAACAAGGAAAACATTCCTTCTTATATACCAAACTCAAATAATTACAAATGAGTGGGTCCTCAATTACAAAATAATAAATTCTACACGCTACACACAGAATTCACATAAAACTGTCAGCTTCCAGATACTGTAACTTTCTCCAAACATATCTTCAAATTTTGTGCTATGATCCAGTCTCCAAAATCCCTTTAACTGCACAAAATCAGATTCCATCCTAGCTAAGAGATATCCTCCGATTTCTGAAAATCATTTCACAGAAACACTGTCTAAACACTGTTTTTACCAAAATGCTCATAACTCTCATAAATGAATGAATTTCTTTTTGTGCTGTTAACCATAAGTTAATAACACACCAAAGAACATACCATCAACTATGCAAAAGCCAATCTACAATACAACATGTGCGTAAAACAAAACTGTACCTACTTTCTTGCTAATATCCAGAATATCACTGTGTTGACATCAATGACAATCCAAGTCATGAATGCAACAACAACTGCTATAGAATGACTGCCAAAATACTTTGCATTCATTCCTAACAATGTATCCCATTGGCATTGATGGCAACATAGATGAAAAACATCCAATGTTCCAAAAATCCAATACTGCAACATCACTGCAAAATATCAAATTAAATCTTGCTTCATTTTCTTATTCAGCTCTCTCATACAATCCACAATATTTTTCATGTATATCTCTCCCCCATTGACATCAATGATAGAAATTCCATCACTAAGTCAACAATAACTTAATGTCAAAAGACACTTTTCAAATAAATACAATAACAAGAGTCCTCATGACTCAACTCATAAACTCCCCCATAGAGAAAGTTCCAACATCCAATCTAGAAGAAAGATAGGGCTCATATACCACTAGACAGATGTAATCATCTGCATCAATTCTCAAAAATAGGTTGGGGCATAACCCAAAGCATACCTCTTAGATACACAAATGTATCCTTAGGTAAAGGCTTTGTAAATATATCTGTTATCTGCTCCTTTGTACTTATGTACTCCAATCTTACTTCTTTTTCTCCAACTTTCTCTTTTACAACATGATACTTGATCTCAATATGTTTAGTCTTAGAATGTAAAATAGGAATTTTGGACATACTCACTATACTAGTGTTATCACAATGTATAAAAATAGGCTCATCAAACTTTATTCCAGTATCCTTCAACATCTACTTCATCCAAATAATCTAATTACAATTATTTGCTGCTGCAACATATTTTGCTTCTATCGTACTTTGTGAAGTACAATTCTACTTCTTACTTAACCAAGAGACCAATTTTCCTCCAAGAAAAAAGGCTCCACCACTGGTGCTTTTCTTGTCATCAACACTGCCTCCCCAATCTGCATCAGTATAGGCACATAAAGTAAAATCATCAGAATTCTCATACCATAATCCATAATCCATTGTTCCTTTCAGATATCTCAGTATCCTCTTTACTATTGCATAATGTGATTCTCTAGGTTCTACTTGAAATCTTGCTACAATCCCAACTCCATGTGCTATATTAGGTCTTGTATGTGTCAAGTACTGTAATCTTCCAATCATAGATCTGTATTTTTTCTGCTCAACTGCTGGTGTCTCATCTTTGCTAGATAACTTATGTCCAGTTACCATAGGTGTTCCAACAGGTTTAGAATCTTCCATTCCAAATCTTTTCAATAAGTCATTCAGATACTTAGTCTGACTTAAAAATATACCTTCCTTGCTTTATGTTACTTGTAATCCCAAGAAATATTTCATTTCTGCAATCATGCTCATCTCAAATTCAGTCTTCATTTCATCTGCAAATTGTCACTAGCTTCATCTTCTCCTCGAAAGATAATATCATCAACAAATATAACTATAACCAACAAACCATTCTCAATTTATTTTGTGTATAAGTTACTATCTTCTGTTCCTTTTATAAATCCCAATTTCAATAAATACTTATCCAATCTTGCATACCAGGTTCTAGGTGCTTGTTTTAATCCATATAAAACTTTTTTTAACTTACATACCATATCTCCTTCTTGTGTCAAAGAAAAACCTTGAGGCTGCTCAATGTAGACTTCTTCTTCCAATTCACCATTCAAAAATGTTGATTTCACATTCATCTGATACCCTTTGAATTTCTTGTAAGCTGCATATGCTAGAAACATTCTCACTGCTTCAAGTCTGGCCATAGGTGCAAAAGTTTCTTCATAGTCAATTTCTTCTTGTTGTGAATATCCTTTACATACCAATCTTTCTTTGTTTCTTATCACTTCTCCTTGTTCATTAATCTTGTTTCTGAATACCCACTTTGTTCCAATCACATTCTTGTCTTTAGGTCTGGGACCAATTCCCATGTCTTGTTTTTTTCAATCTGCTCCAGTTCTTCTTTCATAGCATTAATCCAATGTTCATCTTCACAAGCTTCATTAGTAGTCTTAGGTTCAATTTGAGAAATCAAACATAAATGTACCTTATTTTGAGTCAAAACTTCTCTATCTAAACTTCCAATAACTTTCTCAATAGTGTGATGTCTTGAAGTATACCTGTTAGGTGTCACAGTTACTGATCTTGTTCCAACTGTAGATTCTTCTCTGCTTTCTTCTCTATTTTCTTCTCTATTTTCTTCAGTATGACTTTCATTCAACAAATCACTGTTCGTTTCAAAAAATAATTCTGCATTTTCAATGTTAGGCTGAGGTTGTGCTTCTCCATCAGATTCATAATCAAGCAGTCTTTCCTAAATTTTAAACTTCTCATCAACTTTTACATTTGCACTTTCAACAATAGTCTTAGTTCTTTTGTTATAACATCTATATGCTTTTCTTTTTAAAGAATATCTGAGAAATATTCCTTCATCACTTCTAGGATCAAACTTTCCTATATCATCATCTCTCTTTATATAACATTTACTTTCAAAAATTCAAAAATACTTAACTGAGGGTGTATGTCAAAACCATAATTCATAAGGTGTCTTGTTTGTATCTGCTCTGATTTGTACTATGTTCATAGTGTATACTGTTGTGTTCACTTCTTCTCTCCAAAAAGTCTTAGCCAAATCATTTTCAAACAACATAGCTCTTGCTGCTTCAGTTATTGACCTGTTCCTTCTTTCTGCAATACCATTTTATTCTGGTGTTCTAGGGGCTGAAAGTTGTCTCTTAATACCATTCATTTCATAAAAGGTGTTAAACTCTCTAGATGTAAATTCACCACCTCTATCAGATCTTAGCCACTTAATCTTCATTCCAGATTCATTCTCAATTTTTCTTTTTATGATCTTAAATTTATCAAATGCTTCATATTTTTATTTCAAAAATGCAATCCACATCATTCTTGTAAAATCATCAACAAGAATCATAAAATACCTTTCTCCATAGAATCCTCTAGTCCTAGTAGGACCACTCAAGTCTGTATGAACAATCTCCACCTTCTTTGTTGATGTGAACTTCTTATTGGGAAATGAGCTCCTTTTCTACTTTTCCATCATACATTCTTTGCAAATCATGTTAGTAGGTTTCATAATTCTAGGTAAATCTCTTACCGCAAGTGTAGTGCTCACCTTGATAATATTATCAAAGTTTATATGACAAAACCTTTTATGCCATAACCAACTGTCATCAATCCTAGTTATCAAACATGTCATCTCAGTAGGATTCAATTGAAATACATTACCTTTGGTTCTAGATCCTTTTCCAATCAGATTTCCATCTTTATCTTTTATCACATAGGTTTTCTCAAAAAGCCAAACTTGATAACCCTTATCAGCCAATTGTCCAACGCTTAGTAGATTATGTCTCAGTCCATCAACAAAGTAAACATCATCAGTGTTAGTCTTTCCATCAAGAGTAATAGATCCTATACCCTTAATCAAACAAGGTGCATTGTTACCAACCCTAACAATTCCTCCATCATAATTATCTAACTTAACAAACTTTCTTTTATCTCCAGTCATATGATGTGAACAACCACTGTCTATAATCAAATCAGATTTATTTTCAACTTGTGAAACTAATACTTTTTCTTCCCTTTTATCAGATTCAGAACTTTCTTTTTTAATTGCTACAAATCCTATTTCCTCAAAGTTATCATTATCACTGTCACTTAAATGTCTTTCAATTCTTGCTTCAAGATCTTCATCATTTGCATAATAACATTCTGTAGATCTCCTAGGTTTAAAGTTGCTTCTATACTTTTTAACTCTTTTAGAACATTTAGATGCAAAATGACCATATTCTTGACAAGTCCAACATTTAAAGATTTTCTTACCATTTGGTTCTCTTTTTACAAGTAATGCAATACCTTCTTCAATCTTCTTATCTTCCTTAGATCTGCTACTGCTGGCATAATCTCCATTCACACTAGTACTTCTTTTAGGTCTAATGTTAAGAGCACTGAATGTTGTTTCCATTCTAGGTAGCTCTCTTGATAATCTCAAGTTTATCTCTGCTATTTCTAATCTTCCAAGAAGAGTCTCTCTTGAAAAGTTCGATGTACAAGGTATCACTTGTTCAATCATCTGTGTTGTTTGCTTGAATATTGGTGTCAAAGTTCTCAGAATTTTCCATATCACTTCATTCTCTATCTTATCACCTCCACAAGGTTTTATTCCTTTTACAATCTCAGACATCCTACCAATATAGCTTCTAATAGATTCATCTTCCATCATTCTGATATCTTCAAATGCACAAATCTAATTATGTAATCTAGCCTTCTTTGCATGTTCATCACCTTCAAAAGTAGAATGTAAAGCTTTCCAAATTGCATGAGATGTTTTCAAACATCTTACCTGACTATATTCATTCTCTGGTAGTGATGACAAAAGTGCTTCTCTTGCAAGTATGTTACACATGAATAGATCTAGTACATCTTTAGTTCCTGCCTCTAGATTGTCTTCCTCAATGATAGTCTTCTCATTATTTGTAATCAACCAATAACTTGGTCCTAAACACAATAGATGTGTCTTCATATTTTCTTTCCAGATATCAAAATTTACTCCATCAAACTTAAGGCTTTCTTTTCTGAAATTCACCATGGATTTCCTTAAGTTGTTAAACTTTTCTTTCAAAGACCTGCTGCTCTGATACCAATTGTTATAAAGTAAAGATCCCCAAGATAACTGAGAGGGGGGGGGGTGAATCAATTATCAGATAATTTAACCATTCAACTGCTTTAAACAATATAATCAATGTACTGATCAACCATAGAAAGATAACCATACATAATTTCACCATAACACAAGATATGTTGACTAGGGAACCTCTCGAAAAGAGTAAACCCCGGTGGGAATGATGCCCACAAAATGATGAAATAATATGAAAGTTCCTTGTTAGAGGATGGACCCTATTAGGAGTCTTATGAAATACATTTAGTACATATAAATCCCTGCTGGAGATTTTCAATCCTTGTTAAAAGATTCTAACCCGGTTAAGAGTTTGTGGAAGACAGAAGGACCCACTACCCAAACAGCTTCAAGGCAAGATCTCTGAACCCACTATCTAGAAGATCTTAGAATTATTCAATAGAATAATATTAAATATATTACCTCCTTCACACTGTGCCAAAACCGCACTCTCTGCTACACAAGATCACAATTTCAGATCTCTGTACTCACAAGTCTTCCTTCATCACTGAATTAGCTCTTTTCTTCACTTCATGCATATATTCGCATCTCAATCTTCATAGTACATATTACAACAAGGAAAAAATTCCTTCTTATATACCAAACTCAAATAATTTCAAATGAGTCGGTCCTCAATTACAAATTAATAAATTCTACACGCTACACACAGAATTCACATAAAACTGTCGGCTTCCAGATACTGTAACTTTCTCCAAACATATCTTTGAAGTTTGCGCTATGAACCACATCATCATTAATGAGTCTCCAAAATCCCTTTAATTGCACAAAATCAGATTCCATTCCAGCTAAGAGATATCCTCTGATTTCTGAAAATCACTTCACAGAAACACTGTCTAAACACTGCTTTTACCAAAATGCTCATAACTCTCATAAATGAATGAATTTCTTTTTGCGTTGTTAACCATAGGTTAATAACACACCAAAGAAAATACCATCAACTACGCAAAAGCCAATCTACAATACAACATGTGTGCAAAACAAAACTGTACCTTCTTTCCTGCTAATATCTAGAATATCACTGTGTTGACATCAATGACAATCTAAGTCATGAATGCAACAACTGCTACAGAATGACTGCCAAAATAATTTGCATTCATTCCTAATAGGGCATACTAATTATAATTAGTTGACATATATCACAAATGTTACAAATTAAGGTTGGCGGGATGATTATGCCTATCTTGAAAAAAGACTGTCAAATCATTATGCTTTCAAATCAATTACCTATCAACATATCCCTTGCGAGGGAGAGAAGCCAAACACATAAAGAACATGCACATAAACATAGTAGCTGAAAAACTTAAATGGAATACACCAAAAAGTACCAAATGATGAATGCTCAATTGTTGTAATGGCAAAGCATCAGAACCGTCTATTTCTAGAACTTGATTTTCTAGTCTAAATGATTTTTCTATAGTCGTAATAACTTTTCTAGAACTTGATTTTCTAGTCTTAATGATTTTTCTATAGTCTTAATGATTTTTCTTTAATCCTAATGTTTGTTGCTCTTCATAAATTAGGCCTTGAATTTGAATTTTTGTTCACTGTTTTATTTCAGCTTGATATTTCATTCATTTTTCATATACACAGAGACTACACATGCTGATAAAAAATGAGCTATTTGATTATTCACTGTTCATGATTCTAAATGGTCAATATTTCTGATGGTACTCCTTGGTGTATTCCATTTAAAAATAGTCATATTTCTATGACTATGATAAATGTCCCTCTATGGGCCTATGAACTGTGGGCTTAGTTCCATGTTTTCTTTCATTCTTGCATTTGAAATGTTAAATATAGGCTACATACAGAGGTATTATGTGTATTGCTGTTGGTGATTATTTAATTGCAATATTTTCTTTTTGATTTGTTTTTCTTTGTTTTCTTTTTGTTTCTTTTCCATTTCGACAATATGGACATGTACTTTACTTTGAGCACTGTGCTTTATGTTGTGGGCTACAAGGCATAGCCATTAGGGCTTTGTGACAATTTGAAGCTATTTAACCTATTGATACCATTGGTATTTTGGACCACCCCTTGGAGGACAGGAACACCATAGAGATTTACCTTGGCTCATTTGAAGGCGGTTGTTTTGTTTTTCCTTGATGTTTCAGGGTCATGTGGTTATAGTATTGCATAATAGGTAGCTTTGTTTCATAGCATAAAACTTTTGTTTTCCAATAAGCCTCTTATTGTAGTTTGTAATAAGATTGATTTGCAACCACTAGAGACTACTCTACAAGCTTGAAGAAGTAGTATATTTTGGCAAATGAAGAGTGGAAAGAAGATGATATTCCTGAGATCATGGATGGACACAATGTTGTAGACTTTATTGATCCAGATATCTTACAGAGGCTTGAAGAACTACAAAGGGAAGAAGGGCTTAGAATGGCAACTGAGGGTGATGAGGATGATGAGATGGGGAAAGTGGAGTTGAATCCCGATGAAAAGGAAGCTCTAGTTGCAATTGGGAAGAAGAAAAAGACTCTTATCATCAAACCAGAGGAGTAGTAGTTGCTTTGCATCGTCTGGGTATACAACTCAATTATGTTGTCTCCAAAAAATTGTGACCATGATGCCTACATTTATGTTTCTTAGTTGTTGTGTCCTAGGACCCCCTATGACCCTTTATGACCCTTTATGACCCCTAAGAATACACATCTTAGAGGTCTTAAAATGTCATAAAGGGTCATAAGAGGCTCCTAGGAGGGGCCAGATGAGCTTCCACCTTCACGTGGTTGGCCCTGTTAAGTAGAGAACGTTAAGCTATTCTCAAAATAAAGAGAAGCTCAATAATTTAAGGTCTCAGTCCATAGAGATGGTGAAAAACAACGGGAATCAATGATGGAGAGTTTTTAGATACTGAGAAGAAGTATATGCAGTGGATGCCAGAAGGGATTTTTGTGGAGATTTTCTAGATGTGGAGATTTGCTAGAGAGGGTTTCCAGATTGAGTACCAGTGCAGAGATGATGATTCAGTACTATGTTTATAAGACCTTCACAAATATCCCTTTTTTTTCCACCACTCATACCTCTTCTTAGAATATAGAAACTTTGGATACTGCTTCTCATCCATGCATGAAATGTGCTAGCGATCACATAAAATTACTTTTGTGAGACTCAAATCAATTATGAGAAGGTAAACAACAAGATAATTTTATTATATCTTTCAATATTTCTTTTATCCATTCATATTTTCTTCCTTCTATTATATTAGATACTGTACAGTGTACATAAAGGCAAGGCGTTGATTATTCTCAATGATCGATAAGTATAAGTCTTCTAGCCCTTACCCCGTAACTAAGACTAAAGATAGCAGAGCTCAAGAGACCATCATAGTTGGTCTCCTTCCTTGGTCCATATACTGACAAAACATTTTTCATTTCATTATCTCATCAAATGCGGTGATTTGAAAAAATTTAATGGATGATATTTTCATCTATAACATACATTATTTTAGTTTAATGCTGAATGAATTTATCTACTTCACACATTTGTAGAAAACAAGCACAACCATAAAGAAGCATCCCCTCCCGTGGCTTGAGTAAAGTAGGCCATGGGAGGAGACTCTTCTTTATCACTGTATTTGATGTCTACAAGTGCACGGAGTTGATAAATTCATGCAATGTCAACTTAATAATATACGTTATCATAAAAATATTCTATTAAATTCTTTCAAATCCCCTCATTTGATGAGCTAATAAAATGTAAAATGTTTTTTCAGTATATGGACCAAAGATGAAGACTAACTATGATGGTCTCTTGAGCTTTGTTTTTTCTTTACTATGCTAATCCGTCTCTTTTTTGATAAATACTAAAGCATTTTTGATAGACATGCCATACATCTGATGGATTGTTTAGTCGATAGTATATTACAGACTATTGAATATCTGATAGGCTCCGATTGATATGTGTGACGGGATTGCTATACCTCTAATGGACTGTCATGTCAAAATATATTGCATATCTCTACTAGGGCTTCATAAGAAGGAACCTAAAAACCTAGATTCGCAAACCTAGATCCAGATCTCACCTCGGTCTAATACCACTTGATGCAAGAGGAGGGACAGGAGGGGCCAAGAACTAGCACACCCTACCAGATCCACCTTGCTCAACAACACGTGGAAGCAACAACAAACACAGTGAGAGAGAGAAAGCAAGATTTTTCATATATTAACTTCAATTTGATTCATACATGTCGGGTTGTAAGTCCTTCCCAGTTTCGGCCAGATATTACAATCAAGTATATCTATTATCTTATTATCTTCTATCTTCCATCCATTAATCTCTCCCAAGACTCTAACCAAATAACTACATTTATACAAGAAGCTATCAAGTCAAGTCAGCCTTTAGATCCACAATAAATGAAAGGGATGACCAGATCTAGGTCCACACACTTTCCAATAATGGATACCAACATTAAATCCATGACCCATAATAAATGCACAAGTTGGCCTCAACAAGAACTCAAAAGAAACCCATCGGTAAGAAAAGCCAATCGAGCACTAGACAAGCATCAATGAGTGCTAGCTAGGGAAATAACCAAGTGCCAAAGAGATAATCGACCAACACCGGTGAACAAAGGAAATCTAGCAACACCAAACCAACTCAGTCAAATTAGGAACTAAGCAACACAAACAAACTCAAATATGTTTTTGGTGACACGGGATTGCCAAGGACCTGAGATGCTCCAAGCTCCATCCAACTCAGACTGTGAAATCCATGAACTTTCTTCAATTAGTCTATTCTTCCACTTTACTAGATATTCCATATACTATCTTCCTCTTGTACTTCTGTTAATTCTTTGCTCCAAAATCTGCTCAACTTCTTCATTATGTTTCTTAGGATAATCCATCGGTATTGTCATGTCTTCATGAGGTTCATGATACTCATACAAATCAGCAATGTTGAGTATAGGTGATATAGCCATGTCATCAGGTAACTCAATCTCATATGCATTTCCACTGTCAAATTTCCTCAAAATCTTGCAACGGCCAAACTTCTTCATTTTCAGCTTCCCATATGTTCCAATAGGAAATCAACCTTTCTTTAAATGAAACATCACTTCATCACCAACATCAAAAGTATTATGTCTCCTTGATTTATCAACTCTGTCTTTGTATTTTTGATTACTCTTTTCCAGCTTGATTTTCACATCTTCATGCAATGTCTTCATGTACTCAGCAAATTTCACTCCTTCAGCACTTCTCCTATTCACTAAATTATTGTATGCAAACTTTGCTTGTGCCAACACAGAATCCCAATTACTTGGTGTGTCTCCAACTAAACATCTCAAAAGATTTCCCAAAATTATGTTCACAACTTTAGTTTGTCCATTGGTTTGTGGGTCAAATGTAGAACTATATTTCAACTCGGTACCAAACTTTCTCCAAAGAGTCTTCCAAAAGTATCCAACAAATTTACTATCTCGGTTAGAGATAATACTCCTCAGTAATCCATACAATCTGACAATTTCCTTAAAGAAAAGATCTGCTACATTTACTACATCTGATGGCTTTCTACAAGGTATAAAATGTGCCATCTTAGAAAATCTATCCACAACAACAAATATAGAATCATTAGCTCTTACTGTCTTCGGTAAGCCAAGAACAAAATCCATACTGATGTCAATCCAAGGTTTATTAGGAACAACAATCGTTGTATACAATCCAGTATTCTGACTTAATCCTTTTGTAACTTGACAAATTCCACAACTTTTCATAAATTTATGAGCATCTTTATACAACTATGGCCAAAAGTATTTCTCCTTAAGAAAATTCAATGTTTTATCAATACCAAAATGTCCAGCCAAACCACTACTATGTTTCTCCTTTATCAAATTGGTTCTCATTTGTCTTCTCGATATACACAACTAAATACCATTAAACAACATACCTTCTTGAATGAAATATTCTTCCCATTTTGTACTTGGTTGATCTTGAATAGGTTCTTTGCACTTTCTCCACAACTCAAAAAAATCAAGATCAATCTCATACAAATCTCTCATCTCATCAAAACCAAGAACTTTAATTCTCATCTCGGTCAGCAAAGATCTTCTACTTAATGCATCAACAACTCAATTAGTGACTCCACTCTTATGCTTTATCACAAATTTATAGCTCTGCAGTTACTCAACTCATTTCATATTTCTCTGACTCAACTTACTCTGACTACCCAAATACTGTAAAGCCTTATGATCAGTATACAACACAAATTCACTCAGCATCAAATAATGTCTCCATTTCTTCAGTGCTTGAACAATAGCATAGAATTCTTGATCATACATAGAATATTTTATTCTTGCATCATTTAAATTTTCACTAAAGAAAGTAATAGGTTTACCTTCTTGACTCAACACAGCTCCAATTGCACTTCCACTTGCATCACATTCCACTTGAAATCCCTTATTGAAATCAGGAAATGCCAAAATAGGCAATTCAACAACCTTCTGCTTCAAAGTCTCAAAACTTTTATCAACTCCATGTGTCCACTTGAATTATCTTTTGTCTCCTGTCATAGTCTCGTTCATAGCATTATAAATTGACTGAAATTCCTTATGAATGTTTGGTAAAAATTTGTCAAACCATGAAATGATCTTACCTCACTAGCATTCACAAGTGTAGGCCAATTCAGAATAGCTTCAACCTTTTCAAGATCCATCTTCAAACCATCAGCTGAAATCACAAATCCTAAATAAAAATTCTCCTCTTTCATGAATGAACACTTTTTCAAGTTTATTAGCAACTTTTCTTCTTTCAATCTGTGCAAAACTTTTCTAACATGCCAAAAATGTTCTTATCTAGTCTTACTAAATATCAGAATATCATCAAGATATACAATCATAAACTTACACAAATTTTTTTTCAAAACTTCATTCATCAACCTCATAAAAGTACCTGGTGCATTAGTTAAACCAAAAGGCATAACCAACCACTCATACAAACCTTCTTTTGTCTTGAAAGCAGTCTTCCATTCATCACCTTCTCTGATTCTGATTTGATGATACCCACTTTTCAGTTTAATTTTGGTAAAATACTTTGCTCCAGTCAAACTATCCATTATATCATCCATTCTTGGTATAGGAAACCTATACTTCATTGTTATCTTATTGATTTCTCTGGAATCAATACACATTCACCATTCTCCATTCTTCTTAGGTGCCAATATAGTAGGTACTACACAAGGACTCAAAGTTTCTCTGATCAAACCTTTCTCCAACAATTCTTGGTAGGTGTCAACCGATGAGGTGCCTTATTCGGTAAACTAGCTCCAAGGATTAGATCCATACAATGATCAATACTTCTTTTTGGTGGAAAACCATCGATTAAATTACCAAAAATGATTTCATTGTACTCGATGAGTAACTTATCAATCTCCTCAGGGACACTATCCTCTGTTTTCTTACTCGATTTGTTAGGAATCATAGCAAAATATACATCATTCTTCTTCAAAGATTTAACAAACTTTCTTCCTTCCATCAAGCAATCTTTCACAGATGTGAAAACATTACTAATAGGTTCTTCAATCAAAGGTAACAAGATCTCTCTTCTCCCATCAGCACAAATAGTATACTTATGTAATCTCCCATCATATATAGCATGTCTATCATATTGCCAAGGTCTACCCAACAAAATATGACAACAATCCAAAGGCATGATATCACATAACACCTTATCATAGTATTTTCCAATTTTAAAATTCACATAACATTTTTCACTTACCAAGAGTGTATGCTCATCCTTGATCCATGAAATCTAACAGGGCTTAGGATGTTCCAACCTTTTCAATTGTAACTTTATGAGCATTTCCTCAGATGTCAGATTCTCTGAGCTACCACTATCAATGATTACCTCCCAAAATTTGTCAAAAACTATACATATGGTCTTGAACAAACTTTTCCTTACCGGATCTTCCTTTTTACCTTCATTCCAAAGTGCTCTTCTTGCCATCAAGTTGTTTTCTTTCTCTGGTTCATTCGGTGACTCTTCTTGCAGCAAAGCATTTCTACTGCTACTAGCCTTCTTACTTGCATGTGTACATTCAAAAGATCTATGTCCTTCTTCTCCACAATTGTAACAAGTTCCTCAGAAACCACATCTATTATAACCACCTCAGTAGTTACTACCTCTGCCTCTAGATGAACTTTCACCTTTCCACTCGGTCTTGCCCTTATCCAAATTTGTCTTTTCAGGTTCAGATCTATTATTTTCACAATGGGATCTACCTCTTCCTCTAGGGAATCTACCACCTCTACCTCTTTGTCTTTGCTCATGTCTATTATTCAATTTCTCCTTAGCCTTCAATGCAAATTGATAAGCCTCTTCAATGTTGTCTAATTTGACCAAACTGATTTCTTCTTGGATGGAAACCCTCAAACCATTCAGGTATCTAGCAATTCTTTCCACATCATCTTCATCATGTCCTAATCTAATATCCAATCTATAGAATTCCTCAGTATATTCTTTTACCAAGCTATCTTTCTGCCTCAAACTTTGCATTCGCCTAACTACATTAATCTAATAATCACAAGGTAAGAATTTTCCGTTCAATTTATTCACCATTTTAATCCAAACCTTGATTTTGTCTTTGCCTTTCCTCTTTCTATCCAGCTGCAGATGTTCCCACCATAAGGATGCATGCCTTTTCAACTTTGTGCTTGCAATTTTCACCTTCTTTTCCTCAGGTACATTTTCATATTCAAAATATTTTTCCATCTTTGTGATTCAGTCCACCAATTCATCAGAATCCAACTTTCCACCATACTCATGATGATTAAACTATGGTACAGACTTCAAACTTGTCAAAGCCTTCAAGAATCTTTCCTCACCCTGATCCATCACAGGTGCAAGTTCTACATCACCTTGTTCTACCTCAATTTTATCATCACTAACATCTTCAACATGTCTGCCTCTTCTCTAGGCTGGTTCAACAGCTTCAAGTCTAGCAACAAGTTGTCTCAACATTTATCCCAATCCTGGATCCGCATCTTGCCTCCCATGAACCATCTTGAAAACCCACTGCAATTGCAAGTCAGATTGTTGTAATACCCTAAAAATGGCCTATAGGTTCATTAACCTCCTACATCGACACATCGAACTAAATCAACATCAAATTTCCTCACCAAAGGCACATCTGCACACTAGTTCATCAAAACCCTAATATATTTTATCCTAATTTTGCATTGGAGAATATTCCTTGAATATTCTTAATTATCATAATTATCTTTAATTAATGATTCTTTGGCGATAAATCTCATTTATCCTAAAATTTGATTAATTGAATATTTTGAATATTTAATTAATTAAGTTTAATTCTACCACTTAATTGTTTAATTTAATTTAATTCTATTTATTCCTAATTTATATTATTTAATTTTGACAATAAATCAAAAATCCTATGAATAATTGATTAAATTCCTATTTAATTAATTAAATCCAGTTGTCAATATTTAATGATATAGTTTGGAATAATAGTCTGATTTAATAATTGATTTACCATAAATCTGTTATTTTTAACTCAAAATCAGTTAAGTTGAGAATAAATCAATTTATTTTTAAATTAATTCATATTAAATCATGCACAATCAAAAAAATAGTCAACTTCAAATCAATTATCAATTTCAATTTGTTAACTTTCTAAACTCAACATGCGATTGTGAGTTGAAAAAGTGAAGTAAACTCTATTTTGAGATAAAAAGTGCTTTTGCATGATTTTTGTGAGTTAATTATTCCTGATTTCTTTTTAACTCAAAAATCAACCTAAGTTTATCAAGAATGATTTATGGCTTTTCTCAATGCATCCTTAAGCTCTGTATTTCTATAAAATCAAGGCTCAGCTCCTCACAAAAGGATCCCTCAAATTTGCACAATTACTCTAGCGAATTTGCATCTGGAGAATCAAGCTCTTGTGACAGGCGATTTGTGAGATCCTTGTTTTCAACTCATTCATTTTCATATCATAGCATATCATTAATAGATCAATTTTTATATCATTTCAAATCATTCTAGATTAGTTTCATATCAAGTTTTTCATATTATTGCATAGAAAATACAAAAATATAGATTAATCTACATTCATCCTACATTCATATTTTAGCATTAAATCCTTCGTTTAGGTGTTGCATTGTCATTGATCTCGGTCTGAATCGGAGAGTACCATATTTGCACCTACTAGAAGGTAGTAAATTGCATGGTTAGCTTAGTTCATTTCATTTACAGATTTCTCGATTTGCTAACCTCTAATGTTTTACTGAAGTGTTTTGTCTACAGCTAGGTACAATTTTCACACACACAATTGCAATCTTCCACCCTACAATAATTCAACTAGGGCTTCACAAGAAAGAACCTACAAACCTAGATTGGAAAACCTAGATCTAGATCTCACCTCACTCTGATACCACCTGACGCAAGAGGGGAGACATGAGGGGCCAAGAACTAGCACACCCTACCAGATCCACCTTGCTCAACAACACGTGAAAGAAACAACAAACACAGTGAGAGAGAGAAAGAATGATTTTTCATATATTAACTTCAATTTGATTCATACATGCCCAACTATAAGGCTTTCCCAGTTTTGGCCAAATATTACAATCAAGTACATAAGTTCTCAAACATGCGAGGATCTGGCAACAATCTCTAATCTATTATCTTATATCTTCCATCCATTACTCTCTCCCAAGACTCTAACCAAACAACTACATTTATTCAAGAAGCTACTGAGCCAAGTCGACCTTCAGATCCAAAATCAACAGAACGCATGACCAGATCTAGGTCCACACACTTCCCAATAATGGATACCAACATTAAATCCATGACCCATAATAAATGCACAAGTCGGCCTCAACAAGAACTCAAAAGAAACACGTCGGTAAGAAAAGCCAACCAAGCACCAGACAAGCATCAGTGAGTGCCGAGGAAATAACTGAGTGCCAATGAGATAACTGTGTTGGCAAGATGACTATACAAGTGTATATGACTTAATATAGGTGACGTACCGGTTACGATAATAGGAAATCTAATTCATGAGATGACATGACTCTCAAGGACAGGCCTCATTCTTCTAGTGGGCAAGGATGTCAAAAAACTTGTAGAACAAGCTTACAAATCAAGAAGTGATAGGCGTGGAATGACAATAGAGCCTATACAGGAGAAATACATCAAATTGATGTCAATGATACTGGGATACAGGTTCTAGCACACCAGCAAAGTAAACAGTGTGTCAACAGCCACCATTCTAGCATCAATAATGTTGGTAAGAGAGAATGGAGAGTTTAATCTGTGTGAGATCTTGCACACACATCTAATAGACAATATAAGAGCCATCAAGCATGACAAGACCAACATATTCAGGTTTGGGTCTTTAATAATCTGTATGTACTTCCATATTCTTGGAAAGGTGTCTGATTTGTATCTAGACAAATCTATTCCCACTATGCCATAGATATCCTTTAAGGAATCCATAGAAACTACCCTTAAGGATTACATGGAATTGGAGTTGAAAACATTCAGAGTGAGAATGCAGATGAGGTATATGATACCTGAAAAGATAGTTGAAAAATACAAGGATAGTATTTGTTTATGTTGGCAATTTGGTTGAGGTATGTATATAGATGTTGTCATTATGGAAACATATGTTCCCTATGAAGATCACATAAGCTGGAAAGTAAGTATGGAAGATCGCAGACTAAAATTGTCTAAGTATGAAACAGTGTTTTTGATAGAGCACCCGATACAGTTTGTTTTGGCGACGTTCACTGGAGCATGATCAGGAGTTTGTGCAGTTGAACATAGACTCTATGGTGTCTAAGGATACCTCATCTCATTTCGTAAAAGAGTACGAATAGTACAGATAAATTTATGATTGTTTTACCAATGACAAAGTACAACCGACAAAGTAGTTTTGAAGGCAGAACTAGTAAATGAATTAAGAGATTATTTTTCTTGTCAAAATAATGACTTAATATTATAAAGAGACACCATCCTAGATGTTTACTCTTGGGTAAAGATATGCAAGCAGACTGGAGAAAGATATTATGTTTGTATCTTGTATAAATACTGTAATGTATTGAGCATACTTGAAATGTAACTTGTGATAGTTGTATATTGTGACAGCGACAAAAGTTGTTGATGTGAAGTTGTAAGCAGTACCATATTGTAAATTATTAATCATTTGTATGACTTGTTTGGGCAATGAGCTCATCTGGTAATTAGGTTTTGTATCTACAACTCCTAACAGGGTTGAGGCTTCTAACAAGGCCTATAGTCCCTTAACCAGGACTGATACACTATATGTTTGTAATAGACTCCTAACAGGGTCAACATCCTTAACATGATACTTTTGATTAGTGGATCTTTGTGGGTACCATCCCCACAGGGGTTTTCCCTTGGCTAGGGTTTCCTCAAGAACATATCATGTGTTATGAGTGTTTTACATTTACTGTTATGTATGCTATTTAGTCTCTTATGCTTTAAAGTAATTTGTTATATCCATAAGTGGGCAAAATTTAAAGTTTGTGAAATACTGATTCACCCCCCCCCCTCTCAATATTTCCTATTTCTAACAATTGGTATCAAAGCACATTTACTTTGAGAAGGAACATTCAAGGAAAGCCTAGCAGCTTGAGTAAGATCTCTATGGTTATGGATCAGTTACAGAAGAATCTTGAAGAAGCTCTTGAACAAATTGATATGCTTACTAATGAAAGAAACACTCTAAAAATAAAGTATGATGATGTAAAGAATTTTATTGACAAATTGAAAGGTAAGATAGAAGATCTGAAATCCGAGGACTTTGAAATTCTTGTTGAAGATTGTGATGATTTAGAAAAAGAAAATGTGATCCTTAAACATGAATTGAAGATAGCAAATCTGAAGCTTAGCTTGAAAGATGGAAATAACAATCTAAGATCTGAGAATGAAAGTTTAAAGAATGAGAATGAAGATCTAAAATCTAAACTTGGCAAGGTAACATCTAAATTTGATAAAGTCAAATTGCAGTATGATGAACTTGAGAAATACAACAAGATTGTGAAAGGTGAATTGACTCAATCCAAACAACAACTTGTGAGGCTATATTCAAATAGTGAAAAGATTGATGAGCAAGTATCTTATGGAAAACTATTCTATGACAAAACCGGTCTTCGATTTAACATATTAAAGATAGTTAGTAAAAGCAAGAAACCAGATCTGAATGTATCTGAAAGTAGTGAAGAAAAGAAGTTAGATGAGAACAAATCTAAAGATGCACCTAAGCAAGAAGAATCACTGAAGCAAGAAGATGCACCAAAGCAAGAAGAACCACTGAAGCAAGATGAACCATCCAAAGGTATGCAAAGAGAATTCAAAGGTAGATGTTTCTCTTATAATACTATTGGTCATATGAAGAGAGATTGTACAGGTAAACAATTCAAACCTCTTAATGGATATTGTTATAATTGTCATGGTTTTGGATATAGAGCTATTGAATGTAGAAGATCTAAAGTTATTGAGAATAATTACAATAGTAGAATGCCTAGAAATACTAACAATGCAGATCAAAGACCCACTGAAGACATGAAAAGAGGAAATGGAATAGTATGTTACAGATGCAACAAAATTGGACATTGTTAGAAATTGCAGGACACAAATCAATCAGCAAACACCTAGATATGGAACCAATGGAATCATTTGTCAGATATGTAACAAGATTGGACACACAACAAGATTTTGTAGAATGAACAATGGAGGTTATCATCATAACCCTAACCCTAGAAACTATGCAAGAAGGAATGAAAATGCAAGCAAGAAAGAGAAAGGTTGTTGTAGCAATGAAGATAAAGTAAAAATTGTTATAGGCACAAATCAAGGAGGTATATTCAGCATTGAAGGTAATCAAGAAGGTAATGTATCTGATGGTAAGAATGAGTCTTTACCTAACCCTTCCTTAAGCACTTAAATTATGTAAATTTCTATAGTTTAGGAACTTAGAATTAGTGTAGAATTAGATTTTGAATGATTTAAGCTTTGCATAGTTAGATGAAGGTTTGTTATGTTATACTAATGCTATGGTTAAGTGTGCAAAAAGAAATATTGTGTTTTGTGAGGTCGCGAGAAGATTTATGGTTGTAGGTTTACAGAATCAGCCTTTTCACATTTTAGCGGCAAAAGAATTGAATGTGATGTCAGATTGAGTAAATGCTAAGTATTAAAAGATTGAAATCAAAGTTATTGTGATTATCAAGCGATTAGAAGTGACTTGGAGATCAAAGAAAGTAGTTTGGAAGTGATTTGTAGAAGTTTGAAGCGTCGATCAAGCGAAAGCCCTAATTTTGTGAATTTAAGGTATTTATCTGACTAAGATCTTGAATCAGCTTAAGTAATCAGATATAATCATGGATGTGTCATTGATTCACAACATTAAGGATAAGAACAGACCTAGAACTAAGAAAGTTCTAGTTGAACCCTCAGAAAGAGATGCTAGTTTAGCTTTATCATCCGTACCAGATGGAGTTCTTTATTTAGAGAATGTTAAAAGTTATCTTGGATGCAAATATGAAACCCTTAGGGAGAGTAATTTTAATGGTGAATATAAGAAATTGTACAACAAGGATATGTTAGTAGATTGTTGAAAAGTAAAGTGGATGCTCATAGCAATAGATTTGGAACATATGATGAAAACTTTGATTCAGCAAAGACACTCAAGGAAACAATCAAAGAAGAGTGGAGATTACAATAAAGAAAATTCTAAAAGAATCAGGTATGAGTGAGCAGGAATTTGATATTGCAAGAAAGACTAAAAAAGCAATAAGGAAAAGTGAGCTACTATCAGTCCCACCTTTGGCATCAAGTGTAGAACCCATTCAAGTTAAGGTAAAGGTTGAAGAACCTAAGAAGGAGCAAGAAATTAGTCATACAGAGAAACCCTTTTCTTCAGTACCAGGCAAAAGAATGAAGGCAAGTGCTTTAGGACCGGGTAAAAGACAAAAATAATTGTTCCACTAGTACCTAGAAGAGTTGTAGAGATAAAAGATGATGAAGTAACAATAAAGAAGAAATCATGGAAACCAAGGATAGAAAGAGTTAATGAAGATATATTGCAACATGGAGACTTTACCAAGATGAACAAATACTATGATTTATATAGATCCTCTAACAGATTAAATCTAGAGAATGCAATGGTTACACATATGATTTTGATAGACAAGAAATTTGATACTATTCATGGAAAGATACCAAAAGATTTGTACAACAAACTTGTGAGAAGAAATATGAGATCACAAGAAGAAGATACTAAAATAAGAGAGAATGTGATAAGACAGTTCTGTGACATAAGAGATGATGACCACCTTAAACAGATCCTCAAGCCACTTGAAACCCTATTAAGAACCAAAAGAAGAACTATACAAATAATGGGAGGTTAGTATGAACAAGTGAAGACTGAAACTAAACAGGCAATTGTGCAAGTGCTAGCGAACTTGGTAGTAGGAAAAGATAGCAAAGATCAATCAGTTGTAGAACCAGCAGAGAAACAGAGTTCAGAACAGGTAGAGGTAGTAGCAGAGGTAGTTGAAGTTGAAGATATTCCCTTTTCTTCTATAAACATTGGCACAGAATCTATGGACATTGAAGGAACAAAAGTTACTTTAGATTCAAATGATGCGGTACTCAACAGTTTGGATAACATTGTAAACAATTTGGCTTTGGGAGAGAAAGAAAAGAGTATTGAAACAAAGACTACACGAACAGAAGAGAAAATGGAAATAGAGGCCCATAAACCTTCTGAACCACAAGAAGACATCAGTCTTACTCCTAAGACTGGAAAGGAGAAAGGAATAGGAACATTGATTGAAGATTTGAGCAAGGAGGTTGATGAAAATGATCAATTAGAGTTGATCACTTCTTTGAACAACATTATTGGAAAGAACAACAAAGTTAAGAACTTGGAAGGAAGTCTGAAAGGTTTGACTGAGAAGCTACAAAGTGTTATATCTACAAAAGTCTTTGATTCAGACCCACTTGAAAGAGAAAACATGGTAATAAATTCTTTTGATGTTGAGTTCACTAATTTGATTGATATTGCTAAGGTTAAGGCATAGGCAGCTTATGAAGTTGAGATGTAGAATATAAGTCAGAATATCAAAAATGACATTGGCAGCCTTGACAGACACATTAAGAACTTAAGGAAACATCTTGAGACTAGAAAGTGTTTGTACATTCAGTGTACAAAATCTGAATATATAATAATTGAGGAAGAGAAGAAGCTAAAAGAGAAGCAAGATGAAATTGCAGCAGAGATAAACTCAATGGCCAACACAAACATAAAGATCAGTGCAGTTAAGAAAAAGGTCAAAAAATTATGTGATGAGATAAGGACTTTGAATGATGAGAAGAATAGGAAAATTATCAAGATAAACATCTTGAGAGAGCATGTCTCAATCAAGTTGACTATAATAGAAGAGCAGCTAGAAGAATGTCTTACTGTTAAGACATCATTTCAGAAGTTCAAATTTGAGTCCCTTCAAGCTTGTCAAATTGCAGCATACGGATTGAGTACTTTACTCAATGTAGCAGAATCAATTAAGAAGGCATGGGAGAAAGATTTTGAGGCTTGGAAGTTAGATTTTGTAGATTGTTTTTCAAGCCTACTGGCTTTGCAATATGACAGTAAGGTAAAAGTTTTGACACAATTTTGTATATCCCTTTCCACCCTTTATTTTTTCATTGTTGTCAAAGGGGGAGAGATACTTAGAAAATTGTCTATATATGATAAGGAAGGATACTCATAGGGGGAGTTCTATGGATTATTATGAAGTGTTATAGATTATGTGTATATTTTGAGGAGATATAAAGATAGTATACTTATTTTATACTATGGCCACAATTTTGATACAAATTTTGAGATTTTGACTTGTACACTTAGCCAATTTTCTCATATGTTGCCACCAATGACAAAGGGGGAGATTTTTGGCAATTTGGCTGAGGTATGTACATATATGTTGTCATTATGGAAACATATGTTCCCTATGAAAATTGCATAAGCTAGAAAGTAAGTATGGAAGATCACAGACTAAAATTGTCTAAGTATGAAACGGTGTTTTTGACAGAGCACTCGATACAGTTTGTTTTGGTGACGTTCACTAGAGCATGATCAAAGTTTGCGTAGTTGAACATAGACTCTATGGTGTCTAAGGATACCCCATCTTAGTGTGCAAAAGAGTGCGGACAAAGTTATGATTATTTTACTGATGATAGAGTACAGCTGACAGAGCAGTTTTGAAGGCAGAACTAGTAAATGAAAAAGGGATTATTTTGCTTATCAAAATAATGACTTAATATTATAAAGAGATGAAATCCTAGATGTTTACACTTGGATAAAGATATGCAAGCCTACTAGAGAAAGATATTATGTTTGTATCTTGTATAAATACTATAATGTACGGAACATACTTGAAATGTAACTTGTGATAGTTGTATATTGTGACAACAGTGAAAGTTGTTGATGCGAAGTTGTAAGTAGTACCATATTGTAAATCAATAATCATTTGTATTACTTGTTTGGGCAATGAGCTCATCTGGTAATCATGTTTTGTATCTAGAACTCCAAATAGGGTTGAGGCTTCTAACAAGGCCTATAGTCCCTTAACCAGGACTGATACACTATATGTTTGTAATAGACTCCTAACAGGGTCAACATCCTTAACAGGATACTTTTGATTAGTCGATCTTTGTGGGTACCATCCCCACTGGGGTTTTCCCTTGGCTAGGGTTTCCTCGAGAACATATCATGTGTTATGAGTTCTTTACATTTACTATTATGTATGCTATTTAGTCTCTTATGCTTTAAAGTAATCTTTTATATCCATAAGTGGGCAAAAGTTAAAGTTCATGAAATACTGATTCACCCCCCCCCCCCCTCTCAGTATTTCCTATTTCTAACAGTTTCATTGTAAAGAATGATACAACATGCATGGAGGTTGTTGAGCCAAGAACAAAGTGGATTCATCCACTGGGATATGAAGTTGAAGAGCCTATTCTAGAGGCTTATGCACAAGTTCTATTGTTAGCACCTACGGACCTCAAAGAACCTAGATGTGGGACTTATGAAGAGAAAACAAGAGAAGTAGATATTGTATTGAACAGCGTAGCAACAAAAAGAAAAGTTGCCAAGGTTACTTCGGAGATTTTGAAAATTCATGGAGTATCTCAAGAAGACCTAAACAAAGCAAGGCAAGAGAAAATTTCTTTGGAAATAGAGAGTACAACTGCAACAAAGAAAGAATCTTGTTAAGAAAGTGAAATTTGAGAAATCAGATGATCATAAGGGTAAAACTGATGTTACCCCTCCCGCACCCAAGGAAACTATTGATCTTACTGCTCCTCTGGAGTATAAGACAATGGAAAAGAGGAAGAAAGAGACAGGAATGAGTCATCCATCCTCGCGCACCACAAGGAGTTAGAAGAAGAATACACAAGCACCTCCTCAAGTAAGTTTTAGACCTAGTCTAAAAGTACTCAATTCAAGAATAGTAGAAGAAGGAAAGATAGATCAAATAGAAAAAAATTATTGACAATGTAGAGACAGCTATGGTAGCCTCCGACATTGACTTGAATAATTTTGAAGAAGCATTTGTGAGTACTCAAGAGGCAGAGACTCTATGTGGTAACACCCCTCCCAATCAGCAGAAGTCTTGATTGAGGATATAACAGAGGAAGAAGGAGAAAAAGGAAAAGAAGAAGAAAAGAAAGAAGAAGAAAAGGAAGTAGAAAAAGATAAAGGAGATGAGATTATGCAAACAGATGAGCCATCTGTTGAGATGCAAATCAGTGTTAAGCATGAAGCAATGGACAGTACACCTATCACTCCACTACCCTCAGCAGCACTGTTATCAAGTTTGACACCTGGCACAACTAGTTTGGATTCATGGGGAGAAGAAGACTTGATCAAGATCAGTGTCTTAGCTATGGATAAGGCCAAGGAGAAATAGGTAATGAGGAATCCCTTACCAGCAAATAAGAAAGTGTCCAAGGTACACTTTGTTGATGATGTAAGTGCAATTCTTTCACAGTTCAAGAGTAGTTTCTCTAACTTGGAAGAATTAGCATCATTAGTTACTAAAGAGAAGTATATGAAGAAAAGACTAAATGAGTTGGTCAGTAAATTCTCACTAGACCTTAGTTCACTCAAAGTTGGACAAGCAACTTTGAAAGACTTTGCAGCAAAAGGAAGGAAAATTATTACTGACTGTATGAATCAAGATAAGTTGACAGCCGATCACTACAAGAAGATTCAAGAAGTAGAGGTCATGATTGAAAATGTGACTAAGTCAGTAGAAGATCCCTAAATTGATGTAAACATGTGTAACAATGTATATTAGGGACATATTAACAAAATTGAGGAGGCAGAAAAGGAGATGTCAAAGATAAGGGCTAGGTGGACTCAACTTAGAAATGCTCTTGTGCCCTCCCTAGATGTGTTTTATTAGAATATCAAGGAGATTGATGCCACGATGGTGACATATGATCAAGGTCCTAGTTCAGATTTGGAGAAGATGGAGAAACTACAATATGCCTTATGCGCCCATCTCCAAACAATCAATGCATTGATTGCATTCTGGAAGCAAGATATCCAAAATTTATAGATTGCATACCCAAATGTACTTTTAGTGTAAGTACTTGTACAGATTTAGTTTTGTAACACCTTTGTCATTAATTTCAAAGGGAGAGTATGTATAGAATATGGAGCTATAGCTATATAAATAAAATGTATAGTAAGAAGATATAAGGGAGATATAAGATAGAGTACGATTAAGTCTTTTTTGTATTAAGGGACAATTAGTAACTTTTCCATATTCCTTTGTTGCTATCAATGAAAAAGGGGGAGATTGTTGGAAAGTTGACTATACTGGTGTATATGACTTAATATAGTGTTTTCATTATGGCAACAAAGTCATATGATGTTTTAGAGTCAGCGCTCGTGATAAGAAGATCAGAAATTGGCTAAGTGTTGAAGATTAGACAGTGTGCAGAGTACCTGAAGGTCAGAGCATCAACGCACGTGCATATAGCATAATTATGGTATGCTCCATAGAAATTAAGTTGGTAATACCATATTCATGCTAAGTTTAAGAGCACATGATCAGAAGATTCAGTATGAGGAAGATATAGAGAGTTTAAGTTGCACAGACAGTGAATGCCAATGTAGAACAAAGCAAGCAACCGACTGTTGGTATTTTGGTTAGTGGTTATATTATTATGTTGTAAAGGCTATGCACCTATTGTAATTAGGTTTTAGAAATGTAATTATGTTTGTTTGTAAACATGCTTAAGCCAATTCAATTAGAAGCATTGTACATAATCGGTTATAGGCCGACCTAGTTAACTATTTTGGTATGCGCATATAAATATGAGATGCACCCTTTGTAATAGGTATGAGAGTTGAAATAGAATTGAGATAAGCAAAGAAGAAGTGTGCAAAGAGTTGTTAAGATGTATTAGATATTTTCAAGAGGTCAAAGCATCAGTGCATCAAAGGAACTGATCTGACAAGCAGTGTCATAGCACCAGTTCATCTAGTAGATATAGTGTGTATCTGCGATCTGAAGGTTGTAGCCTTTATCACTTGAGCAGTGAGCTCTAGGACAGTGTGTCTCCACCCTTAATAGGGTTATTGTAAAAGACTCCTAACTAGGTCTGACCCTTGACAAGGTCACTGTACTAAATACATTATAATTCAACTCCTAACATGGTTAAGGATCTTCTAACAAGGATCATAAAACACTAGTACAAATTATTAGTGGGTGTCATTCCCACTGATGTTTTTACCTATTTGGGTTTCCCCGTAACCACATTGGTGTTATGTGTTGATTTCATATTTCTTATTTATGTTGATGTTCATTTCAGTACTTATGCATTCAAGTTAATTTTAAGAAGTAAAGAAGAAAGATTAAATTAAGTGAACACAGATTCACCCCCCCTCTCAGTGTTTCCATTCCTAACAATTGGTATCAGAGCTTTGGTCCTTAGCAAAAAAGTTTAACCACTTGAGGAGATCATGGACAAGATAGAAATGAAACATGTGAAAAGAAATCTTGAAGAAGCTCTTGAAGACCTGGACAAATCTAAAAATGAAATTGAAGAACTAAAAGAAAAAGTCAGTGATGCTCAAGCAGTCATCAAAAGGCTAAGAAAAGATTTGAAATAATACTCTACCAGTGAGTTAGTGATAATGATCAAGAAGTTGAATGAAGAAAATTCATCCCTAAAAGAAAAAATTGAAGAATTGGATGATAAGCTAACCAACAATCAAGATGTCTATGAAGAACAGATCAAGGAGAACCTTCAACTGAATGAAGAATTAAGGAAAGAAAACATGGAAATCTTGGAGTTAAGAAACAACAAGGAAAGCTTGAAATCTAAATTAAAAGAGGCTAAGAATCACATTGATAAATTACACACAAGAAAGGATCTGATTGAATCTCAATTATATGCTCAGAAGCTTAAAGGAGATACTAGTGGCATTGGATTTAATGAAGCACAAAATCATATTGAAAACATGCAAGCAAGAATGAAAGCACCAGAAGACACCACAGATGCTAAGGAGATTGGAAGTCAAACTAAAGATCATGTTGAACCATCCAAGAATGAGTGCAAGCCAGTAGATCAAATTTTTTATGCATGTAACAAGCATGGACATATAGCAAGGAACTATACAGAGGTAAGACCTTTCAATGGTTACTGTTATTCATGCAATAAATTTGGTCATAGACCTATGAATTGTAAGACAAGTCAAAAGAACAAGACTTAGCATAATCAGAGAAATCAAAATCAGCCAAATGTAAGAAGTTCTCAGAATGTTACATGTCAGATATGTAACTATAATGGTCACTCAGCTAGATAGTGTAAAATGGTAACCCATGTCAATGCACCAAGGAATATAAGGCCTCCAGTTATTTGTCACTCATTTAACAAGGGTTGACACATGTCAAAGTTCTATAGATCAAGGACACAAAGTCTAGAAAGCCCTAAAAAGACAAAAGAATCAATACCGGATATCAAAGGAGAATTCAAGTTTGTGAAAGCTTCAGAAGATGCGAGCATGATTTGGTTAGAGGCAAAGAAGGATAAGGTTGATGAGCATGTATTGGATGCATCCACAGTGAACGCACCCTCTACATCTGGATGAATGGCCCTCAAGGTCATAGGGGGAGCTAATTTAGCTCTAGACCCCTACACGGCTGGTATACTCACCCTTTGAGTATGCGCCTTTGGATTTAATCTTTTGTAGACTAGAAGAATCTATGTGCAAGAGCGCACAAGCTGATTGATAATAGAACAAAAGTTGGAGATTTTCAATGAAAGTCTGGTTTGCATGACAAACATTAATGGTGGAATTTTTACTTTAAAGTACAAAGAAGCTTTTAGATCTCTCATTGCATTCAAATTCAGAGTGATTGGAGAGTAGAGGAGCCCTAGCATTTGATTGTAAAGGATTGCATATTGATTCACCAGTGATTAGCTATGCATTTGATTGGTTGCGGAAGCCCTAATCCATCTCACCGATTCAGTTGTCTTTGAGATCATTTGGAAAATGATATACAAGTAAGTAATGGCTACTCCCATTGTATTTGATGTGGTAGAGAAAAAGAGATATGTGTTTAAGAGGCATCCATTCAAATCCACACTAGACAACCTAGAAGGTGCATTCCCCCACACTCCCATGGGTGGTATGCATGTGGAAGATATCAGGGCATACATATATTGCAAGAAGGAACCAGTAGGTTTTGATAGAATAAGAGCACACATGGAAATAATGATGAAACCTGATAAAACATTCATTGATGAGTATGTGCAGTTGCAAAATCATCCTATAATGGAATATGCTATGGCATATGAGTTCTATGAGTCAGAATGGATCAAGATCCTACTTAGCAGGATCCATGATGACCTATTTTGGATAGGTGAAGTACCGGTTAGGATAATAGGAAATCTAATTCATGAGATGATAGGACTCTTAAGGATAGGCGTCGTTCTTCCAATGGGAAAGGATGTCAAAAAACACGTAGAATAAGCTTGCAAATCAAGAAGTGATAGGCGTAGAATGACAATAGAGCCTATAGAGGAGAAACACATCAAATTGATGTCCATGATACTGGGATACAGGTTCTAGCACACTAGAAGAGTAAATAGTGTGTTAGTAGCCACCATTCTAGAAGCAATAAGGTTGGTAAGAGATAATAGAGAGTTTAATCTATGTGGGATCTTACGCACACAGCTAATAGACAACATACGAGCCATCAAGCATGACGAGACCAAGATATTCAAGTTTTGGTCTTTAATAATCTATATGTACTTCCATTTTCTTGGAAAGGTGTCTGATTTGTATCTACACAAATCTATTCCCACTATACCACATATATCCTTTAAGGAATCCACATAAACTACCCTTAAGGATTACATGGAATTGGAGTTGAAAACATTCAGAGTGAGAATGCAGATGAGGTATCGGATACGTAAAAAGATAGTTGAAAAATACAAGGATAGTATTTGTTTCATGGTAGAGACTGATACAACATGCATGGAGGTTATTGAACCAAGACAAAAGTGGATTCATCCATTGGGATATGAATTTGAAGAGCCTATTCTACATGCTTATGCTCAAGTTTTGCTATTGGCACCTAAGGACCTCAATGAACCTAGATGAGGGAATTACGAAGAGAAAACAAGAGAAGTAGATGTTGTATTGAACAACGCAACAACAAAAAGAAAAGTTTCCAAGGTTACTTCGGAGATTTTGAAAATTCATGGAGTATCTTAAGCAGACCTAGACAAAGCAAGGCAAGAGAAGATTGCTTTGGAAATAGACAGTGCAGCTACAACAAAGACATAATTTGATGATCCAAAGATGAAGAAGGTGAAATTTGAGAAATCAGATTATCAGAAGGGTAAAACTAATGTTACCCCTCCTACACCCAAGGAAACTATTGATCTTACTGCTCCTCTAAAGTATAAGACAATAGAAAAGAGGAAGAAAGAGAAAGGAACAAGTCATCCATCCTCACACACCACAAGGAATTAGAAGAAGAATACACAAGCACCACCTCAAGTAAGTTTTAGACCTAGTCTAAAAGTACACAATTCAAGAATAGTAGAAGGAAAGATAGATCAAATAGAAAAATTTTATTGACAATGTAGAGATAGCTATGGTGACCTCTGACATTGACTTGCATAAGTTTGAATAGGCATTTATGAGTACTCAAGAGGCTGAGACTCTATGTGGTAACACTTTCCCAATCAGCAAGAAGTCTTGATTGAGGATATAATAGAGGAAGAAGGAGAAAAAGGAAAGGAAGAAGAAAAGGAAGAAGAAAAAGAGAAAGTAGATGAGAGTATGCAAACAGATGAGCCATCTATTGAGATGCAGATCAATTTTAAGCATGAAGCAATGGATAGTACACCTATCACTCCACTACCCTCAGCAACATTATTGTCAAGTTTGACACCTAACACAACTAGTTTGGATTCATGGGGAGAATAAGACTTGATCAAGATGAGTGTCTTAGCTATGGAGAAGGCCAAGGAGAAATAGGTAATGAGGAATCCCCTCTTTGTAGAATCAGTAAATATCCCGAACATCATGTTACCAACAGATAAGAAAGTGTCCAAAGTACACTCTGTTGATGATGTAAGTGCAATTCTTTCATAGTTCAAGAGTAATTTCTCTGACTTGGAAGAATTAACATCATTAGTTGCAAAAGAGAAGTATATGAAGAAAAGACTAAATGAGTTGGTCAGTAACTTCTCACTAGACCTTAGTTCACTCAAAGTTGGACAAGCAACTTTGAAAGAGTTTATAGCAAAAGGAAGGAAAATTATTATTGTTTGTATGAATCAAGATAAGTTGATAGCTGATCACTACAAGAAGATTCAGGAAGTAGAGGCCATGATTGAAAATGTGAGGAAATTAGTAGAAGATCCCTCTAATGATGTAAACATGTGTAACAATGTATATGAGGGATAGATTCACAAAATTGAGAAGGCAAAAAAGGAGATGTCAAAGATAAGGGCTAGGTAGACTCAGCTTAGAAATGCTCTTGCACCCTCCCTAGATGTGTTGACTCAGAATATCAAGGGATCAATGCCACCATGTTGAAATATGATCAAGGTCCTAGTTTAGATTTAGAGAAGAAGGAGAAACCACAATATGCCTTATGCTCCCATCTCCAAACATTCAATACATTGATTGCATTTTGGAAGCAAGAGATCCAAAATTTATAGATTGCATACCCAAATGTACTTTTAGTGTAAGTACTTGTACAAATTTAGTTTTGTAACACCTTTGTCATTAGTGTCAAAGGGGGAGTATGTATAGAATATGGAGCTATAGCTATGTAAAGAAAATGTATAGTAAGAAGATATAAGGGAGATATAAGATAGAGTATGATTAAGTGTTTTTTGTAAATTAAGGGACACTTAGTAACTTTTCCATATTCCTTTGTTTCCATCAATGAAAAAGGGGGAGATTTTTAGTAAGGTTATTATATTGGTGTATATGACTTAATATAGTTTTTTCATTATGGAAACAAAGTCATATGATGTTTTGGAGTCAGCGCTCATGATAAGAAGATAAAAAATTGGCTAAGTGTTGAAGATTGGACAGTGTACAGAGTGCCTGAAGGTCAGAGCATCAGCACACATGCATATGACATAATTATGGTACGACCATATTCATGCTAAGTTTAAGAGCGCATGATCAGAAGATTTAGTATGAGGAAGATATAGATAGTTTAAGTTGCACAGACAGCGAATGCCAGAGAAGAACAGAGCAAGCAGCTGATTGTTGGTATTTTGGTTAGCGGTTATATTATTATGTTGTAAAGGCTATGCACCTATTGTAATTAGGTTGTAGACATATAATTATGTTTTTTTTTAAACATGCTTGAGCCAATTCAATTGGAAGTGTTGTAAGTAATCAGTTATAGTCTGACCTACTTAATTGTTTTGGTATGTGCATATAAATATGAGATGTGCCCTTTGTAATAGGTATGAGAGTTGAAATAGAATTGAGATAAGCAGAGAAAAAGTGTGTGAAGAGTTGTTAAGATGTATTAGAGATTTTCAAGAGGTCAAAGCATCAACGCATCAAAGGAACTAATCTGACAAGCAGTGTCACAGCACCAGTTCATCTAGTAGATATCATGTGTATCTTAGATCTAAAGGTAGTAGCCTTCATCACTTGAGCAGTGAGCTCTAGGATAGTGTGTCCCCACCCCTAACAGGGTTATTGTAAAAGACTCCTAATAGGGTTTGACCCTTGACAAGGTCACTATACTAAATACATTGTAAAGAAACTCCTAACAGGGTTAAGGATCTTCTAACAAGGATCATAAAACACTAGTACAGATTATTAGTGGGTGTCAATTCTCATCGGGTTTTTTACCTATTTGGGTTTCCCTGTAACCACATTGGTGTTATTTGCTGAGTTCATGTTTCTTATTTATGTTGATGTTCATTTCAGTACTTATGCATTCAAGTTAAGTTTAAGAAGTAAAGAAAAAAGATTAAATTAAATGAACACCGATTCACCCCCCCCCCCCCCCCCCCCCTCCTCTATATGTTCCCATTCCTAACAAACTGACCAAAACTGAACCAACTCGGTCAAAGCAGGAACCAAGCAACACTAACAAACTCAAATATATTTTTGGTGACACGGGATTGCCAAGGACCCAAGATGCTCTTGCATCAACATACCTATATAACATACATTCAATTATAACATAGATATAGAATAAATAATATAGATATATACAAGGATAAATCTAACTCAAAACATAAATCTCAGAACAACATCAAATCACTAATCACAAGACCACATCATAAACTGCATCCAAATCCCCCAACTAGGGTAACTTGCTAAACATAAATCTAAGTCCATGGTTAACCTTGAGAGTAGCTTGGTAAAATCTCCACACAACAAAATTTTGAGGATTTTGAAGGCACGCTCTGACCTATGTAGGTAGGTGGAGATGATGCCTGGTTCCTACATCCTACATCACCAAATGACATGCATATACATATATATAAATAGTGAGTGGCAAACAAGGAGGGATAGTGCGACATCATGTGGATCTCCCATAGGAGTAACTATGACTACCTCTCCTCATCCTACACTCACATCAAACAATGTAAACATCAAATCATAATGGGGTTAGCAGGGTTAGATCCATTAAAAATATAAATATATAAATCAAATATGAACATTTCACAATTAGTTCATCTCTAACCATTCATCGTTTTATTTAAAATCATCTAATATCTCATAATAAAATATATTAGCTAATAAATATGAAATCAAATGTCCATCATGAAATAACATAGTCCAGACATATAATCCAAAGGATCAAAGTAAAGAACCTATCAGTTTAGCTATCCTTGAAGCATTGATAATTTAGAGAAGGTGTAAAGGAAATAATTGTTAGAAATAGGGAATATTGAGAGAGGGGGTGAATCAGTATTCTAAAAACTTTTACTTTTGCCCAATTATGGATATAATAGATTATCTTAACGCATGCATAACATAGAAAGCTAAACAACATGCATAGCAATAAAACAAAAGAACTCATAACATATTATTTGTTCTTGAGGAAACCCTGGCCAATAGAAAACCCCGATGGGGATGGTACCCACAAAGATCCACTAATCAAAAGTATCTTATTAAGTATGTTGACCCTATTAGGAGTCTATTACATGCATATAGTGTCTTAGTCCTGATTAAGGGATTATAGGCCTTGTTAGAAGCCTCAACCCTATTAGGAGTTGGCAGTACAAAATGTGATTACCAGATGAGCCCACTGCCCAAACAAGTAATATACAATATTCACTGATTACAAAAATAGGTCAAGGTCCATAACCTTATACTACTTGGATCAATATCTCTTCACTGCTCTTTCACTATCGCTGTTACATAAACATATTCATTACTTCTCTTTACGATTACATCTTTACATATTTTTATACAAGTTATTAAGATTAATAAATTTTCCAGCTGGATGTCATATTACAAAATATCTTTATCCAAGGGTTAACATCTAGGATGTCGTCCCTTTATATTGTTAAGTCATTATTTTGATATACAAAATAATCCCTTAACTCTTTATCAATTTTGTCTTCATATTTTGTCCTGTCGGCATAAAACTGTCTTTAGTAAAATTGTCACAACTTCTTCTGTACATGTTGTACTGACTTGCACTCTGAGGTGAGTCTTCAATAGTCATCATAGTGTCTATGTTCAAGTGCGCAAGCATTGAACTTACTCCAATCAATATTGCCAATCAAAACTGTCTTCGGGTTCACTGGCAAAAACATACTATCTCATACTTAGACAATTTTGCATTGCGCTCTAACATACTAGCTCTCTGACCTGTGTGATCTTCATGTAGATCATATGTTTCCATAATGACAACATCTATGTAAAAAAACTCAGCCAAATTTCCAACAATCTCCCCCTTTGTCATTGGTGGCAACATATGAGAAAATTGGCTAAGTCTTAGGCTCCAAAATTTCAAAATTGTGGTCATAATACAAAATGTGTATATATTGTCCTTATGAATTCATGAATCCTCTCTATATACTATACTCCCCCTAAGACTATGTATCCTTATCAATTTTTTGCTATATATCTATCCCCCTTTGACAACAATGACAAAAAAGGTAAGGAGGGTTACAAAACTGTGTTCACAAAAAAAGTTATACCTTGATTCAATATTGCAAAGCCGGTAGGCTTGCAACACAATCTGCAAAGTTAATCTTCATGGCCTCTAACTCTTTCTCCCATGATTTATTAGTTGAATCTACCACATTGAGTAGTGTGCAAAATCCATAAGATGCAATCTCACATGCTTGGAGATTCTCATAACTAAACTTTTGAAAAGATGTCTTGGCTAAAAGACATTCTTCTAGTTGCCCTTCAACAATGCTCAATTTTATAGAAATGTGCTCTCTTAAAAGAGTGAATCTCTTCAGCTTCATGTCCTTGTCATCTTGCAAAACTCTTATTTCATCATCAATCTTGTGGATTTTCTTCTCAATATCAAATACCTTCACATTGGGCTTGAAAGAAGGTTTGTCTCATTCTGAATTTCTGCTTCCTTCATCTTCATCTTCTGAACTTCCTCTGCTACCAAGTTCTCTGATTTTGTACACTGAATGTATAAAGATTTTCCTCTTTCTAAATTCTTTCTCAAGTCCTTTATGCAGATATCAAGTTTATTGACATCATTCCTGATATTCTGACTAATGTCCAAAAGTGTTTTGGCCTCATAAGATGCTTGAGATTTCATCTTTGCTACATCAGATAAATTTGTAAGCTCATCATCAAAAGTATTCATCACTTTCTTTGCTCTTTCCAAAGGGTCATCTTTTGTAATTTGTGTAGTTATAATGCCTTGTAACTTCTTAGTAAGATCCTTCAGGCATCTGTCAAGACTCTATTAGCACTCTAAAAAAATTTCATGGCTCTAGCCCTTTTCTCGTGGACTTTGCAGTTGTTTTTAGGTCTCTGGCATTATGCCCTTAGTTCAAATTTTTGAAAAACTAGCCGTTGTATGAAAAATCCTTTACAAAACCCTGGCCCTATTCTTTTTTTTGTGTTACTTTTCTAGGCCACTTAAAAACCTTTTGATGCATATGCCTTATTATTTTATCACCTCGTGGGGTTGTGTCCTTTAATTTTTCCTAAGTCTCTAACCCCGGCGGTCTTTAATTTTCCTAGGTCCCTAGCACTTAATATTTCCTTAAGCCTATAGTTTGGCGGGTTTAATTTTCCCTAAGTCTAGCATTTTAATTTTTCCTATGTTTTGGCTTAATATTTTCTTAGGCCTAGCTCTGACACCATCTTGATCCTATAGTTGTCATAAGTTCGCAAGGGTTTTGTCAGAGACTTACGATCTTACGATGATCGTTGATTATTTTTTTGACACGGTGCTTCAAACTGTGGGTCCAAGGTGACACGTATGCACAAATGGTAGTATATGATTTGTCCATGTATTAATACAGTGGTAGTTGTTAGTGGGACCTAAGTTTTCGGTTTGTCAGAGGGTCCTCAAATTGTCAAAAAATCAATGACAGGTGCATGATCTTATTAGATGTGTCAGAGGTTTAAGATCATGTGCCGACCGTCGATTCTACCTTTTTCAGAGGGGATAATGTGCAGTAGGTCCACATACCAGGTGTGCTGATATGGCGGTATCTGATTGGTCCATGAAGTGTGATTGGACATGTTGTCAGTGGGGCTACGTTTTTCAAGATTTAGTGGGTTCTAACACTTGCAGAGCATCGATGGTCGGTATGTAATCTGATGGGTTTTTTTCTAAAACATGCGAACTTAAGACAGTCATTGATCTCTTTCGGTGTCAGAGGGTTGTCAGGGCAGGGTAAGATTCTTCATCCGACGGTTGTCTCATGATATGGAAGAATCTTGGAGGTCTATGGGAAGATGAGACAACCGTCAATCCTCTTGATGTGGGCCCAGTAAAGTTTTTCAGTCTTTTTGGCAGTTTCAGCAAAGTATTTAGTAGTCTTGATAAATGTTCAAAGGTTTCACTTATTCATGTGGAAAGGTGGCGGTACTCTAAATGTCTTGGCGATTTGGCAAACAAGCATTTGCATTGTCGCTAAATAAATTGGTGGAGGTAAAAAACATTCTGTGAACTAGCAAAACTCTTCAGTCACCAGTTCACCAGATGTAGCTGGGATGAGTTAGGTTTCTTTTATTCGCTAAGTCACGCAGTTAAAGGTGGGTTAGTGTTTTTACTTCGCGAATAAGAAATGCCTTGTCACATGTTCGCTAGGTGTTAACCCAAGGATATCTATTGAGTTAAGACAAAAGGCCTGTGAAAAGAAAAGATCTGACGATCAGGACTTAAAGTTGACCTAATTTCAAATATCGACCATCGATGTGTTGCTGGCGCTATGAAACTAACTGTTGAAATTCAAATTCAAATTTGTAGAGGGTTTCCAGTGACAGAAAGGACTGATTTTAATTGTTTTTGAGGCCGGATTTAATTTGTTTGGTGGTGCCAATGGTTGCAGTGTGGTCCAGGGTATTCCATGATCATTTGTAGGGGTCTGTACTCTATGGTTTTGTGCTCGAGGTGTGTTTGCAGGTGGCAGATTTGACTGGTTTTCATGGCAATTCCTTGTTGTTTTGTGCTACTCTCATAGATTTTGATGATTGCAAATCTATTTGAGATTCATCTTCTCTGGATTGCCTATGTTTCTTCCTTGCAATAACTTATGATGTAATTTTTGATTGGTTGGGTAGTTGAAACCCTAACCCTAGTCACCCGAAGCTTGGTGCATCTTCTTTGAGAATTCCAAAGTGACTAGGAGTATAAGTAGTTAATTTTTTGATAGAGTAAGGGATCGGTCCTGAGGTTTTATTCTAAATTTTGGTCAGTTCCAGTGGTTATGATTGTATGAACATTTGAGGAAGGAGGAGCTAGATTTTGGGTCTTTTCCTATCTTTGTATTGGTTTGATTGTATATTGATCCTGAATATGTTAATGAGAATGCTATTGAGTTCCAATCTTGCATTTGTGTATGTCTTCTTGTTCTAGTTCTGAGCTCATATATGTTAGTGTCACAAAGTGTATTAGCATATGGTAAACAAAAAGTATTGTGAAGTCATCTCTGAGTTCCTAACAAAGTTAGGATTAAAGTCTTTTAGGTGAGTTCAGTGAGTTTACAACCAGATAAGAATCTGATGTCCTTGTGTTTGAGGGAGAGGGGTAGTAGGCAAAGCACTTATCCTAAGCCCAAGACTGTTTGATTTAGGATCTTTAGCTGATGTATGTAATTGGGTTACTCTTTGCCCTAGGTTAAGCCACTGGTCCATTCTCTGGAGGCATTTCATTGTCATCAACCACACACACACACATTTAAATGATAAAATCTTTCAATCAGTTAGTAAAGGGTATAGTGGTATAACATTTAGTGATTCCTTTCAAGAAGTGAGTCAAGGGTACACCCACCTAAGCATTAAGGCTCAAAGTGTAGGAGGATCTCATTGTTGATCCTTGTTAATTTGCCCTCTTCCTTGTAGACTTTGGAGTGGTGATAGAGTCAAAGTTATATTAAAGTTATCCATCAAAGTATAAATCTACAAGTTGAAGATCAAAGGGAACTCCCAACAAAATGGTGTCTCTATTGGGGAGAATCTAGAGATAAAGCTATTAGGTGCACTCTTGTTTTCTTGTTGTATTCAATTAAGGATTCCCCACTTTGGTGGGTGGCGACTCAAAAAGGTTAGAACTAGTGTCATACTATAAATCATGGACAAAAGAATGAATACTAGGTCCTTTGTTACCAAAAATACAGAGGTCACTCTGGAACAATTGCCTAGACAGGAGAAGAAGAGTTGGATCAGAAGGAATGGTGAGTCTACTAGTGCTCCCGTAAGAGAACAAAGAAATACCAGAGGTAGAGCACCACATGTTTCCTCAAATGAGGAAGGTTCACAAGATAGATTTTCTAGATCAGATGGTGGTCACTCTGAGGATAAATTTTATCATACCCTAAAGGCTATATTTCAAGACAAGGGTTCATTGCCTGCAGGTCAGGATGAACAAGCTATAGAGATGGGTTTAGAGATTGATTTAGATCTTGATGAAGATAATTTCAGAAGGAAGCCCATGAGACCAAGGAAATTCCATTTCCCATAGCAAAATCTCATTGATATGGATGTTTCATCAGGTTCTAATGATGTTATGATAGAGCTAGATGATTTAAATGCACTTAGGTTGTAGTTGGTAGCGCAGGATGCCATACATAAGAGGTTACATGAAGAGAGAGAGCCTGAAAAAGTGAATGCTCTAAAAGAAAGATACTCTCTCCTTAGAAAGATTAATGAAATGAAGGAGAGAAACAAGATGCTTGCTTCTGCTCCTAGGGTGTTGCAGCATGATGTTTTTGGTGATCTTGAAGCTCTAAGAAGTGAGCAGGAATGCTTGTTGCAAGACCATGAGTTTGATGAAGGGGGCCCTGTGATCAAGCAAGTGCAAAGTTATGCTCCATTTCCTAAGGGTGGGAATGGACATGAGATCACTAGGCCTACTGTAGTTATTAATGAAAAAGGAAAGCAGAAGATGGTGGGTGTCCAAACAAGCAACCCAGTGACAATACCAGGGATCCCACCACCTAAATCAAATAGGGATATAGAGATAGAAAGAAAAAGAAAAGAGGATGAAGCTTTGGCTCAAGAGTTGGAAAGAGCTGAAGTTGATGCTGCTATTCCAGAGAAAAGAAGAAAGATCCAGTTCTTGAAGGCTTCATTAGCTAATGTTCATGGCCCTTCTGCTACTGAACTAGGTATGCCATCTATGAACACTATTGTTCCACTTAGCGATGCTACTACTAGTAATCTAATTCCTAATTTATCTACCAAATCATTTGTTGATCCTAATAGACAATCAAATGTGCAAGTGGGTGGGAATGTAGACAAAAATAATAATTCTAGTGGGAACACTAGTTTAGGATTTTAAAGAAGACCTATGCAACTGGAAGGCTATAGGAAAATTAGTTTTGATGGGATACCAGGCTACCCAAATGCTTTTCCAAATGATATAAAAGATAAGGTACCTAAGTTTGTTGGCAATAATGCTATTAGTTGTGAGGAGCATCTTAGGTTATTTATTGATATGCTTAATGATTATGAGGTAGAGCATGTGGATGTAGTCATGAAATTATTTGTTCAATCTCTAATGGAGGATGCTAGAGATTGGTTTAAGAGACTTCCTGATAAATGTATTGATACTTGGGATTCTTTTGAAAGATGTTTTAAAGAGTAGTATGGTAATAGGCCTAATGCTAGTTTCATGTTGAATGAATTCAATACCATAAGGAAAAATCAGAATGAGTCTGCAACTGAGTTCAACATGAGATTTTAGAAAGGTATGCATAAGTTGTTCCAAGTTATGCGATTAGATGACAATGTTTGTCTGACCACATACTTCAATGCATTTGATGGAAAGATGGGTTATTTGTTCAAGGAAAAGGATCCAAGAACTCTTAGAGATGCTTTAAGGATTGCTGTCAATATTGAGAACAATATGAAGATATCAGGGAAATTGGGTGGGAAGAGAGATGACCCTAAGTTGTTTGGGGACAAGAAATATACAACAGAAAATGATAGGAATGTCAGAACTAGAAGGAAAGAAGAAGATAAATTGGATAAGGTGTTGAATGCATTGAAGGATTTGAAGGCACCTACAAATAGGAACATCAGTGCTCCTACCAATGAAAGAGCTCAGTTCAACAACAATTTCAATAAGCAGAATAGATTGCAGAACTACCCCTACAACACCCAATGGAAGGATGGCAAGCCTATTGTCCCTGTTGCAAGAGGAAACAATGACAGAGGTGTCCTTGACCCTCTACAAAAAGCTTCAATAAATGTCATGGAGGACATACCTTGGTGTGTTTCATGCTAGTCCCCTCATTCTGCAGAGCATTGTGTGGTTGCACATTCTATGGCTACAAATCAAGATTGTGGCAATGAGGATATAGATCAAGAAAAGACCCAAGATGATGTTGGATGTAGCATGGCTACTTCATATCTAGGATATGAAGATGATTCTAATTTTGATGAAGAAGCAGATGTAAATGTGAAGAGACACAATCAGGCCCTTTTTCATCAAGAGGTTTTTTCTCATAGTGAAGACATTGATAAGAAGACATGTAACATGAACTCTTCTTCTAAGCCAGTAAATTTAAGAAGACCTTCTAGAGAAGAGATGGATAGGATTACTGCTGAAATGATTTCCCAAGTGCAAACTAGAGGCATGGTGGCAAGGAATACAAATGAGAAAGCTGCAGGAATGTTTATAACGAGTACCAACTTTGGAGAGCCTAACGAGAACAAATCAAAAGGTGATCACATGGTGAAATTCAAGAATGTAAAAGGTAAGAATTGTGAGCCTAAGGGAGTTGGAGTTGAAAGATTTTCTAGTGAGATTGAGAAGCCAGTTAACACAATGCCTAAGAACGAAAAAAGGAGGGTGGCCAATACACCTAATGTATCAGATAAGAAAAAGGATACTAAGGCAATGCAGATTGACATTCCTTCTTCTGCTCCCGTTGATATGTTATTTGTATTGTCCCAAATTACAGTTAAGGTTCCATTATCAGAATTGTTGAGGATCTCTGAACACAAAGACAGAGCTATTGCATGGGTAGATAATGTTCATAGTAATGATGTTGCATGCAATGGATCTCAGGATAAATCTTTGAAAGGTGTTGCTACTTAGGGAATTGTATCTTAAATTCCTCCTATATATTTGGACAGTTCTATCAATGCTAGCCTTGAAGACATTGATCCATTCTTTTTAAGTGTCCTTGTGAATGGAATAAAATTAAGAAATTGTATGATTGATAGTGGTGACTCTAATACTGTTATGCCTTTTAAGATTATGGAAAAATTGGGCCCTAAAGTTGATACAGTTCAAGACAACTTCCACAACACCTTGGGGGACATATGTTTATGTGAGAATGACTTTCGGTCTCACAAATGTTGGTGCTACTTTTCAAAGGGCAATGGATGTTTCCTTTTCAAACTTTATTGATGATTTTCTTGTTGTTTATCAAGATGATTTAACTGCCTATTCCAAGAAGGAACAAGACCACTGTACTCATTTAGAGAAAAATTTTGTGAGGGCTTTGGAATATGCCATTTCATTAAACCTAAGGAAATGTGCATTTGGTGTCACTAAAGGTAAGTTGCTTGGCCACTTAGTTGGGAAGCAAGGAGTGATAATTGACCTTGAGAGGGTAGTAGCTATTGATAGAATTCAGAGGCCAAAGAATATTAAAGGGATTCAATCCTTCTTTCATCAGGTCAATTTCTTGAGAAGATTTGTAATGAATTTTGCAAAGGTTACTAGACCTATTTATAAGATGTTGAAGAAGGGATCTGTTATTACATGGGAAGGTGAGCCTGATGAGGCTTTCAAGAATATCAAGTAGGCTATCAAAGATGCACCAGTGCTTAAGGAACCTGATTATAATGTCCCAATGCATATATTTTCCTTTGCATCTTTTCATACTATTGTTGTAGTTTTGTTACAGAAGAATAAGGATAGTTTTGAGCAGCCTATTGCATTCTTCAGTAAATCTTTCCATGCTGCTGAATTGAAGTATGACATAAATGAGAAACAAGCATATGCACTTGTGAAGGTAGTCAAGGCTTTTAGATGTTACTTCATGGGGGCAGTTGTGATTTCTTTTGTGCCAAGTGCGGCTATGAAGGATATCTTTTCACAGTAGGAGGTGTCTGGGAGAAGATGCAGATGGATCAATAGGATCCAAGAATTCAACATTGATATCCAAATTACTAAATTGGTTAGAGGACAAGGATTGGCAAAAATGATGGCTCAATCCAAGCTTGATGCAAATCAGATAAATCATTCTGAAATTGATCATACATGTGATATGGATGATTATGTTTGGTATCAAGATATCATCTATTACTTGAGAAACATGAGATGTCCAGCATGAATGAATGATAATTAGAAGAGGTCACTAAAATTACAGGCCATCAAGTATGTAATTGTGAAATGTAAATTGTATAGAAAGAATTTAGATTGCATACTTTTGAAATGTGTGGATGAGGATCAGGCTAACAAGTTGTTGAAAGAAATGCATGGGGGGATTTGTGGTGGACATTACATGGGTAAAACAACTACTCATAAAATCTTGAGAGCGGGATTCTGGTGGCCCACAATCTTCAAGGATGCAAAATAGTTGGTAAGGAGGTGTGATGCTTGTCAAAGATTCTCTGGTAAGCTTAAATTTTTAGGCAATGTGCCCTTAAGGCCAGTAGAAGTACAGGCTCCTTTCCAACAATGGGGAATTGATTTCATAGGGGAGATACCAAACAAGTCAAGTGGAGGACACTCATGGATCTTGGTTGCCACTGATTACTTTACAAAGTGGGTAGAGGCTATACCTACAAGAAATTCAACTAGCAAGGTGGTGACTGATTTCTTATTGAACAATATTGTTACAAGGTTTGGGTGCACTGAGAGAAAAGTAAGTGACAATCCCATGTGCTTCAGGTCTGCTAAATATAAAGAATTCTACAAAGGTTTAGGAATTCAGATTTCTAATTCCTCACCTTATCATCCACAAGGAAATGGTTAGGCAAAATCTACTAATAAGAGTTTGGTTAAGATCCTCAGGAGGATTCTTGAAAAGAATAAGAGGGCATGGAATTCAAAGCTACCATTAGCTCTATGGGCTGATAGGGTAACTGTGAAGAGGGCAATTGGTTGTGCACCATTTGACCTAGTATATGGAATACATGAAAGAATGCCTCAGAATAACTTATTGGAAATGTATAAATTTGTTCAATTATATGATGATGACATAGATGATAAGATCTAGTTGAGGATTGAGGACCTCATTAGGTTGGATGAAACTAGGAGAGAGTTAGTTGCAAGAAATGCCAAATTGCAGTTGAAGGTTAAGAATTTGTATGACAAGAGAACTGTTGAAAGAAGGTTTGAACCTAGTGATTTGGTGTTAATTTGGAATGCCAGATTGGAGGATAGAGGAAAACATGGTAAGTTTGATCCCATTTGGCTAGGGCCATATCTAATTCATGAGAAATGGGGCCAAGATTCATACATTGTCAAGGAATTAAATGGTGATATTCAGGAATTGCCAGTTCATGGACAATTCTTGAAGAGATACTTCAATTGAAGGTATTTTGCTTTCCATGAACAGTAGTTAGGTTTGTATATGTTGTAAATTTTGTAAATAAGTTGCTTGTCCCTGTCTTGTTTTGTCCTGGTATATAGGGTTTTGGTCCTATTGCTCTTTATTGTCAGTTTTTCCAGTGGGATGGTTTTCTTTAAACCAGTAATTCTAGATCCTTGCTATACCTGTAGGAGGCATACATCCCCAGACAGAACCACTGTTAGCACTTTGAAAAAATTTCATGGCTCTAGCCCTTTTCTCCTGGTCTCTGCAATTGTTTTTAGGTATCTGGCATTATGCCCTCAGTTCAAAAATTTTAAAAACTAGCCATTGTATGAGAAATCCTTTACAAAACCCTGGCCCTCTTCTTTTTTTTGTGTTACTTTTCTGGGCCACTTAAAAACCTTTTGATGCATATGCCTTATTATTTTATCACCTCGCGAGGTCATGTCCTTTAATTTTTCCTAAGTCTCTAACCCCGGCAGTCTTTAATTTTCCTATGTTCCTGGTGCTTAATATTTCATTAAGCCTATAGTCTGGTGGGTTTAATTTTCCCTAAGTCCAATGTTTTAATTTTTCCTATGTTCTAGCTTAATATTTTCTTGGGCCCAGCTCTGACACCATCTTGATCCTATGGTTGTCGTAAGTTCGCAAGGGTTTTGTCACAGGCTTGCGATCTTACGATGATCGTTGATTCTTTTTATGACATGGTGCTTCAAACTATGGGTCCAAGGTGACAAGTATGCACAAATGGTGGTATATGATTGGTCCATGTATTAATACAGTGGTAGTTGTCAGTGGGACCTGAGTTTTTGGTTTGTCAGAGGGTCTTGACATTGTCAGAAAATCAATGACAAGTGCGTGATCTTATAGGATGTGTCAGAGGTTTAAGATCATGCACCAACCATCGATTCTACCTTTTTCATAGGGGATAATGTGTGGTGGGTCCACATGCCAAGTGTGCTGATATGGGAGTATCTGATTGGTCCATGAAGTGTGACTGGACATGTTGTCAGTGGGGCCAATTTTTTCAAGGTTCAATGGGTTCTAACACTTGCAGAGCATCGACGGTCGGCGTGTAATCTGATGGGTTTTTTCTGACACATGTGAACTTAATATAGCCATTGATCTCTTTCAGTGTCAGAGGGTTATCAGGTCAAGCTAAGATTCTTCATCCAATGGTTGTCTCATGATCTAGAAGAATCTTGGAGGTCTATGCGAAGATGAGACAACCGTCAATCTTCTTGATGCGGGCTCGGTAAAGTTTCTTAGTCTTTTTGGCAGTTTGGGCAAAGTATTTAGCGGTCCTGATAAATGTTCAAAGGTTTCGCTTATTCGCATGGAAAGGTGGCAGTACTCTAAATGTCTTGGCGATTTGGAAAACAAGTGTTCATGTTGTCGCTAAATGAATTAGCAGATGTAAAAAGAGTTCTACGAACTGGCGAAACTCTTTAGTTGCCAGTTCGCGAGATGTAGCTAGGATGAGTTAGGTTTCCTTTATTCACTAAGTTGTGGAGTTAAAGGTGGGTTAGTGTTTTTACTTCGCGAATAAGAAATGCCTTGTCACATGTTCGCTAGGTGTTAACCCAAGGATATCTGTTGAGTTAAGATAAAAGGCCCGTGAAAAGAAAAGATTTGACAGTCAGGACTTAAAGTTGACCTAATTTCAAATTTCTTTTGAGGCTGGATTTGATTTGTTTGGTGGCACCAATGGTTGCAGTGTGGTCTAGGGTATTCCATGATCATTTGCAGGGGTCTGTACTCTATGGTTTTGTGCTTGACATGTGTTTGCAGGTGGCCGATTTGACTAGTTTTCATGGCAATTCCTTGTTGTTTTGTACTGCTCTCACAGATTTTGATGATTACAAATTTGTTTGAGATTCATCTTCTCTGAATTGCCTGTGTTTCTTCCCCTGCAATAAATTCTGATGTAATTTTTTATTGGTTGGGTAGTTGAAACCCTAACCCTAGTCACCCGAATCTTGATGCATCTTCTTTGAGGATTCCAAGGTGACTAGGGGTATAAGTAGTTAGTTTTTTGATAGAGTAAGGGTTCAGTCCTGAGGTTCTGTTCTAAATTTTAGTCAGTTCTAATGGTTATGATTGTATGAACATTTGAGGAAGGAGGAGTTGGATTTTGGGTCTTTCCTATCTTTGTATTGCTTTGATTGTATATTGATCCTGAATATGTTAATGAGAATGCTATTGAGTTCCAATCTTGCATTTGTGTATGTCTTCTTGTTCTAGTTCTGAGCTCATATATGTTAGTGTCACAAAGTGTATTAGCATATGGTAAACAAAAAGTATTGTGAAGTCATCTCTGAGTTCCTAACAAAGTTAGGATTAAAGTCTTTTAGGTGAGTTCAGTGAGTTTACAACCAGATAAGAATCTGATGTCCTTGTGTTTGAGGGATAGGGGTAATAGGCAAAGCACTTATCCTGAGCCCAAGAGTGTTTGATTTAGGATCTTCAGTTGATGTATGTAATTGGGTGACTCTTTTCCCTAGGTTAAGGCACTGGTCCATTCTCTGGAGGCATTTCATTGTCATCAACCACACACACACACATTTAAATGATAAAATCTTTCAATTAGTTAGTAAAGGGTATAGTGGTATAACATTTAGTGATTCCTTTCAAGAAGTGAGTCAAGGGTACACCCGCCTGAGCATTAAGGCTCAAAGTGTAGGAGGATCTCATTGTTGATCCTTGTTAATTTGCCCTCTTCATTGTAGACTTTGGAGTGGTGATAGAGTCAAAATTATATTAAAGTTATTCATCAAAGTATAAATCTACAAGTTGAAGATCAAAGGGAACTCCCAACAGACTCTTTACTTTCTTGTTCTTTCTGATGATCTTATTCAAAGATGTGATCAATTCCATCTGATCATTGTCATCTACTTCCTTTCCCAAATTCTCAATCATAGAACCAATCTGAGTTTTCTTGCCAATCTTAGGTGTAAGACTGATTTCTTCTTGAGTGGGAATAGGTACTTGTTTCTCTGTCACTTTAGGCTCTACAATTTTGGTTTCTATCTTCTCTTCTCCTTTGGTACTATCCTGCTCTTCAAAAGCCAAATTGTCAATAATGTTTTCAAGATTCTTGAATAAGTTATCATCACTATCCAAGGTGATCTTTTTTCCTTCAACATTCATGGCTTCGTCCTCAATATTTATGGCTGGTGGAGAGGGAATGTCCTTTTCTACTTCTTCTGCCTTATCTTTAGATTCTGCTGCAATTGATGGTTCTCCAGCATTCTCTAACATAACCTTAATGATTGCTTGTTTTGTTTCTGTGTTAATTTCTTCATATCTACCTCCCATAATCTGAATAGTTATCTTATTGGTTCTCAGACGGGTGTTTAGATCCTTCATGATCTATTTGAAGTGTTCTTCATCTCTCACAACACAAATTTTACTTACAAGATTTTCTCTAATAGTTATATCTTCCTTTGATGCCCTCTTGTTTCTATTTACAAGTTTCTTGTACAAGTCATTTGGTATCTTACCCTGAATTGTATCAAATTTCTTATAAGATAAAATCAAATACTTCACCACTGCATTTCTAGATTCATTCTTTTTGCATAATCATAGAGATCATAATATTTGTTCATCTTTGTAAAGTCTCCATCTTGAATAATCTATTCATTAATCTTTTCAATTCTAGGTTTCCAAGTTTTCTTCTTAACAGGATCGTTTTCATCATCTTTGATTTCTGCAATTTCCCTTTGAACTGGTGGCACCAATATCTTCTACCTCTTATCTGGTCTAGTAGAAATCTCTTTTATTCTTTTGCTAGGTGTGGAGTAGGTTGATCTAGTGGATTTTATTATTTCTTGATCCTTCTTTGTTTCTTCCACTTTCACCTTAACTTGTGTTTCTCCTTGTTGTACTACAATTGATGATAAAGGTGGCATAGACAAAACTTCTTTTTGTCCAATTTCTCTAACTACCGCTGCTATTTGCTTGGCTACCAAGAACTCATGTTCAATCATCCCTGTATCTTTTAGAATTTTCTTGATTGTACTCTCAACTCTTTTCTTTGACTGTTTGTCTTCAAGGATGGCCTTTGTGGAGTTGAAGTTCTCCTCAAAGGTTCCAAACCTGTTAATGTGAATATTCATCTTGCACTTAAGTAGTCTACTCACATATTTTTCTATCTCAATCTTAGATATTTCATAGCCAAGAGGGTCTATGAACTCTATTCTAGGTTCTACTGCTTCAATGTATGTAAAGTCAGTATCAACCATGAAACATATCTCATTTTTATACTTCTCCACAAGAGACTGTGGGATCCTTGATCTGATTGACATCAAATTTTGAAATGTTTTAATTACCAACACTGCACTTTCATTTACTTTATCAATAGCATGCTTCATATACACTTTGTTAATCCTTTCCATTGTAGTTTGGCCATCATTCCAGTCATTTCCAATGGTGTAAGGAAATCTTCTCAATAAATGAAAAAACATATAAGTGATTAAGGATGAGAATCTAAACTGTGAATACTTAGTCTTCTTTATCTTTTCCAAATTCTCAAACAACTGAATTCTCAAAATTTCACACATGTCAACTTGTACTTTATCAACACACATCAAATAAGCTGCATGTATCATTCCAGCTACCATGTCATCCTCTCTTGAGTTAGCATAAAACCTAGTTGTTAGGATCTTACACAAGTATCTGACATCATCTTGTTGTATCTTGCTAATCACTATTCCTCTGCCATTGTAGGATGAATTTGTGTTGTCTATGACTATTTTCCTCATGTTTTTCTCATTCAAAGGAATGGCTCTAGTTTTAGATAGTCCAGTTACCTCATGAATTAATTCAATGTTGATATCTATCATTCTGTCATCTAACCAAAACTTTCCATTGTGAATTCTGCTTAGGATTAACTTGGTACATTCTTCATTGTCAAATTTATATTGTAAAGCATACTTAATAATCTCATTATCTTTCAAATGCTCAAACCCTACTTTCAATGACATGTCCTAATTATAGATCTTCTAATATTCCTTTGTGAAATCACTATCACTGATAGTCTCTAGTTTACATCCCAGATAACTTCTAACATTCTCTAGATGTAAAACTCCACCTGGTATGGATTATAAAGCTAACCTAGGATCATCTTCCAAGGGTTCTACTGGTTCCCTTTTCACCTTAGGTCTATTCTTATCTTTGGCATTGTGAATCAATGAACTATCCATGCTTTCCTCTAATTCCTTAATTGATTTAAAGATCTGCCAAGTAAAATCCTTGATTCCATGATTTAGGGCTTGTGTAGATTTGGCACAAAAATTCTTTACCAAATCCTTGCAAAACGCTTCCAATCACTGCTCTTCGATCTCCTTAACACTTGTATTCACTTTTATGATAAAATAATACTGTTCATGATGTTTTATCATTTCAATCTCACTTAGATCTGACATCACATTCAATTCTTTTGCCACTTCTTTCCAAAAAGTTGATTCTGTTAACTTGGAAAACTTAAAACTTCTTGCGATCTCGCAAAACATAATATTTTTCTTTGCACTCTTAACCATAGTATTAGAACATCATATAATACCTTGCATTAACTGTACAAGACTCAATTCATCATATATCAATTTCTACACTAATCTAAGTTCCTATTTTACTGTAATTTTCATGACTTAAGTACTTTGAGATGTTTAGGTAAAGATTCATTCTTACCATTTAATACTTCACCTTTCTGACTACCTTCAGTGCTGAATATGTCTCCTTGATTTGTTCTTTTAACAAACTTCACTTCATCTGAATTACTACAACATCCTTTCTGACTGTTTCTTGCATCTTAATTTCTTCTTGCATGACTTCTAGGGTTAGGATTGGTATGAAAAACTCTATTGTTCATTCTGCAAAACCTTGTTGTATGTTTAATCTTGTTACATATCTAAAAAACTATTCCATTGTTTCCATATCTTGGTCCAGGATGATTGATCTATGATCTACAATTTCTATCAATGTGTCCAACATTGTTGCATCTATAACATACTACTCCATTTCTTTTGTTTATATCTTCAATAGGTTTCTTATCTGCACGGTTAGTATTTTTAAACATTCTACTACTATTGTTATTCTCAACAAATTTAGGTTTTCTGCATTCAATAGCTCTATGTCCAAAACCATGACAATTATAACAATAACCATAAGAGGTTTAAATTGCTTATCTATACAATCTCTCTTCATATGACCAACAACATTACAAGAAAAACATCTAACTTTGAATTATATTTGCATACCTTTAGGTGATTCCTCTTGCTTAGGTGGTTATTCTTCCTTATGTGTATCTTCAGATTTATTGATCTCATCAGACTTCTTCTCATCTATGCTTTTAGATATTTTCAGATCTGGTTCCTTTCTTTCTTCATTTTCCTTAAAAGTGTTGAATCCAAGACCAATTTTATCATAGAATGGTTTTTGATAAGATATTTGTTCATCAATCTTATCACTAGTTGAATATAGTCATTCAAGTTGCTACTTAAATTGAGTCAGTTCTCCTTTCACAATTGTATTGTATTTCTCAAGTTCAGATATTACTTTACAAAGTTTAGATTTTAGCCCTTCATTTTCAAGATTAAGATTTTCATTCTCAGATTTCAAATTTTTTTCATTATTGCCATTTCCATCTTTCAGACTTAGCTTCATATTTTCTATCTTCAGTTCATGTTTAAGGATCTCATTTTCTTTTTAAAGTTGTCATCACAATCTTCAATGTGAATTTCAGATTCCTTTTCAGATTTAAGATCTTCCAACTTGTTTTTCAGTTTCTCAATGAGGTTCTTTGCATCATCATATTTTCCTTTCAGAGTGTCTCTTTCTTCAGTAAGCATATCAATCTGTTCAAGAGCTTCTTCAAGATTCTTCTGTAACTGATCCATATCCATAGAGATCTTACTCAAGCTGCTAGGATTTCCTTGAATGATTCTTTTCTGAGTAACTAAGCTCTGATACCAATTGTTAGAAATAGGGAATACTAAGAGGGGGGGGTGAATCAGTATTCTACAAACTTTTACTTTTTCCCAATTATGGATATAAAATATTATCTTAACGCATGCATAACATAGAAAGATAAACAACATGCATAGCAATAAAATAAAAGAACTCATAACACATTATTTGTTCTCGAGGAAACCCTAGCCAAGGCAAAACCCCGGTGGGGATGATATTGGATCAGAGAAAGGAGATTGTCCAAAACCCATTCAAGACCAAAACAAATTAGGAAAGAAGAAGAAGACCAAGAAAAACAAGGATAAATGGAAAATAAATAAGGTCAAGAAAAATAATAAAGGAAAGAAGAAGAAGAATGAGTGAAACAATAAGTAAAGAAGACAAATGAATTCTAAGAATGGGAGAAAGAAACATGTGGAAAGAATATCTAAATCTTAAAGCTTCAGTGGTAATTTCTATGATTGTGGTAAGTATGGACATAGAGCCTCAGATTTTAAGGGTAAAGATTACTCTCTTAAGGATAAAAGATATAATCATGTTCCTAATATATCCAAAGGTATGAGAAGAATAGAAGATAATATCATAAGACAGATGAATATATGTCCCCACACTCAAATGAGACACTTCAATAGAAAACATAAGATTTCCATGTGTTAGATGCAATAAATCCATACAAACTATTGAACACTCCAGATACATACAAGGTACTATCACTGAGAAGTCAAACAGGGGTATGTAATTTGATATACACATACAAGGAAATGAAAAGCTAGACAAGCATGATGAAACAATTAGGAAAAGAAGAAGAGGACGTGGACAAGATACACAAGAAGAGAATGTGAAGGAAGAAGAAAAAAGTAATCTCATATGATGGATCCACCTTGGTAGGATCCAAAGGAAGGTCAAACTGAATTTCCCCTCCTATTTACAACTAATATGTAGGAGAATACATCAATCCAGAACATTTTATGGAAATATTATTCAAACTGGATTGATGCAACAAGGCTACTACTCATAGGGAGTAGTAAGCATGGTAGAGGTAAGCCTGATTAGTTTTTTTTAGATAAAATAGATGTAAAGAGTTACATTGAACAATAGAAGTCAATGAGATAGGACTTTTATGTGTAATCAATATTTAGATGGCTCAAAAGTGTGAAATAAAGAAAGTAAAAGAGTTGGACAAGAGAACTAAACAAATTGATGGTAAAGGAAGATGACATTATTATAAAAAAGCATGTTGCATGAGATCACATGGTACACCTTTTTCATTGATGTTAAAGGAGGAGAGAAGTAGATGTGAAAAACAATAAGAAGAGCTACTAAGTCTAGAGAAGAAGAGATCAAATGAAGAGACGTATCATATTCCAAAGATGAAGAAGTTTATATACTTGCACATAAGAAAGAGGATGTTGAGTGTCTTACATCCTAGGGGGAGAAATAGATGGAGAGAAGAGTATGTAATCAAATTGGACCTAAAGTAAGGTGGATTGTAGGGGGAGATTATTGATGAAGAGATGGTTTAGAGGGATTCTAGTAGATAATATGATTGATTGGTCTTCAGAGGAGACTATTGGTTTTTTATTGCATTATTATGTTTTTCCCATCACATTATTCCATCAATGCCAAAGGGGGAGATTTTTGGAAATTGGCATGTTGGATGTGTTTTTATTGATGTCAAAATATCAAAGGAATTAGAGGGAAGTAAATATGGCATATAATTTTAGAAGAATTGATTAGAATATCTATTTGTTGAATGTTAATTGAATTGTTGTAGGATAGCCACAAGAATAGATTGTTCAGAGGTTTGGTGAGGTCTAGATATTGAATTAATGAAGTTGCACATGTGGGAGATAGTTTATGAAGGTCAATAATTTTTTTCACTCAAAGTTTTAGAGGTTGATATGAAGATTTGAGTATGATTCAAGGTCAAAGCTGGTGGCTGGAAGGCAGAGTGATAGACAGTGTTGACAGGAAGATAAAATAGGGCCCATTCCGCTAAATCAAGATTGAACCCATAGGAAAACACTTAGGATTATGTCTAGGACATACTCAGGTTTCTTCAACTCAAAGTTTTGATACTTGAGAGGTTTGCATTGCATAATTCTATTGTCACAGAGGTTTGAGTGAGTGTTCATGAGTAACAAGGGAAAACAATTGACAAATCCAATGATTGCGATGGATTTGTATAAATGAGTGTTTTTAATAATGGTACAAGATGTTCTTGAGGTATTTTCTTGATGAGTTGGCAATATTCATGGATCAGAAGGAACTAATTAGTGGATTTTTCAGTCAACAATATTATTTTTATTATTGGTCTTTTTCTTGGCTAAGTAGGTTGATAAATCATGTTGCGCAAGCATTAATCTATGAAATTTATGAGATTTATGATCTCTAAGTGATAAATAAGTGTTATTTTTTGGATTTGATAGTCAGAGATGAGTCTTGATGAGATATTTAGCATGATGATTTGAAAAGTAGATAAGTTAGGGTTTGTAGACCTAATTATTCATATAAGGTGATGAATTAGGGAAAACCTAGTTGTGGATCAAGGATGTGGATTCTAGAGGGTGCTAGAAGAGGAAGAGACAGATTGGGAGATAATGAGAATAGGTTCAGCAAGAGGTTGAACAATGATTTGCATTGTTCTATATTGGAATTGTATCAAACATGAGGTAGATATCATTCTCACTATTCACAAAAGATTGAGATCATTGGAGTGATTAGATTGCAGTGAGTCTTCCTTAGGGTAGGAGAATGAGGGTTTTTGTTTTAGAAGTGAGCCGGAATGCATGTGCATTTCCCATTTTTGTAATAGGTTTATACTTCTAACAATGTATTTTCTTATTGTGGATAGTCATCCCTACCGTGGTTTTTCCCTTAACATGGTTTCTATGATAAAAATCTTGTGTCAACTTGTGTGAATGTGTTTCTAATTTAATTATGTGTATATTTTTTACATTTCTTTTATTCAAATCAAATTTAAGGGTACACAAAGTTAATTGTTTTGAGTTTTAAGCGTTTGAAGCTCAAGGAATTGGTAAAAAATAATTCACTCCATCTCATGCCCCCCTCTTAGTTGTTTCTTCCATAATATCATCAATTCTTGTATCTAATATACCAAACCCTTTTTGTCTTCAATCTTCTTTTGGTTGCCCAAAACCTTTGTGTCTTCCTCCTACTTTTAATTTACCAAATCCTTTTTTGTCTTCCACTAGTTCGTATGATTCATTATTTCTTTCCTTAATTTTATTCAGTAATATAGAATAAATTTTATTTTGTTTGATTTCAAATTAATCTCCCTAAATTCTATTGCATTGAGTTATAAATTACAAATTATCACATTTGTCTTTAATATAATAGATGTTCACAGCTATCTTAAGACCTTCTACAACCCTTTTACTAGTCATTTTCATTTTAATAACATGACCATCATTTTTTATCATAACTTCATAAACTTTCTTACATATTTTATTAACACTTAACAGATTACGTGTCAAACCTTAAATATAATAAAAATCATCATTTCTATGCTTACCGTCTATTGAAATGTCTCCAATATCTTTGATTTGGGTACTTCCTTCTCCTACAAATATGAATTTTCCTCCATCATATTCTTCTAACTTAATAAATCTTTTCTTTTCACCTATCATATTATTTGAACATCCAAAATCTACACTCTGTGTATCCACAACGACTTTAGCATTTAATGCAATCTCTTCCTTTACATCTTTCTTTTGTGAAATAGCTAAAAAAAAGATTCATCAATAGTTTCACCAATATCTTCAACTTCAAAGAATTGTTCCTCCATGGATTATAAACTCTTTTTACTCTTTCCTTCTTAATTTTTCCTTTTCCTAAAATCACCTTTCCTTCAATTGCCTTTTCTATCATCATCTTCTAATTCACTATATATTCCCTACTTGCAATCATTAGAAAAATGCCCTATTCTTCCACAATTAAATCACTAATGGGGTAGCTTACCTTTTCATTTACCAATGCCTCACTTGAATCTTGTTGAAAGAAATGCTTTAGATTCCTCCAACATCTTTCTTGTCTATGGTTCAACTTCTTCAAAAGCTTTGAATGCAGTTTCTCTCTTTTCCCTTTCAACTTTTGCAATCTCAAATGCATAAAGTGAACCAATAAGTTGATCAATTGAATAATGATCACATCATTGATTTACCTTATTGAACATGCCATTGGTATGAACTCCTTTGATAGGGTTAGTAATATTTTAAGTATAACATCTATATCTTCTAGATATCTACCAACAACATTTATTCCATCAACAACATTTATGATTCTATATATGTAGCTTACAACGCTCTCATCTTTTGTCTTTCTTAAGAACTCATACTTTTTTTTAAGGCTCATTAGGCTTAGGTTTTTTTCTTTTAATGTCCTTAATATACCAAAACTAACTTATCCCATATCTCTTTATCTTATTTTATACATTTTACCTTTCCAAATGTTGTGTCACATAAACTACTAAAAAGTATGGCTCTTGCTTTCACATTAGCTTCCTTTTGTTTATTCTGCATCAGTAGTCAAAGGTCTTCCAAGAGGTGGATTGAAACCAATTTGAATAATATCCTCCCAAATATCATTCCATAAAGTTTCCAATTATGCCCCCATATTTTATTTTCAATAAGGAAAAACTGTACCATCAAATACCAGAGCCTGAAAGTGTAAATCATATCATATCCTAGATCTACCTCAAGTGGTTAGGCTTCTTCAAGATGAACATAACTCTAATACCAATGGTTGAACACACACTAGATATTGAGAAGGAGGGTGAATCAATATAAACCAAAATATAACTTAAGTAATCAAATACCTTGAATCTTTACTAAAAAAATAACATATCAACACCAAGAATTTTATATGAAGAAAACTCAAACTAGGAAAAACCACGACAAGCACTTTCTCACAGAGATAAATCACTAAATATATAATCTGATTATAAAGATAGTAGGACCTCATCTATCTATATTTTCAAGAAAAGTCTCATTACCAATACAACATCAAATATAGATAAGATCTCACTACTTTGGACTTGTAAATAGAAGTTCACTGCCAAAGTAGAAAGATATAAAAATAGAACTTGTGTGTGCCCAAGACTCCCTATATCAAGGAGAAGTTGGATTCAACTCTCCAAAATAGATAAAGATAAATTCTCCTAATTATGCAGTTGTCCTGCACAAATCTATCAACATCATAAACAAATTATCTCTACCTTTACTTCTATGCCACAGTTACAAAATAGAAACCTTATAAAGTTAACTCTTCTCTATTGAAAATTTTCTCATTGATCTTTACTTTATTACTTACTACTCTCTTTTATTTTTCCAAAGAACACATTATACTTATATACACGATAGGTCATTGGAATTACAAGTTCATCCATGCCAAAATCTAATTACAATTTGGCCATGCTAAAAGAAAATTAAAATAAGGTCATATGCAAAGAGTATCCATACCAAAATATATATCACACATAACATGAACTTAGTTTTGAAGGCTTTAGAGGCTACAAAAAAGGGTCAAACTTTGATCAACTATCTCTTTTCCAACCTAGGGCGTAGAGCACTTTGTGGGATTTTTGAAATGGGGTCATAATAGCCAATCAACTCAATGGTTCATAAGTTAAGGTTTTTGGAAGTTGGGTCATCAGAACAAAGGGAGGAGAGAGAGAAATCACTTAAAGCGGTAAATTGAACTAATAGGAGCCAAAATGGGAAATTTTCACTTTCTACAATATTCTAAGAAAATTAATTGTGCTACTTAAATAGGGATGAAGGGGAATTTTAGGGTTCAGTTCCAAAAGTATAGATTGTGGCTCTATCTTGCAGATTATTGTAATGAAAATTCCCATGTGGCTATAGCATGTTATTTTTATGAATTGTAATGTTGTTTATTAAAGATAATAGAAAGAAAGTATTTCATTTATTTCCATAGTTCTATTCTTGAAATTTTATATTTATTTCCTTATTGTGATGTGAGGGTTTGGTTGAATAAGGGGGGGTACCCTTCATCAAGTGGTATTAGAGCCAGGTTCCTTAGTGTGTAGGCAGATTGTTGAACATGAGGTAGTTTTTACTAGGAATGTGGTTATGGGTGTGAGAGATAAGTACAAAAAATACCTAAATTAAGGAACCGTGGTGGAAGAGTTATAAGTGTGATAGAAGAGGGTTTTAGAGCCATCTAGAGGCAAGTGCAAACACTAGAAGAGGAGTTGCGTAGATGAATCGATATTAAGGAAAGAGATGCAAGAGAGGATCAAACTGAGGAAAGAGTGTTAATATAGGTGTGATTATTGAGAAGGGGTGGGTTAATCATTAATCTAAAAATTAGTGTGTACAAGGTCAAGGATTCTCTGAGATGAATAGACTTTACTAGTAAAGCTAGACTTAGTCAACTTTCCCAATGACACTTCTTACTAATCTTTACTAGATTATCAAATTTAACATGATGAAATCTTTTATGCCACAACCACCAATCTTCAACTTTAGAAAATAAGAAGTATTTATTAGTAGATTTCAATCAGAATAGGTTACCTCTAGTTTATTCACCAACAAAAATCAACTCTCTAGAATTTCCCAAGATCTTGCAAACATCGTTACTAAATTCCAATCTAAATTCTTTGTTATTCAATTAAGAAACACTTAATAGGTTATAATTTAATCCATCGGCCCAATAAACATCATCACAATTAGTATTTTCATTAAGTGCAATTGAATATTTACCTCATACCACACATGGAGAACCATTGCTGAATCTGACTGCTCCTCCATCATATTCCTCCATTGAAATAATTTTTTTTCTATCACTGGTCATGTGATGTGTACACCCACTATCTATTATCTAGTCACTATTGTAATTCATACTTGAAATCAATTATTTTTCTTCATTAACTCCATCTACATCGGTTGAGGTTTCTTCTTTGACTACAACAAAAACTATCTCAAAATCTTACTCATTATCTCTTTCATTTGATTCTTCATCAGTCACTCCATCTTCTTCTAGGTAACATTCCTTTTTTCTTTTTTCCTTGAATTTCCTGAACCTCTTGTGCTTATCCTTCCTATCATTTTTAGGACATTTGGATGCAATATGACTAATTTTGTTACATGCAAAACATTTTAAGGGAATTTTACCTTTGTACTTTCCTTTTCCTCTAGCTAATCTCCTTGCTAGTAGTGCCTCCAACTCATCTTGATCCCTTTCCTTAGACAAGATGGAATCATAGTCATGATTTCCTTCAAAACTATTAGAGATTTTTTTTCATTTCCTTGATGCACCAATGGTTAGGGAAGCTTTGAATGTAGACTCTAATCTAGGCATACTTTTATCAAAAATACTTAAAAGAAGTAAGCTTGCAAACTAAGGAATCTAAAGTCACATTTGTATGATTAATAGATCTCAATTATTGTATAGAAGAGACACTAATAGCATATTGTGGTAGTAGGGTTCTCAATATTTTACTTGCCGCATCATCTTCATCAAGTTCTCCACTAGCTCCTTTGATTGCAATATTCTCACCTTCATGCACTCTCATTTCATCATATTCACCTCTGAGGCTATCCAAATTTTCTTTCTAAACATGAACATCACCACCATAAATTGTTATCAACTTTTCCCACATGTCTTTAGCATTATCCATATCTTTGAGATCTACGAACTCAGCATCAAATAGAGCACTAGCTATTTCTATCATTACAGAGTTATTCTCCAGCTTTCTCTTAGTTTTTTCATTAGTTAGGGATATAGCAAGATGAGAATACTTGGTTGTAAGATGAACCAATGGTTGATCTCCAATGCCTGATAGATGCAGCTTCATCATGCTTACCCATGTAGAAAAAATTTCCTTAGAGAACTTAGGTACTTCCTTCCTATACATATTTAGATCTTTTCCCTCAAGTTGTTGATCTTATCACCAAGAGGACCAATGCTCTGATACTAATTGTTAATATGAGTGTGATTACTACAAGGGGAGGGATGAATCAGTAATCTGAAAATTCTTTGATTTACAACTCTTCAAACTTTGTGCACTAAAACATTCAACATCAACTAGTATAGATATAAACTTTAAAAACATGCATCCACAAATAATCAATCGCACAATAAAGACACCATATTTTTCTTGTCGAAACCTGAATGGTAAAAACCATGTGTAGGGATTGATACCCACTAAATATATACTCTTATGGAATATTTCATATGAGGAGCCTACTCGATTAAGGATTTACAAAAGAACTATTAGATGCTACCTGGTTAAGGTATTTTACTTAGACCTATTAGGATCCTTTCTCTATTAGGAGACACCTTGTTAGAGAAATTTAAACATCCAACATGAATATGACCTTGTTAGAGGATTTACAATAAACATCTGTTAGGATCTACCTGATTAAGGGATTTCACTATTAAAATGATTAGAAATTAGCAGACAAGATGATCTGTGAAATTTGCACTACCTCTGCATGATCAGACCCTATTAAGCTCTAAAAATCTTTTCCATACACTATACTCTTTCCTGGATTGATCACACTTGATTCTTTCTCTATTTTGTCATTGTACACTTTTGCAATTCTCAATAAGCAAATAAATTATTTTTTAACTTTCCAATATATAGACTTTCCTTCCACCGAATTGAGATAAACCCTAGATATGAGATACGAATGATCCATATCAAGTTAGGTAAGATAAAATGTATCTAACAACTCATAAAATGTTTTTCTTTGTTAAATACTTTCCACAAATCATGGAATTGTCTTCCTACTTCACTATAAATATCACCAATTCTATTTCCACTTCATATTTCTTCACCAATTCATAAATCTTTATTACCTATTCAAGAACTTTTCACCTTGGAAATTGAACCATCTCCAAAAACTATTTTGACTAAAAGGAACTTCATGAAGAATCCACCTCAAATGCATACCTTAGGCAATCTGATGTCAAATACTTTCCACAAATCATGGAATTTTCTTCCTACTTCACTATAAATATCACCAATTCTATTTCCACTTCATATTTCTTCACCAGTTCAGAAATATTTATTACCTATTCAAGAACTCTATCTTGTTTATTTGTTCATTCTGTCAATACCACTTCCATTCAATTAAAACATCTTCACCTGTCCATATTATAATTTGCGATCCTCCACATAGTCTTTAGGAGTTGTTATAAATCATATCCTCTAATTTCTCTATCAAATACTTTACCGATCTGAAACAACATGAAAATATTTCATTGTCAATCACTGATTGTATTAGAAGTTACACTGCCAATCTTCTTCCAATCATAACTTAGTTACCAATCAACACAAATAGTAGCAGTCACACACTAGACATCTAGAGAAAAATATAAGTCTCCCATAAGATTCACACCAATTGATTTAACATAAAATTCAAATCATCACTCATTGACTTAAATCTATTCTTCCTATCTATTTGACATCTTTCAAACAATCATAACTCACTACACACATAAGATAAACATATGTGGTCATGGATATACCATCTAGATACAATACACAATCTTCCTCAACAATCTCACACATAGTAATACCCCACCAGGGAACCCTTAAGGAATAGGTCAAAAGTTAAAGAAAAGAAACTATTTTTTTTTTAAACATTACTAACATCTCATTGATTACATCTACAAATAAACATTTCCTTAAAGGTTCCCTTATTGACTCTTTCACCAATATTAAAACCAATTGTATTCCATTAATTGACTAATTGAATTCATTTCCTTTACCTAATTTAAATAACATTCACTTTTAGAAATGAAATAAAAACACACCACTTATCCCATACACTAAATACATTTATCCGTTCCTCTTTCATTTTTTTTCTCCTTAACCTTACCTACACATAACTCATTCGCACTTTCAAAACATAAATAAGCTTTCCATATAAAACCCTTCCATTTCAATGATCTGAATAGAGAAAGGGTAAATTATTTAACCTTTAATTGCTTAAAATCATAAAACATCCACTGAATCATTCATCTCACAAGTCTAACTACCACAAAATTATCACCTATGACATTGTATACATCTAGCTAAGGATTGAGATTTAAACCTACTTTTAATAACCTCACATCATACACATAGGAATATACAATTAAGAACATTAGAAATGAAATTACATCTTTATACTACTTTTAGTAACACTGCATGTTCCTTTCCCTTAACATAGCTTTTCACCATACTGCATATTTAAACAAGTTTCCCTTTATAAGTTTACATCCATCAGTACTTTGTATTACAAAGGTTTTCATAGAACCATTACTTTGTGCAAGATAAAATTAAACATTCATTTTGGAAATCATTACTTTCAATTACATTTTAAGACTCACAAGAGAGATAGGATAGGAAATACATAACTATAATCCTTAATTGATTTACCAATATACAATCCCATTTTGAAATATCTGAAACTACCCTTCCCATATACATAACTTCTTTCTTACAATTTCCAATTACAATTACAATTACTTCACATGGCCTGAAGGTATACAAAGAGATAATTACCTTGATTTTCACAAGAGCTTCCAATGCATCTTTACATCTTGATTACAAAAGATAGAGATACATGATAGAATAAAGGAAATCTTCACCACTGAACAAATTAGAATCCAAGCCATGACATGAACCATGAACAATACCTCAAAAGAGATTTACCACCCAACCATGTGAAACTAGTAAAGTTACTCCCCTCATGATAGGAGATAGAACCAAGCTACTCTCAAGACCTTAAGGAAATCTAAGGCCAAATAAATCAAGAAACCAAAAACTCAAAAGTGAAAGAGCAACACATACAAAACATCATTATGCTACAACACCGAGGTCAAGGTTCTAGGATGCCACCTAAGTCAATGTCATCACACAACCTATGTATTGGTATCCTCCATGGAAACCATGTAACCCTAGTCTCCCCTTTATGAATAGGGATCCTATCCTAGAATTTACCCATGATCTCGGTACTCCAACAGATCTGTGGGGCATTATTATATTTTCTTTCATTATCTTTTGAGATCCACCCTTCCCATGTTAATTTTAAAGGTTATCACTTGATTACAAACTCACCCATAGGATCTTCTAGAAACCACTTTGGGTTCCAACACCTATGGTGAGCCACTCACCTAGGGTACATAGTCCCATACCCCATCACAAGCCAAAGATACAAGATTACTCATCCAAAGGTCTATTTTATAGGTCTAGAGAACTCTCCTGTCGTCTCAGGCCCTCAAGATGAGTCCTATATTTAACACACATACAAATAACTTCATGAAAATAATGTTAAGTAAACAACACCTTATACATAGCATTATAACACATTTTTAACAAGGAAACACTTCACATGTTCCAATTCATAGGTTTAGGGAACTCTCTTGCATACTCAGGCCCTTAAGATGAATCCCAACCTTATCCATTTGCATAGTAGGAATCATGGAAAGGATGTCAAACATAATACACCTTAAATGCAACATTTTAACTCATCTCACGCATCAATTTAACATTATCAGGGGGGAAATGGTGAAGGCCAATGTCAAGATCAAGGCATAGGTATCATAGACCAAACCCTAAGCTAAAAGTGGTGAAAATGGACTCATGTGACCCCAAAAAATCCCTTATGAGTCTTCATATAGGCCCATATGATTATACATAACCTCCCATATGAGCATAGATATAGGCTCATACGAGTATAAATAACCTCCCATACAAGTATACATACAGGCTCGTACGAGTATACATAATCTCCCATACTAGCATACATACAGGCTCATATGAGTATACATAACCTCCCATACGATCATACATATAGGCTCATACGAGTATACATAACCTCCCATATGAGCATACATACAAGCTCATACGAGACTGACTTTAGAAAAAAAACTTAGAATTGTCCAAAAATGTAAGTTTAAGATGTGGAGAGTGCATGGAGAAGGTTCCCTAAGGCATACCTGATTTAGGAACCTCAGTACCACATCCAAAATAGCTCCTCAACACATCATAAAATTTATAACATCAACAAAAGATCAAAACTAAAAGATAAAAGTATAAATCTGCTAGTGCCACATGAAGGAAAACTGAATACACTTCTTCCCTAATCCATCATAACCTTACCTAAACTTCCCTAAACCACATATACACAGATAAATACATCCAATAACATTCATAATAACAATCAAAATACTTCTAGGAAGTAATTTGAATCAAAAATCTCATAGACATATTCATAAACACTTCCTATATGCAATAACTTTTTAATAAACAAATAAAAATCTAATTATTCATAAAATCTCACAGACATATTCATAAACACTTCCCGTATGCAGTCCTATAGAGAATCCCTTCCAATGTTCAATCACAACAACATTCCAAGCTTGAGTGATGATAGCCATCCTGGATGATCTTACCTCAGAGAAAAATCTTCCTCAATCCTTTTGAGAATAGTTCAACCAACCCTTCAAAACCAAAGCTATCAAAAAATGCAATTATGGAAAAACCCCCAAAATTTATTTACTTACAGAATTCTCCCCAAATTTCCACCAATCTTTCTCTCCTTCCCAAACTCCTCCCATGCCAACAATTTATCAAAAATAGACATGGTTAGAGGAGTTTCTTTATGGGAAGCAACTACTCCAACTACTATAGTTGGTTGCATTTAATTAATCAATCCCATAAGAAATTTTAAAATCTTTTATTTTTAATTAACTTATTCACCTAAACATGACCATAATAAGAAAAGGAACACAAGAGTTCTCAAATAACTCACATAGCCCAATTGGAAACAAACTAGCCTAACTCTTAGGAGGTCTTAGGTTCAAATCTCCTAGGTATCTAGTTTCACCAAAATGAGCCTCATTTTACTTAAGTAGTATTTTATTTAGTAATCATTGTTTACATATTAAAGATACAATTATACTTGCAAGTAAAAATAGTTAGTATGTAATATTTATATATGTATAAGTATATATGTGTGCACCCATATATAATACACATCCAGATATAATACAAATAGAAATACAATATATACACACACAAACACACACACACACACATATATAAAGACAAAGAAGTAAAATTCTTACAAGGAAATAAAGAAAACACACTCTAAAATATAAATCAACAAAATCATAACACTGGTCAATCTCCCAGATAAGGTAACCTCCTAAATAGGAACCTAAGTTCATGGGAATTTCTTGAGATAACTTGGTAAAATATCCACACAACACCAGTTCAAGGATTTTGAAGGCAGACTTAGACCTATGGAGCTAGGTGGAGTCGATGCCTGGTACTTGCATCCTGCAACACCAATTGAGTACATCGACATGTATACATATATATATATGCACAAAAAATGGAAAACAAGGAGGGAGAGTGTGCCATTGTGTGGATCTCCTATAGGAGTAATTATGACTACCTCTCCTCATCCTACACTCACATTAGATAGTGTAATCAACAAAGTATAAATGGATCAGTATGGTTAGCTCTAGAATAATTATTACTCTATATTATATAACAAAAATGAATCCTAATATAATCATGTAAATGTAAATCATTTACTAACTTTCGTAAACTAGTTTTTATCATCAAACATGTACTCATAATGTCTCATTATCTAATAAAAATAAACAAATCATATAATCTTTAATACTCAATATAGTAATCATGTCTAGCCTCAAGTATAACAAGTAGCATTCTTAGAGTGGGTAACACATCTAACCCTTAAGTGATTATAATTAATCAACCTAAGATAATCATAAACATTGATAGTGAGCATCTTATAAAGAAACATATGTGTTTATTAGGTGATCCCCATCACATTAAGGTCCTAAAATATCACAGACGCATAAGAAGATATAAAGGAACATACCTATGCAATATTTATCATTCCCCAAACTTAGAATGTGAAGTTATAGTTGTTTGGAAGAGAGTTGGATTAAGAAACCACCTTAAGAAGGATCATTCTCTTATAACCATGCAATCACATACAACACTCCCTAAGTTCTATTGAGCATATTAAGGACCTGTTAGGGTTGGTGGGGCATTACATCATCCCTCCCTAAGATTCAACTTATTCCTACAAGTCATAAATTACTAAGCTATTGATCATTTATAAAAGGAACAATATTGCAAATATATCTACTTTGGTCTAACATTGATATATTAGGTAGAATTTACACCTTAAGAGTTAGGAGTTCTTCTAATAACAAAACATATTTTAAGATTCCCAAATGTGACACACAATTAAGAATTTAAGTCCAAAATTAATGCTCTAAACTAAATACAAAATTGATATGGGGGTTATTTCTTCTCAGTGGGTATACATACGATACTACTATTACACAACTGCCTTTGTAAACATTTTAAAACTAAAACTGTTCAAATATTCAAATTTGGCCACATAAATCAGCACATAGTTTTGTGAGTAACCTTTCAGATGAGACAAAAATAGATCTCTTTTACGAAACAAAGTTACTTTTTTATCCTAAAAGGTCTATTATATAGAATATCCAACATATGCAGGACTTAATACACACACTCCTTAAGAATATAATCTAAGACATCATTTATAATCCTATCATTATAATTATTAATATTCTATTCATCAAACAATATCCATACTCCTAGAGAAAATTCTCATATATTTGACGATAAATCTTTAAGTTAGAGTTCTATCTAAAATTTTACTTATTAAATAACTACATAGCTACTTTCATATCCCCTAAAATTCATAATAAGTCACATAATTTCTTATGAGTATATCTATTTCTAACATTCATAAGTTTGTTTGAATTTACTATTTTTTTCAAAAAGAGTCATAGATTCATTAATAGAGAGAGAGAGAGAGAGAAGAATCCTGCGACTACCATTTTATTCAATCAAATCTTTCATCAATACGTTCAACCCACTAGCCTTTTGTACATGCATTTCACATTTATCTCAATAAGAGCACATTTGAGGAGTAACCACATGTATTATTATCCTTATACACATCATCAATATGACTCATATAGGATCACCTAAGAATACATATTCTTCTAATATTTCCCTTCTAAGAAAGATTGAAAGTTTGACTTAAATCTACTCTAATAAACATATAGCTATTCCTTTCATAATGACTCATCATTCCTTTATACTAGTAACATTGTTAGTCTCAACTCACATTTAACACACAGAATGCCAATTAAGTGTCTAATTACTAAAATACTCATCTAAGATCCTAATTCCCTTACTAGGCATCTAGCCAAAAGGTACACTTTCCAAGATTCATCTTAAGGATAATATTACTTTAATTCTATCAGACAAATAGTCTATTTTCCTTTATTTTATATTTATACAATAATTCATCTATTTAGCATCATACTCTTCCCTTATGATTGGTGATTTACATTATTTTACTTACACCACTAACATGAATCACATATAATTCAAAATTCATACCATATAAATTATAAAACACTTATCTTTTCACCAACATGTGTATCACAGTCCCATTTATTACTACACCTTTGGGACATAGGTCCTTTACCCAAAGGTTTCCTCTAACCAAGCACATTCCTCTCAATGACACATTATGAAATTTAATCCTTTAAACACATTCCTTGACAAAAAAAAGAAAGGAGAGAAACATTTGATTATCAACAATAGATTTGTTATTTTCTTTTCAATTTCTTGATTTAAGAAGGTATATGAAAGGAAGATATTTATTAATCTTACTTTATTTATGAAATATAAAAATTTACCTAAATTCAACATGGTTTTATATTTTCAAAGAGGATATAAATTCATAAATTCCTAAGTTCTTGAGGAAGGACTAAAAGATTTTCAATCCTATATGAACCTATGAAACATGTTTTATAACCATACAATACTACAATCCTTTTAGTCCTATGAAAATCCACATATTTATGTCTTACTTCTTGTTATAAGTACAAAATGCTTCAATTCTAACTTGTAATTTCACATTAACTGATGAGCCTAGTTTATGACTATTTAGTTTATGATTTTTTGGTTAAGACTTGAGCATTTTATGAGTTTTTCATAGATATTGTTCAGACTTTCTATGTTTTGATGCTATGCTTATGTGTGTATTTTGATACTCTTAAAATTGAAAGAATATGATGAACATATATGTATTACATGATTATATATGATGAAATATGGTATTCTTTCCATTCTGCATTAATGGGGTAGTGTCTCCTGTAGCTGTGTGATGAGGATAATGCCAAAGTAGGAAAAACTTATTGTGAATCTTTATCTTGGGTACATGTTGCAATTTTTGTGTGCGCTAATCTCTTGCAGGAAAGGATAAGTCAGCAGGCAAGAAAGATTTGGCATCAACAAATGAAGTGGCATCATCAAGACAAAAAACTTTTTTCAAGATTCATAATGATTCCACCATTTCCAGTCGGTAGCGGTTACTGTTGCAGACTAGGTCAATTCAACTTGCAGTTGTTTTGGAAGAAATCCAGCAGTCATGCGTACCTATATACCTGCGTAGTTGAATGTGGTTTACTCCTGCATTAATTTGAGTTGTTTCTCTTGTAACTAAAATGTTTTCATATCCATTTATTGGATAATCCTAGTCTTTAGGAGTTCTATTTTTAAATTTGTTGATAAATAAGCTAGAGTTTGTGATTCCTGGTTAGCTAGTTGTTTAGGAAATCCTTTTTGTAATCCAACAAGTAGAGAATACAACTTTGTTACTACAACTTGTACTTATGTTTTTATGAATGAATGAATGAAATTTCCAGATCTTAACCTTTGATTTTTTAGTCTATTCACTCTTCCATGGGGGCCCACATAGAAGGTGACTTCAGTTCATGATTAAGTAGGAATTAGACTGAAGTTTTCTTGAAGTATTTAATACTTTGTTGCTCCTGCATCCACTTGGTAACAGAACCATTGGTTGTTCCCTGCAGCATAGATGCATAGTTAGTTTAGTGTTTAAGCATTCCTTTAAGCTCTAGGTTAAACTATTGTCCTAATTCTTAATATAGATTTCATGCAGTATTTCCTTTGCTTTAGTTGTGATGACTTTGAAGATGGACTAGAACATATACTTTACAGTCACCATTTCAAGTTTACATTCTCGGGTTGATAAATCTAATGAGTTCAGTATGCTATTTTAATTGTGATACTTGATGTTGTTTAACCATAGAATCATTGTAAAGGGATGTCCAATCCTTTGTTACTAAGGTATTATACTGACCAGTCATTTTTGGCATTGTTGGTAGGAATGGTGTCAATCTAGTTCAACCCTAAAGTCATTGTGTTAGTTTAAATTCAGCATTATTTTGCATGCATAGAGGAAGAAGAGACCATCTTGGGAGATTCCTTCATTGCATTATTCAGGATGAACCATTTGATATTTTTAATCTAGAGCTTGAGGAATCCCAAGTCGAGAACATACAAGAAGAAGAACCATTTGAGAATCCATTTGCTGATGCATATGAATAATTACCTTCACCATCATGCTCTAAAGAATTATTGCATATGAATGACCTTTTCGTTGACTCTGAGTATTAGGATAATCCACTTGCCCTTATTGTTTATTAGCCACAACAACCAGGACCTCCTCCAAGGATGGCTCAACCCACCTTTCCTTTCCCCATCCCTACTCAGCAAGGTAATCAAAATTTGAAGAGCATACCTACCTCTTCACTATCTAAATTCTATGGCCTTATCACAAAACACCCTAAAACATTTCTCTTTGAGTTTGACATCCTTTGCAGAAGCTATGACTATACAACTGATGTCCACAAGCTAAAATTGTTTCCATCCACTCTAAATGAGGCTGCTCTAAGATGGTTTATGGAGTTGGGTGTCAACGCTATAGCAGATTGGCCTACAATGAGAAATATGTTCCTCTCAAAATATAAAGAAGACTGTAGGGGAAGATATTTGAAAAGAGATGAAATTTTCAAAATGTCCCAAAGGGAAGATGAAACCTTGGAAGATTATGTCTTAAGGTTTATGTTTAACCTGCAGCGCAATACACAACACCAGCTGAACTAGGAATCATGCAAATATATTTTTCTAAAAGGTATAAATAATGGCAGCATTGAAGCCTTAGATCTTAAGGTGGGTGGTGACATCACTCAAAAAAGTTGGGCTGACATAAAGGATATATGTCTGAACTATTCAAGAGCCACCATGAAGAAAGGTAGAGGACTAAGAGACCTCCCTCATAAGTCTAATGGTTCAGGGGTGTCCAAGGTGGAGTTATCAAACCTACTGTCATATTTTAAGCAAGACATCATTAATAATGTCACCACTCAGCTGGATACCATGTAGGCCAGAACGAAGAAGGAAGAAGCCAATGCTATGTTAGCTGAATATTGTCCACATTGTAGAGAAAAGAAATAAAACTATAGATGCAAGACTATTGCAAGCTTGGAGTCACAGCCAATGCCTACCAAGTTTAAAGCCATTGATGAAAATAGAGAAGTACTATGCATTTCTCAATGAAGTCCATGGGCCCAAAGACCAGGTATGCCACAAGATCCTCTCCAAAACTATAATAATAGTCAATGGAAAAATCATCAGAATATGGGTTTTAGTGAGCATAATAATTGGCAACAACCTCAGCAAGGTTGGCAGCAACCTCAGTAGGGTTGGTAGCAACCTAAGCAGGGTTGGCAATAACCTCAACAAGTTGGTAGAAACCTCACCAGGGTTGGCAACAACCTCTGTAAGGTTGGAAATAATCCCGGCAGGGGTGGCAATAGCCTCATAATTGGATTAACCAATCCAATTAGCAAGCCTTAATGCCACCACCTCAATAGTGGTCTCTAATGCCTCCTCCTATAGCCAATAATACTCCCTCTAAGAAGACTCAGCTACCACCTTAGCCTAATCCTAATCCCAACAATATCAAGCCACTAGCACAATAGCAAAGCTATTCAATTTCCTTGAATGATATTCATTTAAGGTCAAGAACCACTCTCACTTCACCTCAAAAGCCTATCATAACTGAAGTAGAAGACTCCTCAGCTAAACAAGTGGATGTTCCAACCCAACAGACCTCTCCTGTAGTCAAAGAGCCCCCATTTCCTCAAAGTTTGGTAGAGCAAGGTTAGCCCATAGAAAACCAAGTGGTGATGGATTTGCTTAATCAGCTGAAGCAGATGACAGTAAAAATACCATTACTTGATGCTATTAAGGAAGTTCTTGTTTATACTAAAGCCATTAAGGAAGCATGTATTAAATAGCCAGGGAGAAAGAAGAAGGGTCCTAAAACTATTCATGTCTTAGGACAAGTATCTAACCTGATGTTAGAGAAGCTGACTGTATCCAAATATTCTAACCCCAGGAGTCTTGTGGTTACTGTCACCATTCATGGAATGCAAGTCCAAAATTCTCTAGTTGATTTAGGTGCATCAATAAATGTCATGACAAAGAAGGTATTGTCCCAACTACATATCATTGGCCTAAAAGAGACACAAACCATACTTCAGCTTGCTGATTGTTCTACTATCAAACCAGATGGGATGGTAGAGGATGTCAGTCACGTTAAACTCTTGGGAGTATCTAGTAGCCTTTGTTGTCCTCTCCCCAAAAGCTAACATGGGTGGGTATCCTCTAGTTCTAGGGTGGCCATGGTTGGCTACTGCAGATGCCTATATAGCTTGTCGGTCAGGAAAGATCACAATATCCAATGGTGTCCATACTAAGAACCTTAATTTATACTCCCATGCACATCCTCTATTACAAGATGATCAAATAGTCTAGCCAGATTTGGGTGATGTTGATCCAGAAGTAAATTCCATCCACTAGCTTATGATGATAGACCAAGAGCCATTTGTAGCTTCTAGGGAAGAAGATGAGATAATTTCATCTATTCTCATGAATGAATATGGGGTAGGGTCTCAATTGTGTTCCCAAATGGACTGTATCCTAGAAACCATGTTACCACCTTCGAATGCACCTTAGTATTCAGAAGTCTCCCAATTCCTTCACTCATTATTACCTCATGAGGTGGATTCTTCTCCATTTTTTCAGTTATCCATGGTAGATAAGGTAATTAAGATGGAAGTTAGTCAAGGGAAAGAATTGAATGTCAGCAATACTTTATCACTACCCCATCAGAAAATTGTACTAAAGTTATTACAGGAAAATCAACAAGCATTTTCTTGGGACTACACGGACGTAAAAGGATTGGATCCTAAACTTTGCACTCATAAGATCTATATTAGTCCTGAGTATAAACATGTCCATCAGCCTCAGAGGAGAGTCAATCTAGTCTTGAGAGATATAGTTAAGAATGAACTACAGAAGTAATTAAATGCTGGTTTGATCTACCCCATTTCCGATAGCCAATGGATTTCACCCTTAGCTATAGTACCAAAGAAGGGAGGGAAATGGAGAGTTTGTGTAGATTATAGGGAGCTAAACTCAACCACTAAGAAAGACCACTTTCCATTGCCATTTATTGATCAAGTTCTTGATAATCTAGCTGGCAAGAAATATTTCTCTTTCCTGGATGGTTTTAGTGGTTATAATCAAATACAAATAGCTCTCAAGAACCAAGAGAAAACAACCTTCACATGCCCATGGGGAACATTTTCTTACTCATTCTTACCTTTTGGCTTGTGCAATGCTCCAGCCACATTTCAATGAGCTGTCATAAGTATATTTTCTGATATATCTATTGATTGTATAGAGATTTATATGGATGATTTTACTGCTTATGGGAACACTTTTGATGAAGCTAAGGAAAACCTGGAAAAGGTTCTCAAGAGATGTCAAGACTACAACCTTTCTCTAAATAGTGAGAAATGTTTCATGGTGATGGAAGAAGGTGTTGTACTAGGGCATTTCATTTCATCACAAGGCATTCAAGTAGACCCAACAAAGATTGAGGTAATCAATACCTTACCCAAACTAGAAAATCCGAAGGATGTGCAAAGTTTTCTTGGACATGCTGGGTATTACAGAAGATTTATAAAGAATTTCAGTCAGCTTGCAACACCTCTTTATAACTTGTTAAAAAAGGATTCTGAATTTTCTTAGGACTTTGAGTGTAATAAGTCCTTCCTGCAGCTTAAGGATGTTCTCACCACCGCACCAATTTTGAGGGGACCCAATTGGGGATTGCCTTTCCACATTCATACAGATGCCTTAGACTATGCTATAGGTACAGTACTTGGCCTGAAGGTAGACTTAGTTTAGCATGCTATTTATTTCATCAGTAAAAATTTATAGGGTGCGGAGTTCAACTACACAGTCACTGAAAAGGAATTGCTTGCAGTTAGCTATGCACTAAATAAATGCAGGCACTATATTACTGCATATGAAATATTTTTTCATACTGATCACTCTGCCATTAAGTACTTGATGAACAAGCTTGCAATATTCAAAAGATTGGCTCGCTGGTTGTTACTTATGTAGGAATTTGATATCACAATAGTAGACAAGCCTGACAAGGCCAATGTAGTAACTGACTTCCTCTCTCGATTGCATGTCCCTGATGATCCTTTAGCCATTGATGACAGTTTTCCAAATGAGCACCTCTTTTTGTTGTCAGCACAAAATCCATGGTATGCTGATATTGCTAATTACCTAACCACAAGTAAGATGCCAACTCACTTCTCTTCCAAAGAAAGAAAGATTTTAGCTGGAAAGAGCTTTAACAATTCTTGGATTTCTGGATTTATGTTTTACACTAGTCCTAACCAAGTAATTCGTAGATGTATAAGGGAAGATGAAACATATGATATCTTAAGGGCATGTCATGATGAGCCCTGTGGAGGTCATTTTATAGCCAAGAGGACAACATTTAAAATACTGACTATCGGATATTACTGGCCAAGTTTACACAAAGATGCACCTTGGTACACACAAAAAATATGATACGTGCCAACGCATGGGGTGCCCCACAAAATTAGATGAGATGCCCCTACAACCTCAAATAGTTGTAGCACCCTTTGATAAATGGGGGATTGACTTTGTGGGTCCTATTGAACCATCTTCACAAGGTAGATCCTATATTCTAGTCTAGACTGATTATGTCACAAAGTGGGCAGAGGCCAAACCTATGAAACATCCTAGGGATAACAATGTTTCTAAGCTCCTATATGAATTTATTTTTATAAGATTTGGTGTCCCTAGGGAGTTAACATCTGATCAAGGATCTCAATTTACTTCCAATCTAATAGCTGCTTTAATGGAAGAATATAACATTCAACATGGTAAATCATCACCTTATCACCCCCAAGATAATGGCCAAGTAGAGGTTACTAACTGAGAGTTGGAAGCCATTCTTACCAAGACTATAGCACTCAATAAGAAATATTGGGCCACACAACTTCCTAAAGTTCTTTGCGCTTATAGAACCACTTGGAAATCCACAACGAGTTTCACTCCTTTCGAGCTCATCTATGGTAGGTCTCTTGTCATGCCTGTGGAGTTTGATCACAAGACATTACAGATAGCCCTCGAGCTTGGTTTGGATCTTATTTCTACACAATAGGAATGTATTCTTAGTTTGAATGGCCTTGATGAATAGCACAAATCTACATTGAATAATAATGAACTGGTCCAACAGAAAAGGAAGTAGTGGCATGATAAGTTTATCAAGGATAAAATGTTTTTTGTTGGCAATTGGACACTTCTTTATGATTCCAGGTATCAACACAACCTAGGGAAGTTTTAAAATCATTGGTTAGGACCATATGAGATCATTTTTGTGTTTCCAAATGGAGCAGTTCAATTATCTACTCATGTTGATCCTGTTTGATTCAAGTTATTAGTCAATGGTCAAAGGCTTAAATTGAACCAAAAATTGTAGAGTAAAGTAGAGTTCCTGCAGCAATTCTCTTCCTCCGTTGGTGACATCTCTCCTACAACCTCTGGAAATGATCCTTTCACTCATTTAAGAACTTCTCTTTAAAAATTTCTCATCGCCTCACAATAAAATCTTTCTTCATGAAAGTACTTTCTCCATAATAAATTCCATCTCATCACTTCTCATCTTTTTACTCATCCACCTCATCATTCTCCACCAATGGATGATGATAGGTGTTGCCCTCAGTAATTTTTAGGTTCATACACTATCTGAGGTATTTATTTTCTAATTTTTTTTTCCAACTTCTAGCTATGCCTCGTCACATGCACAATTCTGAGACCAATTGCCAAATTAAGAAGGGGGGAAGATATATCATTTTTTGTTTTATGTGTTCACAAAATCATTATATTTGATTCTTTTAAACTTTACCTGTACTTTTATACACTTCTTTCCATCCTTCGCTTTGAGTGATGTGACAACCTTGAAGGAGCTATTATTTCACACATAACATGCAAAGGTGGCTAGTATGAACTCTGTGGAGTAATTATGAATAGTTAATGTGTGATATATTTTTAGATTTTCACTCATATTTCCTTAAGAGCTCGCATTTCCAAAATTCCAGAACCTTCTGTATTTGAATTTTCATGTAGCTTACCACTTCACGCACTCCTTGTCCAATCCTTTGTAGTGTGTTTGAATTTTCTCCAATATTGTTATGAGTAGTCTAATAATCTAAAGATGGGAGGAGATCTCATCCAGTGTGAACCCACAATGCATGATATTTTATTAAATGATCAAGCATGTATGCCATATTTCCAAACAAGAGGGTGGCTTGATTATATTCAGAGAGTCACCAACTGGAATGGTGCGATAGCATTGTAGTTTTTAAGCACACTTAAGGAAGGAGTGGCCATGGTTAAGGGACTAAGGGTACAGTTTTCACAGGCAGTTGTGGCCAACATTATGAGTCTACCGCAAGGAGAAGAGTTCTCAGAAAACCTTGATCCAACAACCTTTAGGGCATAGTTTACTTTGCACTCAGATCCACCGCTGGATGTTGGCAGAAAGTAAGGTACGCACAGGATGTCTTTTCCAGGCCCCTTTAGTGTGCAGTCCACATTATCAAATACTTTACTTGTGAGGGATGGCATACATTCTTGCATTCTGTTCACTTTAAGTTCTTGAGTTGTCTACGACATGATAATCGACCTATTACTGTACCCAATTTCATGTTTAATATTTTAAAGAAGAGGGCTTCTCTAGTGCAAGAAGGTAAGCTTAATACTATCTCACATCACTGCTTAATTAATTTAATTGTTGAGAAAGCTTTGAGAGAACAGTTGGAGATTTCATGGGAAGATTTTCTATTAGAAGGATTTAAGGAACAAACCCTAGAGCCTATATGGCAAAGAGTTGGAAAGAGAATTCAAATTGAACATGGGGTCAAGAAAATCATTGTGAAACTTGGTCTGGAGTCTTCCTCGAAGAAAAAGTATAGGATTAAGACTCCTGAAAGTCCCCCTCAGTTTTCTACTTCTGGGTCAGCTCAGAATGAGGAAAAGGAGAAAACCTCCATAGAAAAAACTACTTCATCAAAAAGGGTTTATTGGAGGAAAGTAAATAAAAGAAGAAAAATGGTCCCCAATAATAGTCGGGAGACAAAAGAACAATCTCCTGTAGCTTCAAACACTCCTAGAAAATGTAAAATTCTTGAAAAGGAAGCTAGAAACCCATTGAGAAGGAGTGGTAGAAGGAAGCAAAATGTGTCCACAGATATACCACCAGCAAGGACAATTATTGAACCTGAAGTTCCCGAGTCAAGGAGAGAGGAACCTAAAAATAGTCAGCAAGATTTTCTTGATAAGTTTCCTAAGGTCAAAAAAGAATAGGTTCTTGTGAGTCAAATGAATAAAGAATGCATCATAATTAGAGATGACTCCAGCTCCAACAAGTAGGATTTTTAGGTTCCAAAGAAGAGGTTCATCTTCCAGGGGTCCTCAGATAGTTAACAACTTTAGTGATTTAGAAAATGATGAGAGAAACTGGAACCACCTCCTGTAGCAGCAGGGAAGAATTTGTTCAAAGAAAACCCTGATGTTAACATGAATTTTCTTAATAAAGTAGTAGAGAAGTGAGCGAGGGTTTGGACGCATTGGCTTCTATTGTGTAGTAGTGTAGTACTATAGAAAGATCTATGGTGGTGTGGAAGGATCCCATGAAAGATATGAGTTTGAATAATGGTAAGTCCCATGTTTCACATTCAGCAGAAAACCCTTGTGTCAATATTATGTCGGATGCTTCTTGCTATGTGTCCTTGTTGTCTATTATTTTCTAGTTGTCTAAACAATTAGTTACAAAGAGGGAAAAATGGAAGCAACAAAAGAAAGAATTGAATAGATTCATTGACCAACATTATCAAGAATCCCTTGAAAAAGAAGAGGAAGTGGAGAAACTCCATGTAAAACTCAATAAGGTAACATCCCTTATACCTAAGTTAATGAGCTATAGGTCTCCATCTCTTGTGTATGCCATATTGATGGAATATGGATGAAGTGACTGAGAGGGGGGGGGGTGAATCAATCAACCATAAAACACTTCACTATTATTTCTTTCCAGATCCCTTAGGATATCTTAATGAATATTATCTGTTTAACACTCGATAAATAGATTACAGTAACTTGGTAGATGCAGAGAGTATTAGTAAAATTATCTTTTAGATATTCATCACCACTTGTATATGATTAAGATAACTATTAAGAACACAAGAGACACAGGATTTAACGTGGAAACCCAATATGGGAAAAACCAGCAATGTATCTAGATACTGATTTTCACTTTTCTGAAGTGATGCCCGGTTAGAAGCCAACCCGGTAAAAGGTTACAAAAACACACTATTAGGTGTGACCTTGTTAGAGGATTTAATCACCCTGCTAGGAGTGGCTTGGTAAGAGGTCTTGAGAACAATTCAATGGAATTGTCACCTCATTAGAGGATTTACAATATGGTTGTTAAACCAACTCGGTTAAGAGATTTAGAATTCACTGTTACAATGATAAAAAGGTAACAATGAAAATGACCTGTATAATAATGCAACTGCCTTGCTGATTACAGATCTCTGTTCTGTATAAGTGAGATCCTTCCTGATCGAATATATCTCTGCTGCTCCTCAAGGATATCTGGTCATCCTTCACAATTTCGCACACACCTTTCTTGTCTTTCTTCTATATATCTTCTTCTATATCTCTTTTTTATTTTTCACACTTGACCTTTTATTTATATGATTTTAGATTTGTCAAATCAGCATTACTTAGTATAACAGTCGGCTGAATTAAGCAAACTTTATTTGCAAAGATCCTTCAAGGGCCGACAGTGCTCGGTGACCATAATGAAATTTTCTACAATCTTTTGGAGACTGAGAGAACTCGGTAAACACTAATAATCCTTTTTCTTTGATAACTGAGTGAACTCGGTAAATGCTAACTTTTCTTTGACAATCGAGTGAACTCGGTAAATGCTGATTTTTCTTTGATAACCGAGTGAACTCGGTAAATGTTGATTTTTCTTTGATAACCGAGTGAACTCGGTAAATGCTAATTTTAATGCCAGGTAGACCGATTCAGCTCGGTAAGTACTGATTGTTGCGGACTATGACATTGTGTGACATCAAAGACAATACATAATTTGAGTAGCAATTTTCTTCAGACAATTGTTTCCAACACATATTTCTTAAGGAGAAGCTTCTAAATTACCAAATGACTTGCATAATGAAAGATAGGTCTCCATTGTTACAAGAACCCCTTGATTTTTCCCAATCTTTTCATAACTCTCCTACAACCATTAAAAATTTATTGTGTGAGCTTTTTCTCCACAACCTAGCTGTCCCTAATGATAGAGTTTAGAATCCCTTATTGTATGTTGGGGATATCCAACTAAGAGCTCCCATGTCATTGATTCAAAATGAAATCAATCCAGAATCCCAAGCCAAAGTGTATAGAGAGTTGGAGGAAAAAATTCCTCTCTATCTAAGACCAGAAACCAAGGAGCCTAAAACCTATTATTATGACTGGTTAAGGATTGCTCCTTCAGATTCGGGGAGTAAACTCATTTACCCTCTTCAGAATGCAGCTTTTGATGAATATGATCAGATAGTTGACATTGAGTTGCCAAAAGCTATGAACTCTATTCAGTGGCAATGGATCAATTTGACTAAGGAATTAAGGAATAAGGAGCCACATTCACCTCTTAACTTCAGTATGGAAAATAGACGTGCACCATGGTACATTTCCTTGGGGAGAGTGCGGCAGAGTTTTTGGATTACCCTCACATCTCAGCTGCCCTTACTCAATTCCCCTTTGTTGGAAAATTTAGAAATCTTAGAAAATTATGGTATGGAGGGGGAAGTGAATAGGTGGGAGAAGCACGGGGAAACCAAAGGATTTTATTGGAGCTATGCAAAGGGAGGTAGTGGATAGAAATTAGCTGTAGACTACAAGATGACAACAAGACTCAAAAATATTATGTTTGCTGTGGGACCAGAAAAAGGTCAAGTTGGGGGGCAATGATGAGCCCAGTTTATGGCTATTTAGTTTATGATTTTCTGGTTAAGACTTGAGAATTTCATGAGTTTTTCATAGACATCATTCAGACTTTCTATGTTTTGATGCTATGCTTATGTGTTTAATTTGATACTCTTAAGATTGAAAGAATATGCTGAATATATATGTATTACATGGTTATGTATGATGAAATCTGGTATTCTTTCCATTCTACATTAATGGGGTAGTGTCTCTTGTACTTGTGTGATGAAGATAATGTTAAAGTAGGAAAAATTATTGTGAATCTTTATCTTGGGTACGCATTGCGGTTTTTGTGTGTGCTAATCTCTTGCAGGAAATGATAAGTCAGGAGGCAAGGAAGATTTAGCATCAACAAATGAAGTAGCATCATCAAGAAAAATAATTGTTTTCAAGATTCATAATGATTCCACCATTTCTAGCTGGTAAAGATTACTATTGCAAATTGGGTCAATTCAACTTGTAGTTGTTTTGGAAGAAATCTAGCAATCATGCATTCCTATAGACCTACATAGTTGAATGCAGTTTACTCCTGCATTAATTGATGTTGTTTCTCTTGTAACTGAAAATTTTTCATATCCATGTATTGGAGAATCCTAGTCTTTAGGAGTTCTATTTTTAAAGTTGTTCATAAATAAGTTGGAGTTCGTGATTCCTAGTTAGTTAGTTGTTCAGGAAATCCTTTTTGTAATCTAGCAAATAGAGAATACAACTTTGTTACTGAAACATGTACTTATTTTTTTATGAATGAATGAATGAATGACATTTCTAGATCTTAACCTTTGAGTTTTTGGTCTATTCACTCTTCCTTGGTGGCCCACACAAAAGGTGAGTTCATTTCATGATTAAGTAGGAATTACACTGAAGTTTTCTTGAAGTATTTAATACTCTGTTGCTCCTGTAGCCACTTGGTAACATAACCATTAGTTGTTCCCTGCAGCATAGATGCATAGTTAGTTTACTAGTTGAAACATTTCTTTAAGCTCTAGGTTAAACTGTTGTTCTAATTCTTAATATATATTTCCTGCAATATTTCCTTTTCTTTAGTTGTGATGACTTTGCAAATGGACTAGAGCATATGCTTTGTAGTCACCATTTCAAGTTTACATTCCCGGGTTGATAAATCTAATGAGTTTATTATGCTATTTTAAGTGTGATACTTGATGATGTTTAACCATAGAATCATTGTAAAGGGATGTCCAATCCTTTGTTACTAAGGTATTATACTGACCAATCATTAACTAGCTTAAATATTCAGACATAAAAAATCATGAAGTTAACTAGCATTTATAGGAAAGTAGAGTATATAACCTTTTGAATCACTTGCAAACTATTTTGGCATCCATTTATGGTAACCTCATAAGATCAACAAATTTCCTTACAATTCTTTTTCATTTTCTAGAATTACAATAAGAATACAACACTCAAGTATCAAGAATCCATGACCATTTTCTAAATACATCTATTTGAACCACATGGACCTTACAAAACATAAGTAATCTATTCAGACAATCATTTCTTGAAGAAGGATGTACTCTTGAAAATTAATATAGTGGGGTTATAGAAAACATACCCTTTTATGTCTAGTACTCAAGTTTGATATTAGGAAAACATTAGAACAAGAAACACAATGTACATTCAATTATTACAAATAGGCCAAGAATGAGTTATGGGGTTCTTAGTGAGACAACCTAGGGCTTATATTTCTACCCGTATCATAAAGTTAAGAATGCTTTTCTTCCTAAGGGTTTACTTTTCTTCTGATGGGTTCTAGCCTTTGCAAAATCAGTTATCAGAGTTGTCTCATTTGAGACCCCTCAGAGTCATTACTCGGATTTATTTCTCACATATTCCCCATGGGAACTTTCTTGTTGAGATGATGAGGGAGAATCTTGAGCTCTCTCCTTAGATCCTCCACAGTGCTGGGAGGCATCTTGGAGGAGTGATACAACATAAGTATAGATATTGAATTGACTTTTAATTAATGAGAAGAAGTGACTAAGTTAAACACAAATAGACACTAGAGCTCCCAGTGTAGCAACCTAGGGCTCTGATACCAAATGTAATGCCCCACCAAGGAACCCATAAGGAATATGTCAAAATTTAAAGAAAAGAAACTAATTTTTTAAAAAAAACATTATTAACATCTCATTGATTACATCTACAAATAAACATTTCCTTAAAGGTTCCCTTATTGAATCTTTCGCCAATATTAAAACCAATTGTATTCTGTTAATTGACTAATTGAATTCATTTCCTTTACCTAATTTACATAACATTCACTTTTAGAAATGAAATAGAAACACACCACTTATCTCATAAACTAAATACATTTATCCTTTCCTCTTTCATTTGTTTTCCCCTTAACCTTATCTACACATTACTCATTTGCACTTTCAAAACATAAATAATCTTTCCATCTAAAACCCTTACTTTCCATTTTCCATTTCAATGATCCGAATAGGGAAAGGGTAAATCATTTAACCTTTAATTGCTTTCAATCATAAACCATCCACTGAATCATTTCTATCACAATTCTAACTACCACAAAATTATCATCTATGACATTGTATACATCTAGCTAAGGATTGAGATTTAAACCTACTTTTAATAACCTCTCATCATACACATAGGAATATACAGTTAAGAGCATTAGAAATGAAATTACATCTTTACACTACTTTCAATAACATTTCATGTTACTTTCCCTTAACATAGATTTTCACCATACCACATATTAAAATAATTTTCCCTTTAGAAGTTTACATCCATCAGTACTTTGTATTACAAAGGTTTGCATAGAACCATTACTTTGTGCAAGACATAAGTAAACATGAATTTTGGAAATCATTGCTTTCAATTACATTTTAAGACTCACAATAGAGATAGGATAGGAAATACCTAACTATAATACTTAATTGATTTACCAATATACAATCCCTTTTTGAAATTCCTGAAACTACTCTTCCCATATACATAACTTCTTTCTTAAAATTTCCAATTACAATTACTTCACATGGCCCGAAGGCATACAAAGAGATAATTACATCAAGTTTCCCAAGGGCTTACAATACATCTTTACATCTTGATTACAAAAGATAAAGACAGATGATATAATAAAGGAAATCTTCACCACTGATCAAATCAGAATCCCAAAATCCAAGCCACGACATGAACCACAAACAATACCTTGAAAGAGATTTACCACCCAACTATGTGAAACTAGAAAAGTTCCACCCCCCATGCTAGGAGATAGAACCAAGGTACTCTCAAGACCTTAAGGATATCTAAGGCCAAATACATCAAGAAACCAAAAACTCAAAAGAGAAACAGTAAAGCATACAAAACATCATCATGCTACAACATTGATGTCAAGGTTCTAGATACCACCTCAGTGAGTGTCATCGCACAACCTGTGTATTGGGATCCTCCCTAGTAACCATGTAACCTTGGCCCCCCTTTATGAATAGGAATCCTATCCTGGTAGCTACCCATGGTCCCAGTACTCCAACAGATTTGTGTGGCATTATTATATTTTCTTTCATTATCTTTTGAAATCCCCCCTTCCCAAGTTAATTTTAAAGGTTATCACTTGATTAAAAACTCACCCATAGGATCATCTAGCAACCACTTTGGGTTCCAACACCAATGGTGAGCCACTCACCTAGGGTATCTAGTCCCCTACCCCATCACAAGCCAAAGATGCAAGATTACACAATCAAAGGTCTTTTTTATAGGTCTAGGGAACTCTCTTGTGCTCTCAGGCCCTCGGGATGAGTCCTAGCCTTAACACATGTACAAATAACTTAATGGAAAGAATTGTAAGTACAAAAAACATCATACACAATATTATAACACATCCTTAACAAGGAAACACTTCACATGTTCCAATTCACAGGTTTAGGGAACTCTCCTACATAGTCAGGCCCTCAGGATGAGTCCTAACCTTATCCATTTGCATAGTAGGAATCATGGGAAGGATGTCCAACACAAGACACCTTAAATGAAACATTGTAACTCAACTCATGCATCAATTTAACATTATTAGGGGTGAAATGGTGCAAGCCAATGTAAGTATCAAATAATAGGTATCATAGACCAAACCCTAAGCTAAAAGTGGTCAAAATGGACTCCTATGACCCCAAAAAATCCCATGCGAGTATTCATAAAGTCCCATACATGTACACATAACCTCTCGTATGAGCATACATACAAGATCATGCGAGTATACATAACCTACCATATGAGCATACATATAGGCTCATACGAGTATACATAACCTCCCATATGAGAATACATATAGGATCATATGAGTTTACATACCCTCCCATACAAGCATACTTATAGGCTCATACAAGTATCAATATAGGCTCTTACGAGTGGAAATACAGGCTCGTACGACAATGACTTAAAAAAAAACACTCAAAATTATCTAAAAATGTAAGTTTAAGATGTGGAGAGTGCTTGGGGAAGGTTCTTTGAGGCATACCTGATTCAGGTACCTTATTACCACATCCAAATAACCTCCTCAACACATCATAAAACTCAAAACATCAACAAAAGATCAAAATTGAAACATAAAAGTATAAATCTGCTAGTGTCACAAGAAGGAAAACTGACTGCACTTCTTCCCTAATCCATCCTAACCTTCCCTAACCTTCCCTAAACTTCCCTAAACCATATATACATAGATAAATACATCCAATAAAATTCATAAGAACAATCAGAAGACTTCAAGGAAGGGATTTGAATAAAAAATCTCACAGACATATTCATAAACACTTCTCGTATGCAATAACTTTTTAATAACCAAATAACAATCTAATTATTCATATAACCATAGTAGATTTAAAACACACATGAATACATTATGTAATTCATAAAAACATACACACATAAGCCTACAAGCAAGAAAGTGATTATTCTTGGTTCCAGCTACTACCTGGAGTCCTACAAAGAATCCCTTCCAAATTTCAATCACAACAACCTTCCAAGCTTGAGTGATGATAGCCATCCTAGATGATCTTCCCTTAGAGAAAATTCTTCCTCATCCTTCTAAGAACAATTTCACCAACCCTTCAAAACCAGAGCTATCAAAAAATGCAATTATGGAAAAACCCCCAAAATTTATTTACTTCCAGAATTCTCCCCAAATTTCCTCCAATATTTCTCTCCTTCCCAAACTCCTCCCACACCAATAATTTATCAAAACAATACATGGATGGAGTAGTTTCTTTATGGGAAGGAACTACTCCAACTACTATAGTTAATTGCATTTAATTAATCAATACCATAAGAAACTTTAAAATCTTTTATTTTTAATTAGCTTATTCACCTAAACAAGACCATAACAAGAAAAGGAACACAAGAGTTCTCAAATAACTCACATAGCCCAATTGGAAACAAACTAGCCTAACTCTTAGGAGGTCTCAGGTTTAAATCTCCTAGGTAGCTAGTTTCACCGAAATGAGCCTAATTTTACTTAATTATTCTTTTATTTAATAATCATTATTTACATATTAAAGATACAATTATACTTGCAAGTAAAAATACTTAGTATATAATATTTATATATGCATAAGTATATATGTGTGCACCCATATATACATATACATATATAATACACATCCGCACAACAACAATTTGATAATTTTTAAGGCACGCTCAAACTTGTGTAGGCGGGTGGAGTCGATGCCTGGTACCTACATCCTGCAACACCAAATGAGTACACCAACATATATATATATATATATATATATATATATATATATATATATATATATATATATATATATATATATATATATATATATATATATATGCACAACAAATGACAAACAAGGAGGGAGAGTGTGACATCCTGTGGATATCTTATAGGAGTAACTATGACTACATCTCCCCATCCCACACTCACATCAGACAGTATAATCAACAAAGTATAAATGGATCAGTATGGTTAGCTCCTGAATAATCATTACTCCATATTATATAAAAATAACGAATGCTAATATAATTATGTAAATTTAAATCATTTACTAACTTTCATAAACTAGTTTTATTAGCAAACATGTACTCATAATGTCTCATTATCTAATCAATATAAACAAATCATATAATCTTTAATATTCAATGTAGTAATCATGTCTAGCCTCGAGTATAACAAGTAGCATCTTTAGAGTGGGTAACACATCTAACCCTTAAGTGGTTATAATCAATCAACCTAAGATAATCATAAACATTGATAGTGAGTATCTCACAAAGAAACATATGGGTCTATCAGGTGATCCCCATCACATTAAGGTCCTAAAATATTAGGGACACATAAGAAGATATAAAGGAACATACCTATGCAATATTTATCATTCCCCAAACTTAGTATGTGAAGTTATAGTGGTTTGGAAGAGAGTTGGGTTAAGCAACCACCTCAAGAAGGATCATTCTCTTATAATGATATTTTATTGCAATGTGATTTGTCTTCAAGTGCATTATTGTATTCTTGGAAATGTTTATTGTACTAGTATTATCACAATGGATAAAAACTGATTCTATGACCTTCTCATGAATTCCCTCAAGAATATGTTTTATCCTTATCACTTGCTGACAATTAATAGCATGAGCAACATACTTTGCATCTATAGTAAATTGTGAAATACAATTTTGATTTTTAGTAGTCCAGGAGACTAATGTTACACTACCAACCTTCTTCCAATCATAACTTAGTTACCAATCAACACAAATAGTAGTTGTCACACACTAGACATCTAGAGACAAATCTAAGTCTCCCATAAGAATCACACCAACTAATTTGACACAAAAATAAAATCATCATTCCTTGCCTTCAATATATTCTTCTTGTCTACTTGACATCCTTTAAACAATGATAACCCACTACAAACATAATATAAACATATGTGGTCATGGATATATCATCTAGATACAATACATAAGATTTCTTCATGATTGCACACATGAGCTCATAACATAGCTTGAGATCCAACCTCTTAAACATATCTCTTCATAACATGAACATTATCAACCAATTAGTCATAAAATTGACATAAATGAAAAACTCATAACTGATTTACCTATCATTAAATACGTACCAATATTCATTAATGAAACACTTAGCATCACTGCATCAATTATGCTAACAAAGAGAGTTTGAATAAGAGCAAGAAATGACCATGGATCCTCATGAAGCTAGGTTTTTTAGGGTCAATTCCAAGATTGAAAAGAGGCCAAAGATTGAAGTTTTGACATTTTCTAGAAATATGATTCTAGAAGAGTTAATCAATTGCATAAATGATATGGGGGAGTACTTTGAGTTTAAGGAAATAGAAGATCCTAAGAGGGTCAAATTCGCAAAGGCCAAGATGAAAGGTCATGCTCAAATTTGGTGGAGAGAGGTTCATTTGGAGAGAAATAGAAGAGGAAAGGAGAAGATAAAAAATGTGGGATTAGATACTGGACAAATTGAAGAGATAGTTCATTCTTGTTGTCTATGAGATTGATTTTCTAAAGAAAATGCAATGGTTGAAGCAAGCATGAAAATTTGTCCAGGAGTATATGGAAGAGTTCTATTGAGTCTTCATCGGGATGAGTCATTTTGAAGCTAACAAGGAGAAGGTTTCCCATTACATAAATGGGTTGAGGCTGATTATTCAAGAAGAGTTGATAATGTGATGTAGGAATATCTTGGGTGTAAGGGAAATTTTTTTCCCTGGAGGTTCACTTTGGTTATATCAGCCTTCTAGTAAAGTCTCATTGCAAGATCAAGTCTAGTTTTGAAGATATTGAAAATTTCCAATAGTGACAGTAGGGTACAGAAACTTTGAACATAGTTTTGAAAGCTTTAGAGGCTCTGAATGGGGTCAAAAATTTGTCTGAATAGAGCTTGCACAATTAATAATTATAGAGCACTTTGCACCATTTCTGAAATGGGTTAATAGTAGCCAATCAGGTTAACCGACGATGACTTATGACCTTCGGAAGTTGCACTACCTAAAATAGAAGAAAATGAATTTCTTTCAAAATTTCTTTTGAGTTCTAAAAGTTGTTTTGAGTTGACTCTAATGTAATAAAAAATGAAAAATAAAATAAATCTAGAGGTGGTCAGCCTCAATGGCTAAAATTCTAGAGCCTTCCCAGGTGGTGAAAAATTGCCTATAAAAGGAAGGCCCGTAGTGTGTTCTAGGGGAGTTGTGGGTAGTTATTTGAGGCTTTTTCTTACGTAATATTGTAAGGAAGATGCCCATGTGGCTTTTCATATTGTATTTTAAAAATTTTTAATTCCATACTTATTGTATTTATGAAATAGAAGAGGAAAGGAGAAGATAACAGGGTGGGACTAGATACTCGACAAGTTGAACAGATAGCTCATTCTTATTGTCTATGAGATTGATTTTATAAAGAAAATGCAATGGTTGAAGAAAGAAGAAAAATTTGTCCAGGAGTATACATAAGAGTTCTATTGAGTATTTATCAGGATGAGTCATTATGAAGCTAACAAGGAGAAGGTTTCCCATTACATAAATAGGTTGAGATTGATTATTCAAGAAGATTTGATAATGGAAAGAATGTCTACCATTGAAGATGCATATCAATTTTCTTTGGAGATAGAATAAAAAATGAACAAGAAGTTTGAGAGAAAGAAAAGTGGAAGAGGTTGTGGTGGAAAGCCTAGTGGATGGTCTTGTGGAGGCCAAAATGAAGATCAGAAGAAGAATGGTGTCTCTAGTAGTAGTCAGAATCATATGGAAAATAATTTATATCACCCTCACGATCAAACTAACATAGATCAAAGAGGGAGAGGAAGAGGTCAAGGACCAGGAAGAGGAGGTTTTCATGAGACATTTTTCCATTATAGAGAAGAAGGCCATAGAGCTTATGAGTGTCCCCAACGTCAAGGGATAAAATATGGAAGACCATATGGAAATACATGAGTTGCACATGTAGATGAAGATGTTAAGTCATCACATTCTGACGATGTTGAAAGATGAGAGGTCCTTGTTACTAGAAAATCCTTGATAAATGATGAGAAGAAACCTGAGAAAAGAAAAAAAAAATCATGCAAGGTGTAAGTGTAATGGTAAAGTATGCAATATCATTATTGATAGTGGTAGTATTGATAACCTTGTTGCAGAGGACATGGTTGAAAAATTGAAGTTAGAGAGGAGAAGCATTTGAATCCCTACCTAATTTCTTGGTTGCAGAAGGATCACAAGGAGTTGGTCAATGAGCAATGTCTGGTAAAGTTCAAAATTGGAAACTAGCATGATGAGGTATTGTGTGATATTATTCATATGGATGTTTTTCATCTATTGTTAGGGATACCATGGCAATTTGGTCATTGTGTAGTACATGATGGGTATGAAAATACCTACTCCTTGACAAAGGATGGATTCTGACACAAGTTGAAGTCATTGAAGGAAACAAAGGAAAATCTATGTACTAATACAGTAATATGTTTAGTTGATGGAAGGAAGTTTTTAGAAGGCACGAAGCATGAGCATATGTATTTTTATTTAATTGCAAAAGTTGATAAAGAGGAAGCAGAATATGTATCTGTGGAAGTTGTAGATTTTTTGAATTATTTTCAAGATATTGTATGTGATAATGTGTCTGATGGGTTTCCACCAATAAGAAAGATTAGTCCTCAAATGGACTTGACTCTTGGAACTAGTTTTATGAATAAGGCATCCCATAGAATTGTTAGGCCCAAAAGGAGGCAAGCACAACTAAGAGAGGGGGTGAATCAATTGTGTGTACCTAATTACTTTTATTTCAATTTAGTCACTTAGATTTAAAAGATAAACAATAATGCAAGATCCATAACACAAAGCATAGAACATAAAGATTTGTTTACGAGGAAACTCGGTTAAGGGAAAACCCCAGTGAGAGTCAAACCTACTAGATGAGTGTACTCTATTAAAAGTATATTTTAGTTAAGAGAAAAATAGAGAACAAAGAATGCACTTGCAACCATGAGCTTACAAACCAATCTATAGGCTCTCTGCCCAGAGCTCACTACTCACAATACAATCTCAGATCTGGCTCTGAGTCAGGTTCATCGATCTATCTTCAATTACAATGGGCTCGATATACAATCCTTTACAACTGAATTGAAAAATATAATCTCCTATGCCAATATAGTTCTAATGAATTAAAAAATCTTCCTTTAGTGAAAAAACACATATACACAATCCTCTCTCTTTCATACATTCTCTCAATTAAAAAATGATCTCTCATTTATACCAATTACAAATAATAATCAACAACTAGGTCAGTTAAGACCTAATACAATAAAGATATAAATATTATGCTCAATCTCCAATGTGATCAAAATAAACTTTTCTAATGACTTATATAGGACCCAAACCTTCAAACTCAAACATGCACAAGTGTTATCAAAGTAGCATAAAGAATTGCAACATGTTACTTCATCAAGTCAACTAGGACCTGAATGAAAAAATGCCAACACACTACCAAAGAAGAAAATTTGATTATCTCAACCAATGCAAACCAACAACACGATCATCACACAATCCAAGAACACCAACAAGAAACATGAATACCATCCTAAGCATTCACATCATCTCCAATATGAAATATAAACTCATCTTTATCTCTAATCAACGGGAACACTAAGATACCAAACTCAGACATAAAAAAAGATGGCTTGTTGTACTTTGAGTCATGCACAACACCAACTGTGAACACAACGATAAGGACACATGAAATCACTAGCTTCGCAACCTCTGAAAAATCAAATCCAAGTTATGCCAAACCAAATACTCATCCACTATTCTCAGGAACAACATGACACCAGTAATCATAAACTCAACCATATCTTACTCAAACTATTGAACCGACTTATCCAAACCTCTATAGATAATCTATAGACATGACAAAACAATACCTCACCATCGCATCTCAAGATCTTCAACATAAATTCTAGAAATAATCCTTATCGGTCCTCCTAAACACATTATCTGAGACAACAAGAAGTATGTTGACATCAATGAAAAAATATTAATGGCAGCACACCCAAATCCAAAACTCTGACATTTTCAACAATATTCCAACAATCTCCCCATTTGGCATTGATGGCACCATATGTAGTTAAAAACCAATCAGTGCACAAATTCAATTCTTTATCCACCTATGTAATATCCCGTTCTCCGAAATGAAATTTAATAATAATAATATTAAAATATAAGATTAAATAAATATAATTATAATTAAATATATATAATTATAATTATGTTGATAAATTAAATTATATATATATATATATATATATATATATATATATATATATATATATATATATATATATATATATATATATATATATAACAAGAGATTTAGTAACAATAATATTAAATAGAATTAAGATATTAAATTAATAAATAATAATAATATGTATAATCAAATATTCGATTATCATACATCTAAAATATGTAATTATTAATATAGTTATAATAACATAATAATTATTATTTATAATTACCTTGTAATGAGGCATGTATTAAAAGATATCATGGACAGCGATTACCTCCAACTAAGAGGTACGATTGAAGTATAACAAGTGGCTATGTTATTATCTAACCTGATTATGAACTGGTTTTGAGACACACATATTCATCGTGTCTATTCATCTATGAATCACAAGTATATCATGAGAATCGGCTTATTCTTTCAAAGTAGGGAAGATAGATTTGAATATATAACAGTCCCTTGTGGACCTCTCGGCTAGAGGAACCGACTGCCAACAGTCAGCGACTTCTTCTCACCCATTGATCAAACAAATACAGTCAATATTTCAAACACAGATTTGTTAGAGAAATAACATCGTATGTACCCAACATCCAATCAGTAAGAAATAACAGTCTGCACTGAAGGATGCCATCGACATTCTCAGTATACAGCCATCAACTGATAATTCACACCATTAATTGGAACATCACATGTGAATAGAGTAGAACAAGTCTGCAGTCACAAGGGGGACCAAATATTAGAAAATGATAAAAGAGAAATAGTATTAGGGATAAACAACTCCATTATCGAATTGGTAAGAGATTCATTGCACATTCCGAAGACAAGTTAGAAACAACGATAATCATCCCTATTACGAATTCATAAGATGTTCACTCCAGTAATATTTGCAATTGGAATCGATTTGATCTATACAGATCAAATCAACATTAAAACTCCTTTATCCAAAGCATATGAGGGTTCCCAAATATAACTTCTGCCATACAAAGGATATAATCAGTTTGGGATATAGCAGATATAGCCTGCATTGTTATATTGGCATTCAATAACTAAGTCTTCTTGTTATAAGCAGTACTATCTCATCTCATGTATTAAGTTTGATATCATAGAAGTTCTAAACCATTTGGTATTGCCATCAAACTATCTCGTAGAGGAATTGACATATTGATTTCAAACCAAAGGATTATAACAGAAGTATTGTATCATCAATGCAATTTGCTATAACTTGGAGATAGCAGATAAATGCATTGACTATTCTTTTATCATTATAATTAGGAAGAAGCCTCATAAGTTGGAGTTATAAGAATTTAACACACATTACACGAGTGCATGAGGAGGAATTACAGTGGTATCTGAGCATAATCCTACCATCCTGTGAGCCGGGCTTATGCAAACTTACGAAAGAATAAAGAAAAATACAATGAACATCCTAGCCAATGAGATAAGGTCCTATATGGAACAAACAAACCAAACTCTGATAATTCAAATGGAAAAATCAAATCAGGCTCTCCTCCAAGCCTTACAAAACATGGAAAACTCAATCAATAATTTGAAAGGTTATCCCTCCCATGAAAGGAACACTAGTTCGAATCACTCATAAAATTCATCATACCAGGCATTAAAAATGAAATTCAGCACAACATGGCATCAAGCAATTCATTCCATTTTTAGGAATAAGAGTACCTTGATTTATATTTAATTCAGATGAGTTCTTATATACACCAAAGGAAGAGTGTGTTATAGAAAGGATTATAATGAAGAGATTATTTGTGACTAGGTTTTTATCAGATATATAGAGGAATAAGGAAGACAGGGAAAAAGATAAATTTCACGTCAAAAGAGTTACCATCATTGCAACAAAATATATTGGAGGCATAAAAATATATTGGAGGCATGGAAAGGGGATTGAGGAAACAAACCCAAATCAGAATTATAAGAAAAATAGGAGGACAAATCATCATAGGGAGATGACAGACGATAGTATCTGATAAAAAGAACATTACTGTGGTCAACAAATAATTAGCAAGAGACATCTTTTGGCATGATACACCATATATAATACAATCAATATTTACACAAGCTAACCAAGAGTGCAGGAAATTCTTCTAGTCAACAACGTAAGACCTTGAATTAAACTCTTTCAGAGTATTACAAAAGATACACTAAGATATAAACTCATATTTATCTCTGAGCAACAGGAACACTAAGATACCAAACTCAGACATAAAAAAAGATGTCTTGTTGTACTTTGAGTCATGAACAACACCAAATGTGAACACAATGATAAGGACACATGAAATCACTAGCTTTGCAACCTCTAAAAAATCAAATCCAAGTTATACCAAACCAAATAATCATCCACTATTCACAGGAACATCATGACACTAGTAATCATAAACTCAACCATATCTTATTCAAACTATTGAACCAACTTATGCAAACCTCTGTAGATAATCTATAGACATGACAAAACAATACCTCACCATTGTATCTCAAGATCTTCAACATAATATCTAGAAATAATCCTTATCGGTCATCCTAAACACATTGTCTGAGACAACAAGAAGTATGTTGACATCAACGAAAAAATATTAATGGAAGCACACCCAAATCCAAAAATCTGACATTTTTAACAATATTCTAACAATCTCCCCATTTGGCATTGATGGCAACATATGTAGTTAAAAACCAATCAGTGCACAAATTCAATTCTATATCCACCTAATCGCTCTAAAACTCTATAAGAATGCTCCGCCTAAGGAGTAGTCAACAAAATTCATCAATCTAGAAAATCATGTTCTCATAGATTCCCTGGACTAATGTTATCCTTATAATCCTTAGCTCTGATCTAGAGGGGCTATCACCCCAATATTTTCCGTAAGATACTCAAAAATATCCTTCAGAAAAGGCTTTGTAAAGATCTCAGCAATTTGTTCCTTAGAAGACACAAATTCTAACTTCACTTCTGTTTCATTTACCTTATCCTTCAAGACATGTTACTTAATAGAAATATGTTTTGTCTTTGAATGCAAAACAAGATTCTTTGAAATATTTATAGCACTAGAGTTATCACAGTGAATAAAACTAGGTTCATAAATGTTTATCCTTATGTCCTTCAACACTTTCTTCATTCAAATAGCTTGATTATAGTTAATTGCAATAGCAACATAGTCAACTTCAATAGTAAATTGAGAAATACAATCCCGCTTCTTACTAGTCTAAGAAACTAATTTCTTACCCAAGAAGAATGCACCTCCACTAGTACTTTTTCTATCATCCATATCACCCGCTTAGTCAGCATCAATGTATGCACATAGAGTGAAGTCATCATATTTTTCATACCATAAACCATAATCAACTATACCCTTCAAGTATCTAAAAATTATTTAAACAACAACCACATGAGATTCCTTTAGTTCATCTTGAAATCTTGCAGCAATTCCAATAGCATTTGATATGTCTAGTCTAGAGTGAGTTAGATATTACAGTCCATCGATCATAGATCTATACAATGTCTAGTTAACATAAGAAGAAGAATCATCCTTCAGCAGCTTACAACCAGTAACCATAGCGGATCCCACCCGTTTTGAATCTTCCATACCAAATTTCTTCAATAATTATCTAACATACTTAGACTAAGTAATGAAAATTCCTTTATCTAGCTATGTAACTTGCAATCCAAGAAAGAGTTTCATTTCATCGATCATAGAAATCTCAAATTATTTTTGCATTTCATTGGCAAAACATGTACTCAACTCATCATTTCCATCAAATACGATATCATCAACAAATATTTTAGAAATCAATACATTAACATTAACTATTTTGAAATATAAATTATTGTCTATCATACCTTTGCTAAAACCAATCTTTGTCAAATACCTATCCAATGTAGCATACTAGACTCTAGGAGATTGTTTGAATCCATAAAAGGCTTTCTACAATTTACAAACCATATATCCTAATTTGGTTAGAGTAAAATCATCAGGCTTCTCAATATAAATATCTTCCTCTTATTCACCATTTAAGAATACCAACTTAACATCCATCTAATAGACATTAAATTTCTTATAAGTTGCATATGCAAGAAGTAGTCTAACAGCTTCAAGTCTAGCAATACGAGCAAAAGTATAGGTAAAATCTATACCTTCCATTTGTGAATAACCTTTACATACAAGTCTTTCTTTGTTTCAAACTAATTTACCATCTTCATTCAGCTTATTTCTGAATACCCACTTAATACTAATCACACTCTTGTCAATACGTCTAGAAACAAGGATCCAAGTCTTGTTCTTTTAAATCTAATCAAGTTCTTCCTTCATTTCTTTCATCCAACTCTCATCAATGCATGCTTCTTTAACATATTTAGGCTCAAATCCAGATAGAAAACTATGGATGATGTGAACCTAACCTTTCAGGAGCATGCTAAGACATTCAAACATTAGTTAGAACAAAGCATACATCAACATATAGAAAAACTATTCACAGGTCACCTCAGATTGAGCTAAAACGGGAGCATCTGGGCACTGTTTGATTTGCTCATTTAAGAGGGATGTGGGTGTGCTCTCGAGGCACAATGAGAATGTCCCTAATGTATATTAGGGAATATTAGGATCATTTTGTAGATAGATGAGTAGTGACAAGGACAAGGTGGACACGTGGCAGGCATTTGCCCAATCAAACTAGCAATTAGAGAAACACTCGGTGATTCAGAGATGGAGGTATGTTAGTCATGTTCGCGCAGTCGCTGGATGGCTAGCGGTTACGACCTAGCATTTAGAGATCACAAGAGTAGTGTTCTCCCAATTCCTAGATGAGGTCGGGGTTAGCATGGATGATTCTGAGATTAAGAGAACAAGCAGTCATTGAATCTCCCAATTCTTGGCGGTTAAGCAAATCCATTTTGAGATTGGGAGATTGGGTTCAGTTGCCCATTCTCCAAATGTTAACCATGGTTAAGGTTTCATCTGAAGATCAGGAGATTAGTATATTCATTGGATTGCCAGGTAAACCCAAGGTTAAGCAATTCATCCAGAGATTTGGAGAACAAGTGTAGTCGCCCAATCTCCCAATCAAGGGTCAAAGGCCAGGGTTAGTCTCATCCAATCACAGCGTGACAAGTGTCAAATTCTAGTGGTTTCTAGGCAGCATATGCAGACTTAAAATATTTCAAAAGATTTAAAAAATGACATAGTTTGCACATTAGAGAAAAATCCTAAAATTTAAATGACAGGGCCTGCTCACAGATTTAATGCCTAGGGATTCAATTTTAATCCAAACATAGGCATGTAATATGTTTTCAGAAACAACAAAGAATGAAGAATCTTTTGGCAGTGATTATTTTCAGTTTCAGAGAAGTGGGAAAGACCAGTATGTGCTAGCAATTTCAAGATCAGAGTCAAGTCTATTTGAAAAAATGATTGCATGCATGAGAATCAGTTTGGAGAATCAGTTGCAGATCAAGTTTGGGGATAAAACTTGAAGATATTTTATGTAAAGAATGGACAGCTGTCAATGGGCTTCAACTGACCACATTCTCCTATATCTGAGTTTTTTCTTCATTGTTACATGGATGGTGAATTTAGGGCTGCAAGCAGTGATCCGATTTTTGTCTACCTCCATAGCTTTATGTCATGATAAATGTACTGAAGTAGAGGAATTTTAATGAGAGAACATCTAGATCCCATTTGCATGTCTATTTGATGTCTTCATGTGTTTGTATCTGAATCTTTGTGTACAAAGTTTGTAAGGCAAATTAAATACACTAGTTATAAGGTAATTGTGAAATTGTTCTTGAGTTTCTTTCAAGGGAAGGGTAATTCTTGAGGGTAATTTTAGAGGATTCAATAGTTGCATAAGAATTTGATGTCTGGATATGGGAATGAGACAATGACTCGTAAGACATTTCATTTGGGTTCAGGGTGTGTCTCTGTTAAGAGTTTTCTGTGAATGTATGTTTTCTTGACTCTTTGCCCTGGATTTGGCACTCGTCTCTATTTGCTTAGTATTTATCACCATCAATCAAAATTAAATCAATTCTTTTACTTTATAGTTCTTTAGGTCTAAATGTTAAATATATGTGTTCAAGACACTTAATCCACTAGAAGATTCATTGTGAAGCAGTGAATCACAAGAGGTACACCCACCTAAGTCTGTGGAGCTCAAAGTGAAGAAGGAGTTTCTCCTTGTTAATTAGTCTTTTCTTGCTTGAGTTAGGAGTTTAGGAATCACAGAGTTCAATTTAAGCATTTAAGGCTTGTAATAGGATTCAATAAGAAAAATCACTAACAAATTGGCAACACTACTGGGGAAGAAATAAAAGACACCAAAGTTTAAGATGATTGTTTCCTTTCTTTGCTGAATCATCCCAGAGTCTGGTTAAGTGATCATAGAGTCAAGTTATTTTCAAAAATTGTTATATCATCTCACTAAATGTGAGTGGTGACTCTGAATCTCTCTTTGATTAGTATTTTGAAATTGAATTTGTAATGTATTTTGTGATTGTGAAAAACGGTGCATCCTGTGAAGTTGTTTTGTGTTTGCTGGTAAAGAAGGTTCATATTGGAGATAAAGGTTCTCATTTGACTTAGTTTGGTCCTTTGTAAGAGGTGGTGACTCTATCGATGTTTGAAGGGTTATTTGGAGAAATCTTCAGGTCATTTTTTTGCAACAATCACAACATTCCCAGGTATTTTATTTTTATATCAAGTTGCTTCATGAAAATCATGTGCAAAAAACTATTTCCCTATTCAGTGATTTTAAGTACTAAGTGAAAGGGAAGAACTAGTGTATATTGCATATAAGAATTTGAGTAGATTCAACTGTTGTGATCTAGTGGTGTATGCAAATGATTTTTCAAGAGGATATGTCAATTTTACGTACTGTGGATAAAATCTACATAGTATGTACATTTGAGTTTACATATACAGGGTTGTGATTGTTTGTAGAAAGTAGAAATGTAGTCTAAATTTTCTCAGCCTTGTGTATCTCTGAATGTTGTCATGTCCCAAAAGGTATCCTAGCCAGAAGATAGAAGAAGTTTAAAATGTTATTCACCTCTAGACTTTGAAGGTATTCCTGGCTACCCAAATGTAATACCCCCATAAATCAAAAAATTCTTGCCTAAATTTAATAGGGGAAAAGAAGAATCGGCTGAGAAACATTTAAGTGCATTCATGGACCTAATTGAGGATTTTGATGTCAGCCATGAAGATGCGATTATGAGATTTTTTGTACAATCACTGGTAGGAAGTGCTAGGGAGTGGTTTTCATTTTTGCCCTACCATTCTATCTATTCTTGGAAGAATTTTAAATCAGCATTTATTGAAACATATGGAGAATTCATTTGTGAGTACAGTTTGTTAGTTATCTTGTCAGCATTCATATAGGAAAAGATGAGTTAGTGAATGCTTTTAACTTCAAATTTGGGACAACACTAAAGAGAATTCCTAAGAGTTGTAGACCTCATGATGCATTGTCTTTGGTTATCTATTTGGCTGTCTTTGATAGTAAGATGGGGTACTTATTGAGAGACAAGGAACCACAATGTATTCATCATGCTTTTCAACTGCCATCAGACATAGAAAGGAGTTCAGATTTCCAAAGCTTCATGGTGCTGAAAATGCAGGATTACATGAGATGACTTTCTCAAGTGCTAGCCTTAATTCAATAATTCTAGTAAGTAATGAAAATCATGGTGAATGTTGTGATCCAATTGATGTAATTTCAACTAAAAAAGATCAGGTTGAGCCTTTAAGATTATGCCCAAATTTTGTGCCTGATGTTGTTTGCAATGAATATAGTCTGCCCCAAGTTCAGAATAATGATAAGTCAGATGATTTGGGGGACAATGAATTCTCAGCAATGACAATTCAAGAGCAGAAGAATGATGTGATTGCAGAAAATAATGATTACTTTATAAGTCTTGCAAGTGATCTTTGTGATCACTTATTTGATAAATTTATTGATTCTTATGAGCCTAAAGTGATGCCTTCTCTTTTTTATTTGCAGCATGAGGTTTGTTATTAAAATGGTTTTCATATTTGAGAATTTGAGGTATTTAGTGTTTGCGAAAGTGATGGTGTCAATTCTGAGATACATTCAATTTGTGATGATGAGTTAGTCTCAGCATTTGCAAATTATTCCATTGATTTGGCGAATTCTGAATATGAAACTAAAAGTTTTTTAAGTGAGGACTTGATTGAAAATGCTGAAGTAGATTCTCTTTCAGAGATGTATAAACCAGTTTATGAAAGTTTTCATGAAAGCATCTCTTATGGTTATGACACTAATTATGATTATTCACCAAAAATGGAAATCATCTTGTTTGATATAGACATTGATAGTTACGATATTGTTAATTGAATTGAGACAATGTCTTGTCAAATAGAGATTAGCAATCCTGACAGTGTTCCCTGTGACAGTGACTTGTGATCAGAAAACATGTGCCAAGATAAGGATATTGAATAGAGGTAAAATGGATTCAACCCTATTCAAATGTATAGGGGGAAATATGAGATCTATTCTCAAACCCAAATTCCCCAAGGAAGAGATCCAATTTGATCAACCAAAAGGTTAATACACAATTGAATCAATTTGTGAAGAATATGGAAGAGAGAGAGAGAGAGAGAGTAAATCCAATATTTCCCTATGGAGGAGGATATATATATTATGTTTGGAAATCTGAAATAATTGAAATACAAATACTAACCTTAAATTAGGGCCGATCTAGAAAATGTTGAATTTTGATGTCTATGTACACTTTTAGGAAAATTTGAAACTTGTCCTGGACTAGAAATGTTGAGACAGAGAAAACCTAGAAATCTTTCTCCAAGATGGCTTAGCTCGGGTTTGACCCTCATAAAAGTTCAAATACTACATTCTTTATTTGAAGTCTGATTTGAATTATGTTCGCAGATCTTAGAAGTTTTCCAAAAAGGGTATCCAAATTCACTCTCAGATCTGAAATTCTGCACCTGTACCTGCAAGAAAAGGAGGATTTTTGTTGTTTGTTTGAGAGGTTTACCTTGGTCAAACCCCAGTTTGGAACCAACCTTAATATTGAAATTTAAATAGGAATGCTAGCAAGTAATAGAAAAGGATCTAACAATGAACCTATGCAATTCAATAGATATGCAGTTGTATCCGAAATGTAAACAAGTATATTGATATGAAAGCTTGAACAAAACAATAAATGTAAATCAAACCTCCATGATTGTATGCTTGGAATCCACCTTGAGGGAAGAATGAAATGGATCTTGAAGATGAACAAAGGATCTTGAAGGGAGATCACACCATCATGATGGCTAGATCTAGGGTTTGAATGATGAATCTTGAATGCTTGAACCAAATTCCTTCAATGGCTTTGAATGCTTGAAATCCTTGATCTTCAATGGAGAACTTGGATGGAGAAGAAGACTTGAATTCTTTAATAGATGCTTGCTTGATCACCTTGAGAGCTTGAGTGCTTGAGATGTGAATGATGGATATGAAAATGAGAGAGGAAGGCCTCCTTTTATAGTGAACTAGGGCACACTCCTCTAGAGGGGCCACCTTGGAGAATTAAATTCCAATTAGATCCTAACCTTTAGAAAATATACCTAGATTAAATGCAATTAAAGGATTTACCATCCCAAAACCCAAAATGGCCGACCCGGAGGTGGGAAAATAAATCTCCCGAAAGCCCGATGCCTAGAAATCATGGAAATTGGAGATTTGAAGGAAGGGGGAAAAATTGAGGTTGGACCTGACCTAGTCAGGTTCGAGCTCAATCTTGACCTAGTCAGGTTCGACCTCGACCCTGGCCTAGTCAGGTTCAACCTCGACCCTGACCCTGGTCCCAGATTGACTCAGAACCAAATCAGGAGGTCCCAGGGATGCCCAAAAACCTAGAACTGATGCCAGAACATGACAGAATGTCAGGGACAGACATAAAATCCTATGATTACTATGATGAAGGCTAGGAGGATCTATTTCTACATCCTACCTAGAAATTAGAGCCATGGAAGAGGGAAAATCAATAGAATCCTTAAGATCCTAACCCTAATTTCACCTAGAATGAAGCAGAAAAGAAGTCGAAAGCGGGGAGAAAGCCATATCAAAGCAAAGATCAATTCAAGGCATCTAATGTGACCCCAAACCACTTACTCAGAGGGCTAAATGCTCTTATCATGGAAGTGCTTCCATTTTAAGATGATACAGATATATGGAATGGGCTTCTAGTTGTTTTATTTGTGCCAAATTTTGAGATGTTTCATGAAGAGCTGGAAGATGTTTCAAGTTCTACTACTGATTTTTTGTTTTAGCCAGAGGTATGTTCATTTCCTCAAGATTATGATGAAATAAATAAGGATTTTTTGTTTTCAAAAGAGGCTGAAAAGAATCAGAAAGAATGTATAAATTATCAGGCAGATTTTGAGTCTTGTTTTTTCGATTCAGCATGCTGATGTTTTTTAGAATGAGTTAGACTTGAAGCCACAAGTTGTGGTTCATAGTGTTTTGTTTGAACTTTCACATGGCATACAAGAGGTTGAATTTGAGAGTTTTTATTTTGATGTTCGAGCTATCTTTGAAGAAAGGCAACATATTTCCAGCTTTATGTTTGAGTCAGAATGTTCTCTTCCTCAGGTGGTTGTAAGTTTTGAAGACTATGACATTTCTATGTTGCACAATGATCAGTATTTTCAGAATTCTAGTGACTTTCAAATGTTAAATAACAGTAAAGATAATGGTTATTTTCTTTATGATATGCTGAAGATTTATGTCAATGTGTTGGATCTTGTCAGCAAAAGAAGTGTTTTCAGGTTACCTTGGATTCATGCAAATGAAAGTTACATATTTGATAGAGGTAAATGTTGACTCATGCTGATAGAGTTTGAAGTCCTTTGTAAATGTTTGTAAATTTTGTAAAGTTTCTTTGTTTCAATTGTTCGGTGGTTGGTTTTGGGGTTCCTTGTTCAGAGTTTTGAGAAAGTGAAAAGAAAATTGTTTCTCTTTGGGTGGTCTGTTGTACCATGAGATTTTGGATCCTCTACATGCCGGCATGGGCACACATCCCTAGTACGAGCCATTGTTGGAGCTCAAAAATTTAGTTTATGTTTCTGAGTACATATTCAAAAAATTGTCTAAGTGTCAGGATTGTCCTTTGAAAATCTTTGAAAGGTGTTTAGTTCAGGTGCATGGAAAATTGGGCCTGATGTTTTTCATGATGAACCACTAGGGTAGGGTCTTCATCACCTTTCATTTGACATATGTAGAGTGTTTGAACTTTCAAGTTTTAATTCTGGCATGTTTAGGGAATAGGCTTTTGGAGATGTTCCCAAAATTCTGCATTTTATGTTTGTCCAGAATTATATAAAGTAGCTCACATCAGATGATTGTATCTTTTTCCCAGTGATTGTTCATAGCATGCCAGTTGTTGCATCATACTTTAGGAATGAGGGAGAGAGTATTCATGACAATTTTCAGCCCCCATGTGCCTATTTGACCTATTTGCTAGTGTCATTTCATTTGCAATTTGTTAAATTTATGTGCCTGCCTTGTCAAAAGTGACCTACTTTGAGGTCTCCTAGTTTGTACCCTGACCATGATCGGGCATAATTGAATATTGTTCCATATTGTAGATATGGAATTGTACTTTCTTGAGGATTTTGAGGTCTTTGCCAATCCATCTAATCACTTTTCAAGGCCAATTTCAAACCCAATTTTTTCTTATTTCACTATTCTATTCCAAAATGTTTTTAACAAGCTGACTTTGGTGTTTGACTGCATTTTTCCATGTGATATTTTTGGCAAGTTGATTATGGATATGTATACCTTGTATGGGGGTGAATTAATGCCCAAGTTTCTCAATTTTGAAGGTTTCAGTGGGTAGGTTTTCAAAGTCAATTTAGGAAGTGACTTGCGCAAGTGTGTGAGCCACCAGTACGCCTGTGTAGGGACTCACAAAAAAGAAAGAGGGGTGCCAAGTCAATGGTAGTCTCGGCTACCAAGTTAGGGGCATCCTTGTCCATGCAAGTAGAGCCATCGCAGAATGGCAAAGCCATCTCCATCATGGACAAAACAACTAATGAAATAGCTTCCATGAGTATATCTGATCGGACATGTATCAGAGTCCTTTGTTCTCATCCCCTTTCTTGAGATATTCATATAGAGTCCTTGTCAATTACATTCCATGGTCACGAGTTGATTGTTGATTTAGAGCTTGAGCTGAATTATGGAAGGCGCTATGGATTGCTTGGACTCAATGGAGGTGGAGAGACTTTAGATCAAATATACGAGTGTTTAGAACTCCTAGATGCTGCTACAGTAGAAAAGCAAGCTGCTAAAATTTTATTTGGCCTAGTTTTTACTAAGAAAATGCAAGCACAAAAGACACAAGACATTTGTGTAGGTTGTGAATGCAAAATGGATTCACACGCATAGGACTACCAGGGGCTGCATATGTTGAAAGGAGGGGATGTGAAATACTTAGCAAATTGGGGGTGCATTGGTCTAACTGGTGGTGTGCACGTCTTTGTGAGCCATGGACACATGAGTGGAATTGGCTACCAGTTAGGACATGCATACCACAGCCAACGGCTTGGTGCGTGCTAGTTTAAATATGCATACCAGACAATAGAGGGTTGTGCAAGGAATGAATAAGGTATGAATGCACAGGAAACACAAAGATGAAGAATGATGCATAAGTTTGTACAAGCTAGACATGCATTAGCTTCAGGTTGCATTGTGGGGTTAATCCTACATGCGCTGAGTATTGTAGTAATGAGAATTTTATAACCAAGGTGGCTCAAACTGAATGTAAACAAAGAAAGAAAAGAGGTTGTGGTTGCCTCTGTCTTGTGGGCCCACCTGGGGAGGCATGCCGACTAGCTATAGGGCATAAAATTTTAATGAAAATATTTAAAACCTTCAGCATAATAATCCCACATTCATCTGGAATGGGGAACTTCAGGTGTTTATAACCAACTCCATGCACATAGTGAAATAGATGAAAGAGCGGAGGCTCTATGCATGCATGCGCGTGAAGGCTACATCGAGATCCATGCCTATGAGCCCACAGGTAAGGTAATTGTGTAGATAGACAAGTGGTGACTAGGACAAGGTGGACACATGGCAGGCAGTCACGCATTCGCACAATCAAACTGACAATTAGAGAAACACTCATCGATTCGGAGATGGAGGCATGTTAGCCGTGTTTGCACAATTGTTGGATGGCTGACGATTAAGACCTAGCATTTAGAGATCACAAGAGTAGTGTCCGTTGAATCACTAGATGAGGTCGCGGTTAGCATGGATGATTTCAAGATTAAGAGAACAAGAAGTCACTGAATCTCCCAATTCTTGGCGGTTAAGAAAATCCATTCCGAGATTGGGAGATTGGGTTCAATCGCCCATTCTCCAAATGTTAACCGTGGTTAAGGTTTCATCTGGAGATCAAGAGATTAGTCTATTTGCTAGATCTCTAGGTAAACCTAGGGTGAAGCAATTCATCCGGAGATTTGGAGAACAAGTGCAGTCACCCAATCTCCCAATCAAGGGTCAAAGGATATGGTTAGTCTCATCTAATCACAGCGTGACAAGTGTCAAATTATGGTGGCTTCTAGGCAGCATATGCAGACTTAAAATATTTCAAAAGATTTAAAAAATGACATGGTTTGCACATTAGAGAAAAATTCAAAAATTTAAATGACAGGGCCTGGTCACAGATTTAATGCCTGGGGATTCAATTTTTATCCGAACATAGGCATGTAATATGTTTTAGGAAATGGAAAAGAATGAGGAATCTTTTGGCAATGATTATTCTTAGTTTTAGAGAAGTGGGAAAGAGCAATATTAGCTAGCAATTTCGGGATCATAGTTAAGTCTCTTTGAAAAAATGATTGCAGGCATGAGAATTAGTTTGGAGAATTAGTTGCAGATCAAGGTTAAGGAAAAAACTTGGAGATATTTTATACAAAGAGTGGACAACTACCAGTGGGCTTCAATTGACCACATTCTCCTATATCTCACTTTTTTCTTCATTGTTACAAGGATGGTGAATTCAGTGCTGCAAGCAGTGGTCTAATTTTTGTCTACCTCCATAGCTTTCTGTCATGATAGATGTACTGAAGTAGAGAAATTTTAATGAGAGAACATCTGGATCTCATTTGGATGTCTATTTGATGTCTTCATGTGTTTGTATCTGAATCTTTGTGTATTGAGTTTGTAAGGCAAATTAAATACACTGGTTATAAGGTAACTGTGAAATTGTTCTTGAGTTTCTTTCAAGGGAAGGGTAATTCTTGAGGGTAGTTTCAGAGGATTCAATAGTTGCATAAGAATTTGATGTCTGGATATGGGAATGAGAGAGTTACTTGTAAGGCATTTCACTTGGGTTCAAGGTGTGTCTCTGTTAAGAGTTTTCTGTGAATGTATGTTTTTTTGACTCTTTGCCCTAGATTTGGCACTGGTCTCTATTTTCTTAGTAGTTATCACCATCAATCAAAATTAAATCAATTCTTTTACTTTATAGTTCTTTAGGTCTGAATGTTAAATATGTGTTCAAGACACTTAATCCACTGGAAGATTCATTGTGAAGCAGTGAATCACAAGAGGTACACCTGCTTGAATCTGTGGAGCTCAAAGTGAATGAGTTTCTCCTTGTTAATTAGTCTTTTCTTGCTTGAGTCAGGAGTTTAGGAATCATAGAGTTCAATTTAAGCATTTAAGGCTTGTAATAGGATTTAGCAAAAAAAATCACTAACGGGATAAATAAAATAATATCATTTATTGTAAATAATATTTAATCAGATATAATTAAGATAGATTAGGAATATTTAGGAATATTCCCTGATGTAGAATTGTGATAGAATCGATTAGGATTTTGATGATTTGATGTGCAGATGTGTCTTAGGTTAGGTCGTTTAGGGTTGATTTCGATCAATTTGTCAATGTAGGAGGTTAATGGTGTTGAAGCCCATTTTTGGGGTATTAAATACATAACCTTCTTTAGGTAGTGAGCCTACTCTTTTCTTTGATTCCTAATAGGGTTTGTGCTTTAACAGGGATTATGTACTATAACATTTTAATAAGCTCCTAACAAGGCTAGATCTTTTAACAGGGATACAATACTCTTAGTACATCATTTCTGGGTACTAATTCCCACCAGGATTTTACCTTTAATAGGGTTTCCTCAACAACAAAATATTGTTTTATTGTGTTGGCATTTACTGTGTTATCATTTGATTTGGTGCAGCTGCTATTCAAAGTTCAAAGTTTAATAATCTATCTCACAACTGATTCACCCCCCCTCTTAGCTTTGTTGGTGGACTTTTATTCCTAACAATTGGTATCAGAGATACTGGTCCTTAAAGAGAAAGCTTAACAACTTAACGTGATCTTGGAGATGGCATTCTATAGGAAGTATAGTCCAAAATTTGATCCTAAAAAATTTGACAGCTGGAAGAAGAAGATGCAAACACATTTACTATGTTTGGGTATCAACTACTAGTTGATCACAAAGAATGAGGTAACCATGAAGGTTGAGCATGAACTAGATCAAGCTACTAACAAAGAAAAGAAGACATTTTAATATAACATGGTCATAAGGGAAGCACTTATCAATACACTTTCTGAAGGATAATTTAATGAGGTGAAAGACCTGGATTTAGTACACAAAATCTGGGGAAGATTAGAAGCACTATATGAAGGAGACAAGTTTAATAAGAAAGAAAAGTTATAGAACTAGAAAACAAGGATGGAGAATTTGAAAATGAAAGTTGATGAAAAAATTAGGGTTTATGTACATAGATTTACTAAGGTTTTGATTGGAATCAGAAACTCCCGAGGCACTTATGAAGAAGAAGAATTCATTGCAAAGGTTCTTAGATCATTGACACATGTTTACAAGACCAAAGTCCAGGCTATAGAAAAGATTATAACTTTAACGCCAAACTTTAGCAGAGAGATGTTGATTGCAAAGCTAACTACCTTTGAGGTTACAGAGGTAGGAGATTCTTTACCTAGAGTTGAAACAACATTTAAGGCATCTACTCACAAAAGACATTATCTAAGTTTGTTAGCACCAACAGTGGTAATATGAAAGAAGAGCTTGGTGAGTATGTTGGTGAATGGGAACAGATTCAAGAAGAAGAAAGAAAGATAAATGAAGTTGTCACCCCGATCGCTAGAAGAGAAAAGAGAGCTAAGGGTAAATTTGAAAGAATGTTACCTTTGACATGTTTTCCATGCAATAAGATAGCTCACTTTGCATCTAGATGTCCTACAAGAGTTCCTAAGCACAAACCTAATTTTTTCAAACCTAAGTACTCAAAAGAAAAGGAATGTTATTATGCTAGTGAAGGTATTTTTGATGATGATTTTGATGATGAGGAGATTGGATTTATCGCTATCAAAGATGAAAAACCATTACATGAGGAAAAAGCTTTAGTATCACATGTTGATAAGAAATATGAATGGGTTATAGATAATGGTTTCTCATATCATATGACTGGAGATAAAAAAACAAGTTTGTTAAACTAAATACGTATGATGGTGGTGTTGTAAGATTTGGAGACAATGTTCCTAAGCTTATCATAGGAGTAGTATCTATTTCTTTGGATGGAAAGACTAATACTGACAATGTACTACTTATTTATGGACTAAGCATAAATTGTTGAGTGTTGGACATCTGATGGAAAAAGGTTATCAATTAAAATTCATTGATTGTAAATATTTTATCAGAAGTAAGATAGGAAATTTGATTGCAACTGGTACGAAATATAGAGGTAATGTATTTGAAAAAAATACATTTGAAGCCTCTTGTTTTATTGCAAAGATAGATGACAGTTGGTTATGGCACAGAAGGTTTTTTCATGTCAATTTTGATAATATTATAAAAGAAAGCATGGCTAATGCAGTGAGAGACCTACCTAAAATTGTAAAACCATCTAACACTATGTGTAGAGAGAGTGTTATGGGAAAGCAGACTAGAAGTAGTTATAAGAGAAAATCATATTTAGAAAAAGGAAAGTTGGATCTGGTACATACAGACCTATGTGGACCTACAAGGACAAGATCATACTATGGTGAAAGGTACTTTATACTTTTTGTTGATGACTTTTCTAGAATGATGTGGATTACTTACTTGAAAAAGAAATCATAAGCATTTGACAAATTCAAGTTATTCAAAGAAAAAGTAGAAAATGAATCAAACTTAAAGATATAATATTTGAGATCAGACAAAGGTGGAGAGTTTACTTCATATCTATTCAATTTATATTGTGAAGAGAATGGAATACAAAGACAAACATCTACTCCTAGGACTCCACAACAAAATGGGATAGCAGAGTGAAGAAAAAGAATAATATTGGATGCTACTAGAACAATGTTGCTAGAAGGAAATGTATCTAATGTACATTGGAGGGAAGTTGTTGGGATAGCCATATACGCATTGAATAGAATTCAAATAAGAGAAGGTACAAGTAAGACTCCTTATGAACTTTTGTTTAATCATACTCCTACTGTAAAATATTTTAGAATATTTGGAAGTAAATTTTATATCAAAAGAGATGATGAAATAGGGAAATTTGATGCTAGAAGTGATGAAGGAATTTTTCTTGGTTATTCTACTAAAAGAAAGGCTTGCAAATGTTTTAACCTAAGATTTAGAAATATGATTGAAATTAATAATTGGAAGATAGATGAAAAGTTTCAGATACAAGAGAGAATGTATGATTGTTATCAGAATATAGAAATCAAGGAAGATGCTACTACAGAAGAAGAAGAACATGTTGAGATTGACTGTGAGAATGAGATTTGTGATGATGACACAAATGAAGTTTCTAAGACTCCTAAGACTCTAAGGTATGTTAAGAAAAACCATCCTAAAAATCAAATTATTGGTAATACAAATCAAGGAATGATGACTAGATCAAAGATAAGCGAAGAAATTTGTTTGATTTCTCAAGTTGAACCAAAAGACTACTAATGAAGCTTGTAGAGATGAATCTTGGATCAAAGCTATGCAGGAAGAGTTAGATCAAATAAAGAAAAATAACACTTGGGAATTGGTTCCTAGACCTAAAGACAAAAATATAATAGGAACTAAGTGGGTTTTCAAAAACAAAATGAATGAAAAAGGAATTGGTGTAAGAAACAAAGCAAGATTGGTCTACAAAGGCTATCAAAACAAGAAAGCATATATTTTGAAGAGACATTTTCTCCTGTTGCTAGGTTGGAATCTGTGAGACTATTTCCATCTTATGTTGCACATAAAGACTTCAAGGTATATCAGATGGACGTAAAATCTGCATTTTTAAATGGGGATCTTGAAGAGGAGGTATACATAGAACACCCTAATGGATTTCCCCTGACTGAATATGAAGACACAGTTTTCAAGTTGAAGAAGGCACTATATGGACTAAAGCAAGCACCAAGGGCTTGGTATGCAAGGTTAGACAAGTACTTAATTTGCCTAGGATTTAGAAAAGGTAATGCTGACAGCAATTTGTACTTAAGAACTAGTCAAGATGGAATTTCGATAATACAAGTTTTTGTTGATGACATTATTTTTGGAGGCAATGATGAGATGTGCAAAGAGTTATCTAAAGAAATGGATAATTTATTTGAGATGTCCATGATAGGCAAGATGAAATTCTTTCTTGGACTACAAATAAATCAGAGAAAAAATGGCATTTTCATTTCTCAAACTAAGTATCTTAAAGAAATGTTGAAAATTTTTGGAATGGAAGACTGTAAACCTATTGGTACACCCATGGTGACTAGCTATAAACTAAAAAATATTGATGAGACCAAAAGTGTTTTTTAGACCAAGTATATTTCAATGGTTGGAGGATTACAATATCTAACTCGCTCCAGACTAGATATTGCTAATGTTGTTGGAATTATGGCTAGATATTAGGCATATCCTAAAGAAACACACATGGCTACTATAAAGAGGATATTTAGATACCTGAAAGGATAAATGGAATATGGCTTAAGGTATGATAAAAATGATGACTTTGAACTACATGCTTATACTGGTGCTGACTGGGTAGGAAACATTGATGACAGAAAGAGTACTAGTGGAGGTGCATTTTTCCTTGGGAAAATGTTGATTTCATGGTTAAGTAAAAAGAAAGATTGTATAGTTGAATCTACTACTGAATCTAAGTATGTTGTTTCTACTATTAAGTGCACTTAAATTGTTTGGATGAAAAAAATGTTGAAAGATGTTGGAATAACTTTTTTTGAACTTGTGGTTATCCATTGTGATAACACCAATACAATGAATATGTCAATGAATCTTGTGATGCATTCTAAAACTAAGCATATTTCTATTAAGTATCACTTCTTGAGAGACAAGGTAGAAAAGAAAGAAATGAGGTTGGAATATATTAGCACAAAGGAACAGATAGCAGACATCTTTACAAAGTCATTTCCAAAAGATGTCTTAAAGTATCTCAGAGGTATGCTTGGGGTGAAAGCCCCTCCTAGTGAGAACTAAATGATGTAGGGATAAATCATTATAAAGGTTTTCAGAGCTCTATCATGTTCTAGACTTGATGTATGGATCTACTCCTCGGGGGGAGTGATCATTGAAGACTTACAACACACATTTGGGTAATTCAACACCCGGTTGATGAAAAATAAACAAGAAGACAATTGATGACTTATGGCACCCTTTTCCATTTTTTTCAAAGGGGAAGAGATATTATGATAAAATCCCTAAGGGGAGAGACATTATATGGGGAAGAGTTCACTATTTGGGAAGAGATTATGATGAGGATATTGAGAGAGTATTTTTGGGTTGATGGATTTTACCATATGTTGTCATCAATGCCAAAGGGGGAGATTATTGGATATTTTTAATGTATTTAATATGTTTAATCACTACATCACTATTGGAATTGGTTACTAGGAATATAGTTTTGTTACTGATGTCAACATATGTTTCTATGAAAAAAATAGACTGGTTATTATAGTGTACAAATAATATACGGTTGACTTAGAATGAGAGAACACAGATTTGTGTATAGGGAAGTATTGTGATCTTATATCCAAGATCGCATACCATAATAATTCATGGTAGTTGAGTTACAGAAGATTTGGTGAAGACTAGTTACTAGACTGTGATAGTGGAAGTTGACAGAGTAAGTCTCTGTGTTTTGAGAGTATTTTGGAAGTGATGTGGATTCAGTGTATACAAGCTTAAGGAATGTCAGATAATGTATTAAGGAATGTTCTATGATCTTATAAATTCATGGGAAGCATGATGACATCAGTGGTGGCGTGTGCTCTAGAGGAGACCTATTTGGGCCCGACTTCAGAATTGTAATGTGTATTATGAATACCAAGCATGAATTACAAATGTTAGACCTTAATTGTTGAAATGTTATTGTTATATACTTGTTATAGATACCATTTGTAACTTAGCAAGGGGTTATGTAATTATATGTATATTAGGAAAGCCTAATTGGCTAGCCTCATCATTTATTTATAATAGGGTACATGTGTAAGATCTTTATTTTTGAAAAGATGTGAAGTATGGTAGTGAGATGTAAAAGAGGTTTGTGGAAGCTGGGAGCTTGTATCTATTGGATGTAGAGAAAAGGATAGTTTATATACTTTATTGGAACTGATCAATAAAATTTAGTTGCTATCCAAAAGTTCACAAGGATTGTGTGTTTCCTTATATACACTTGTCTTGCGAACAATGAGTTATGGAGGTGGACATAACCTTCTTTAGGTAGTCAGCCTAGGAAATGAGCCTACTCTTTCCTTTCACTCCTAACAAGGTTTGTCTTTTAACAGGGACTGTGTACTGTAATTTTTTAATAAGCTCCTAACAGGGCTAAATCTTTTAACGGGAATACAATACTCTCAATACATCATTTATGGCTACTAATTCCCATCAGGGTTTTACCTTTAACAGGGTTTCCTTGATAATAAAATATTGTGTTATTGTGTTGCCATTTACTGTGTTATCATTTAATTTAGTGTAGCTTCTATTCAAAGTTCAAATTTTAATAATTTGTCTCACAACTGATTCAGCTCCCCTCTCAGTTGTGTTGCTAGACTATTATTCCTAACAACCTATAGCTAGATACCAATGACAAGGGAAGTACCAAGTGATGGAAAGATGGGGGAAATGTTGAGGGATGTCAATAGAGGAATGCTTAGGTATGAGGATGAAGGAAATTCTTAGGATTGTAGGTAGAAGAAATTCTTAGGGATGTGGATAGAGGAAATGCTTAGGGATGGAAATGGAAGAACTATTGAGGGATGAATGCTTTGGGAAGGATTAGAGGAAAATACTTTGGATTGTATTGGATGGTTGGAAGGATATGTTGAGGGATGGTTTGGATGGAGGAAAATGCTTAGGGATGTGGACAAAAGCCTGAGTTGGGCAAGGATTTGATATTTTTGAAGGATTTGGAAGGGGGATAGGAGGAAGGTAAGGATTTGGAGGATAAATATGGGAAGATATGAAAGGATGGGGAGATGAGGAAGATGGATGCGATAAGGTTTGGAGGAAGATAAGGATTTGGATGGGGAAAGATAAGGATTTGGATAGAGGAAGATAAGGATTGGGGGTTGAGAATTTGGGGATGAGGAGGTGATGGATAGGATGGTGAGATGGAAAGATGGATGTGATAAGGTCTCCAAAGAAAAGTCACCAAGGAATAAGATGCCCCCATTCAAGATAGTTCATGCATCCAGAGGCATTAGGAGTGGGTAGGATAGGATGGAAGATAAGATGACAAGAGGATGAGGAAGGTAGATGGAAGTTAAGATGTTGAGTGAATGAGGGAGGAAGCTGGAAGATAATATGATAGAGGATGGATGGATAGAGGAAATATGGATGAAAGCTTTGATGAGAGATATGGTAGGAAGGATGGATGCAGAAAGGTGCCCAAAAGCATGTATACTAGGTGGTCTCTATTTTTTTATCAAGATCCAAAGGAGTATGGCAGAGGTAAAAGAAAAATGGGCTGGAGGAGATGTTGGATAGGATGTGCTAGAAGAAAATTGCCCCAGTTATGGAGTGGGACTCGATAGAGGGATTACGCACAACACCTATTTGTCATGTTTTCATCATGGTACTTATCCAAGGTGCTTGAATTTCTAATTTTTCACCATTGGATGAATGTTTTTCTTTTCTTTACATTTTTGAAATTTTTCTTAATTTTTTTACTTTTTCTAAGTGAATGTTGGTATAGCCTTATTAGGATGGATGGATTATGCAAAGGCATGGATGAGATGGTTGAGATGGGAGATATGCATGGGATGAGACATATGGTGGTAGAAAGAGTTTGGATGGAATAATGGAAAGTGAGCGTGATAGGGGGATGTTGTCAAGATCAACATTGGTACATGTGAGATGGGTGGATAAAGTGGATGGGATGTAGAGGGTACATGCAGATATGATTAAGGAGTTATGATAGGAGATCTTGGGATATAAGGACCAAAAATAGATTTAGGAGATGGATAAGAGGAATGAGTATCTAGTGGATTTGCAACTTTGGATGTCATTATGGATGTTTCTTTTAGATGCATTACATCTTTTTTCTTTGGGATCCACCTAGTTTTTTCTTTTTCTTTGATGGGCTTTTTCAACCTTTGGGATGTAGTGGATTTTTATTTTGCTTTGATAGGCCTTCATGGGCATTGGGATGTGGTGGATTTTGGTTTTTCTTTGATGGGCCTTCGTGGCCATTGGGATGTAGTAGATTTTTCTTTTTCTTTGATGGGCCTTTGTGGCCATTGGGATGTAGTGGATTTCTTGATTGGAATTTTCTTTTCTTGAGCATGTCTTTTAGAGTGGACATGAAAATCTTTGGATCTTTGTGGATAGTTACCTTTATGCATTTTTTAGTTGGCATCCAAATTATTGTGAGGAGCATTGGAATAAATATGGGGAGGTGTGCAAGATGGAGAAGACGTGCATGGAGAGATGGAGGAAGATTGGTGGAGAGTGTATGCACCTTAAAATGGTCGCCTAGACTTTGGGCCCCATTTACTCAATTTGTCAAATATCAATTTTCTGAATCAATGCTTTACAATATATTCAAATCAATTTCCTTGATCAAATCATAACTATTTCAATCATTTCAATAATCTCCTAAGGTTTAATCATGTCATCAATAATTTTATTTAATTAAAAGAAATATTCTCTTTTAAATAAATAAAATAACCTTATTTAATTGAAAGAAATATCTTTTAAATGAAATAAAATATTTTTTTAATTAAATAATTTTATCTTATTTAGAATAATATCTCTCTTTTAATTAAATAATGTTATCTTATTTAATTAATAGAGAATCATTATTTTAAATAAATAAAAAGTCCTCTTAAAGCTCTTTGTGATGAAAAAAGGGAAACAAATAATTAAAAATAAATAAAATCCCTTTTCTCTCCACACTTTCTAAAAAATGAGCTTTATTTCCTCTTTTTGGATTTATCCCACTTTGCTCTTGAGGATGCATTCTCTTCCACATTTTCCTATATAAGGAGCCCTCTCCTTCTCATTTTGGAGGATCCAAGAATTTTCATGTTATTGTTATACTGCAGGTTTGGAGAGCAATCTTGGAAGAAGCTTGTTGAGCACATTTGGAGCTTTGGATATTTGAGACTTCTTTCTTCTTGTCTTTTTCTCTCATGCCTTATGGAAATCCATAGTTTAGATTAATATTGCATTCACATAATAGTTTAAATTCATGTTTCCTTTCATAGATTAACATTGTATAAGCATTCATTTCAATAGAATAGTTTATTTCTTGCATTGTTATCATCTAGACTAGTTTCATTTGCATGAAATAACTTGATGATCATGGAGATTAGCATGCTTTCTATTCATCTTTGAATCTCTCATTTCTTGGTGTACTTGCATGGGCATAACTAGGTCAATCTAAGGGCCTCATATACAAACCCCTGGACTCCACAAATAGAGAGTTGTGAATCATTGTTTGAGACCTCATTCTTGATTTTTTTTGAATTTAATGATTCATAGAAGTGTGACTAATTTCTAGCACACATTTTTGGCCCCCACCATGGGGCAGAAAAGATCAATTTCTGGCCTCATTCTTGATTAGTTTTTCAGTTCTAGTATTGGTTTCAGGCCTTGTACGACCATGTACAGCCTAGAAACCTTGTAATATAATAATGGATGGATATAATTATGAATCCTCTTTCTCATGTTTTTGGTTTGGTTCATGTTTATAAAGAAATGAATAAGTTATGATCATTTTGGTGAAAGTGGGTATTTGCAGATTTGAGATTCTTTGAATACAGTCAGATTGAAATGTCTGGTACGGACAAACTGTGAAGAATCAGTATCTCTAATAATATTCATTGAAAAGATACATGAATTATCTTTCATTTCCTTTTGGTTTGAGTCATTTTTATGCAGATTTGTGAAATTCATGGGCATTTGAGTGAAAACTGGTTTTTAACAATCTGTATTAGAGTTGCAGGCAATGATTTATTCTTAGAAAATGATTTATTAATGGGAAAAATAAATGGATTACATATTTGGAAACTATATTCATTAATGGTTACTGTAAAATTGGTTTGGTTTCATTTAGATTCTTTTTGAGAAAGATATGTGATTCCCTAGGCAGGGCCTGGTGTTTTAAATCTGGTTTATGACAAAAAATGGCAGTCTGAAAAGGTTATTGGTTGAGGAACCAAATTGAATCATAAGACCTTGTAATTTTGGGAAATGATAGTTCTTTATGTTGGCTAAAAACTTCATTATTTCCATAAATTTTAATATTGTGATTTTATGGGTCAAATAAATCAATCTTTAAAGACTGTCTTGAAGACAGCAATGTTACATATCTTACGATTTGCCATTGATTTGTCTTGATTCTGTACGTTCGGATGTGTGCTAAATGTTGGATTGCAGATCTTTGGACCTAATTTGAGTTCTTAAAATCTCTATAACACTTGGTTTGGGCATAAAATTAATCTCTCATGTGTTTGGCTTGAGTGTTACACGCTTTCATAGAGCACATTTTTTATGCTCTTAATGGGAAATAAATGAACATATATTTGCTTTCATAGAAGTTTGTGTTTAAGTGCATGCTTGTCTATTAAACATTAAGTAATTCTTGGTTCCAATATCAAAAAAATCTCATTGAGTAATCTAGGGCATGGATTCATTCCTTTTTTACATGAAGAGTTAAATGCGCCACTTTGTGGACTCACTTCATGTTTACTTGGAAAGTTAAATATTCCATGATTCAAACCCTCTTGCACTTATGAGTAGTATTGATTAGCAGTCTTAGATTACTTGTGATTGATCTAGATTTCTATCTTGGGTTATTGGACTCACTAATCCACCGGCCCCTCATTTCCACCCTGTGGTTGCAATCTCAGTGCCACATTAAAGGGGAGGGGTCTATAGGAAAGAAGCGTTAATTGTTCCACTAGGCAACCCTTTTGTGCTTTTTGGAACTCACTTGTTGTCTAGGTTGTGGACTTGTTTGTAGCTTATGTGGGGTGTTAAGTGTTCCACCTTATGGACTCACCTCATATTTGCTTTAAGCATTAAGTGTTCCACCTTTAGTGCTTTTCAATACTTTTTGATAGAGAATTACTTACTTTTTATTTTTTTTAGAAGGCCTGCTTGGGGATTTCATCACCTCAAGGGATGACCTTAACTCCCATGTTTCGGTGGAGTATAAATATCAGGAGGTGAATCCAAAGACACCTCTCTTGGGAATGAGTTAGATTTCACTCTTGGCTAAGCCTCAAAGAACTTTATACCTTTGAGAAGTGAAGGAGGAGATTTGGGTTACCGTCTCCCCCCGGCTCTGTGATTTTTGATTCTTCTCATCTATGAATTTGGGCCTCATGTACCTTGCGTATATCAAGGACACCCTTTAGAAAAGCCATGTATATCCTTGTAGACAGCTTGCTAGGATGTTGTTGTGTTCTGAGTACCTGCTAAAACATATCCAAGAACATACACAAGTAGAATCTTTAAGGAGTAGCATACTAAGTCACTATTCTTGTTCATGTGCAAGATTGCTTTGCCTCTTGCTCATTGTTTGAAGACAATTGCTAATCCCTAATTGTTGTCTTATGTGCTTGATACAAATCCATTGATATGCTTGCTTGGTCTTTGAAAATGAACAACAAACTAAAATACTGAGTTCTTCGATTAGGTGACTTGTCCCAGTTCTAGAGACCTATTCTGTATTTAGGGTTCTTGTGTCCTTGACCTTTTGAGTTAGTGATCCTTGATCTCATGAGCGATTTTGCTTGGGATTGGCAAATCAGGAACTGTTCCTGTCAAATAGATAAATTTTCAAACTCTTTGATAACACACTTGGAGGTTGCTAGTAATCTCTTCATCCACCCATTTTCATACAATTCAAATTTAGTATACTTTGTGTAATTCATCTTCCTGATCCATACGTGCTCGGGTATTCACCCAAGAATTGAGCACCTTTGTGGCAGTGTTGGTTTGCACCTATTTGCAATAGTTGTATTTCACCATTTCTCTCAGACAAGAGAAAACTTTTACTATCCTATTCTATTATTGATGTTTCCTAGAATTGTCTGTTTGCCTGAACTCTCCCTTTCATGTCAGTAGCAACAAGATATCAAGTGAGCCAAGGAAAGTGACCTCAAATAGTCTTCAACCAACTACCCCCAGTTCAGACTCGTCAAAAGAGAAAGGAAAAGGAACCAATATTTGACCAGTCGCCTAGGAGTAAGTCTGAAACCCGGTTTGACCCAAAGAGCCATTTTAGTGATTTGAGTACCCCCTCAGCACCTTCCCACTCAAGTATGGATATGAGTTATACTATCACTAGGCGGGAGAGGGAAGCCATGGATCAAACTCTTGATGACATCTATGAAAGACACAAAGACAAGATTTTGTTTGGTAATTCCTCTCATGATGCTCAACCTAGTTCACCCCCCATCAGCACTAGGTACCTAGATGCACATCAAAGAGTTGAAAGGCATGAGAGATGAGATCACCCAGAATAATGGTCACAACACGAAGATAAGGACAATGAACCTAGTGATGCTCATGTCAATGCAATGTATACCAATGATTTGTACAAACATTCAAGACCAAACTCTCCACTTCAAACAACCTCAAGGCATACAAGTGAAAGGCTTAAAAGGATTGAGCGTGAGAAGAAAGCCTTTTTAGATGAGCAAGCTGCACAGCAAGAAAAAATTAGATAGCTTGAGGCAGAGAGCCAAGCTTTATTGGAAGTACAAAGGAAACTTGCTCAAGAAGAGCAAGATAGGCTTTTAGCCCAAAAAATTAATACCCAATTGAACAATAGGGGTGCCAATAGTGGAAATAATTCTTCTCCCTCCACCCCTTCCAGAACACCAAGAAGTAGAAGGTGGTCAAGAACCCCTTCTAGATCTCCTAGTCCTACAGGAAGAAGGGCCTCTCAATATGCTCACTATAGGCAGTAGACCCCTCCAAGAAATTCAAGACCACACTCCCAACATGTACATCATGGTTCCCAACATGGAGGTGGTAGCTCACATTATGACCTTAATACTCAAGACTTCATGCGAATGCAACAAGAGCCTATCTTTTAATAGTATGTGGAGAGGTATTTGGAACAAAACAAAGATAAATTCTTGGAAAGTCTAATCAACAAGGGTGCCAGAGTCCCTTATAATTTTGATTTGGACAACAAAATACAAAAGAAAAATCCCTCTCAACAGGAAGAAATCTGCCAAATGAAGCAAATGATGGAGAAAATGATGCAACCTAAGAGCTCATTCTCACTAGACTCGATTTTTCCTAATCCATTCGATAAGAGTGTGAGTATGAAGGATTTTCCAAAGAGGGTGGAATTCCCTCAATATGATAAATATGATGGCAGTGGTGATCCACATGACCATGTGTGCCAGCTCTATACTATGAGCTTTGAATTCCATCAGGATGACTCCTATTTGATGAGGTTATTCCCTAGAAGTCTTAAAGGACAAGCAATGGAATGGTTTACCAATATCACTCCCCCTATCAAGACTTTTAGAGAACTTGTTCATTGATTCATTCAACACTTCGCATATAATCTGTCAAGATCTGTTACTATGTTGGACCTATGCAACTTGAAACAAAATTAGGGGGAACCCTTTGTTACCTTCTTGCAAAGGTGGAGGAGACAGTGCTCTCAATATCCTAGGATGATCCATGAGGATGAAAAGATTGACATACTTGTTAGTAACTTGGTGCCTAAAATGAGATATGAGATCAAAAAGATAGTCTTCAATTCCTTTGATACCATGATTGAAACTGCATGCCGCATTGAGGATGTTCTAAAAGAACAAGGCATTTTGACCAAACATAGCAACAATGGCAACAATGGTCAACAAAACAACAAGGATAAAGGGAAGAAAAACAATTGGAACAAGAACAAACAAGTTGTCAATGATGGAGTTGTAGACTCTCCCCAACCTAAAGATCAAGGTGTCCTTCACTTGTCCAGTGTAGTTCAAGCTATGAAGCTCAATGCACCTCCTCAGCAAGAAAGTAAACCAAGTTATCAGGAGAGGCCCAAAAAGGAGAAGCAGTAATTTACCAAATTGGGTGACTCATATGAGGATGATCTCAAAACTCTCATTGCTAACAACTTGTCACATCCTTAGGATCCTGCAAAACATTACATCCCTGACATTAAGCCACATTGGTGGGATGAGAAGGCTTTCTGTATGTTTCATAATGGCATTGGGCATACCATTGAGAATTGGTGGAAACTCAAGCACATTAGCCAAGATCTCATTGAGAATGGAAAGCTTAAGGTGGATGGACTGAACACCAATGCTGATCACAAAGCATTTAAAGAGCCATTGCCTAAGTATGACAAGGGGGAAACCTCTAAACCAAAGGATGGCAAGGCTACAATCAACTACACTTACATAGTGGCAAAAAAAGTGGTAAACATGCTTGAAGTTGTGGAGCCAAGTGTTAATATGATGAGGAGTAAGGACCCGCATGGTTATGACTCTCCCCCTATCTTTGAAAAAGAACCTGTTGTGGTGCTGAGAGGTCCTCATTCTAGGTTATCTTCTCAAGCCCTTAATGCTATTACCAGGAGTCAAAGCCCTATTGTTCTTAGAGGTCCTAGTTCAGGTCCATCCAAAAAACCCAAGCAAGTGGCATCCAAGAATGTCACCAAGTCCACCACTACTCCCAAACCAAACTACAATCTTGTAGATCAGTTACAGAAAACTCCAGCACAAATATCAATCTTGGAGCTTCTAGAGTTGTCCCCTAGACATAAACAGATCCTTGAGGATGCTTTGCACACAGCAAATGTCCCCAACAACATTGATATAGACCAATTCCAAGGCATGGTGAATCACATTACTAGCCCACATTACCTCTCTTTCTCAGAAGATGATGACAAATCCCTAATCCATCCACACAATCTTGCCCTTCACATTGAAGTAATGATTCATAAAACCTGTGTCAGGCGCGTGTTGATAGATGGGGGTGCTAGGCTAAATATTTGTACTTTAAGTTTGTTAAAAACTTTGGGCTATTCAGAGGAAGTGATCGACACTAAAAAGAAGATCACTACAAAAGCCTATGATGAGGCAGAATGAAGTTCTAAGGGGTTGGCTGTCCTTCCTGTCAGGATTGGCCCAGTTGAAAAAGATATCTTGTTCCAAATTGTTGATACTGGACCCCTTGCATACAACTTCTTATTGGGTAGACCATGGATTCATGACATGCAGGCAGTGTCATCTACCTACCACCAGTGTGTTAAGTTCCCCTACAATGGAGTAGAAATTTGCATACCAGGGGATAGCACTTTATCAGTTAATTCAATCTCAGCTAATGTTCATGTCCCTCTTAATCGATAAGCAGAAGATTATCAAGCAACTTTAGTAGACTGTCAAGACAAGTTTAAATCAATAGACCTTGGCATGGGGGGGTATCAACTTGACTCTTTTGCAAAGATGTTTGTTTCCCCTAGCTCCTATGGAAAACCTTCACAGGAGATGAAACCGTCTTCTTCGGCAATGACACTATTTGACAAGTTTGTGGAATCCTCAATACCAATACAAAATGAAAAAGAGGAAGTAGCTATTTGAGATTGGATATACAAAGAGGAGAAGTACCAACACAATGAAAATTTCTCCCCCTCTCCTAAGTCCTATGGGAGAGGATATACTTTTGTCAAGAAGATGGGTTATCCAGGATATGGCCCTCTTAGTCACAGGTTAGATGCTAGAGCCGAACCACTTAATCATGATCTTTTTGGATGTAAATCTAAGAAATCGGTTGGCCTAGGCTTTATGAAGAATAAAAAGTGCACTGTCCCCATTTCTGATAGGCAGGATAGTGAAGATGACATAGAATATGTACCAGATTTGATAAATCAACAAGACATGATAGATGATTGGGTACCTTCAACAAATCTCCTTTGGGGAGATTCCAAAGATTTAACAATTGACAGTCCTCCTATCCTAGCTATGATAGATAGTGACTATATGAATGCAAGATTGACTATGGATAGTGTCTCCATCCCAGCTATAATGGATGGTGATAATTCAAATAATTTTGTGATTGAGAAAATTGCTAGAGGAGAGGAAACTCTTCCAAATCTTGAGGCTTCTACATCACAAGGCCCCAACAATAATTCAGAAATAGACTCTCATGAGTTTGAATGGGATTCACTCTCAGACATAATATTTGACTTGGATATGGATGTTGTCCATGCTTATAGTTCTCAACCGGATGTAGCTGATGAGTCATGTGTCAGATTAGAAGATTGGAACCCACATGTCGCATTAGTAGATGATTCTTCGCTCGATAGGGTAAATTCTGATTTAGACACCTTAGAGGGATGCTTGATAGACTCCAATTCTACAGTCACCAGAGATGACATCCCCTATATCCTTAATCTTGAACCAGTCATTAACCTACCACTTATTGACCCCAACCTTATTGATTGGTCTCAACGTTATCAAGAGCCTCAACTCTTGACATTTCACACTGACTATGAGATCACCTACTATCTAAATGCCATTGAACCTGTAGTCTCTTCCACCAGTGAACTAGCTACCAGTATGATAAAACTTGACATCAAGTACCTTAGTCACAAGATAAAAAGAAAAGAAAAAAAGAATAAGAGTTCTGATGGTGAAAACCACTGTGTGGCGGTGTCAAAACCAAAAAAAGTAAAAATAAAAGATGTATCCAAGGGTGAAAACCTCTCTGAGGCACCTATGGATGAGGTACTTGATAATCTCCCAAACTATTTTCAGGACAGATCATCAGTATTGGTTGAACCTACAGAAGATGTTAATTTGGGCATAGAAGAGGCTCCAAAAATTGTACACTTGGCTAAATCTTTATCACCTCAAGAAAAGAAAGCCTACACTGAGTTCCTCCAAAAGAAGAAAATTAATTTTGCATGGACATATTCAGACATGCCAGGGTTGGACACTAATCTCATTATGCATCATTTGTTCATAGCTCCAGGTGTCAAACTAGTCAAACAAAAGTTGAGAAAAATGCACCCTCATATAGCTCTTCTAGTGAAAGCTGAATTAGAAAAGCACCTTGGTGCAGGATTCATTAGAGCTATAGACTATGCTGACTGGATTTCCAACATTGTACCTATTTCCAAACATGATAAATCCATCCAAATCTGCACAAATTTTAGAGATCTTAATAGAGCATGCCCAAAGGATCATTTTCCACTTCCTAACATAGACATGATAGTGGACATGACGGCAGGCTATGAGATCTATTCCTTAATGGATGGTTTTTCTGGGTATAATCAGATCAAGATTGCTCCTGAGGATTAGGAAAAGACTGCATTCACATGCGCATGGGGTACTTATTGTTGGAACGTCATGCCCTTTGGATTGAAAAATGCAGGTGCTACTTATCAAAGAGCTATGACAACCATCTTCCATGACATGATGCATAAGAATATGGAAGATTATGTGGATGACACCCTCGCTAAGTCTAAGAAAAGAGGAACACATCTGGCTGATTTAGAAGTAATTCTAGATCGCATGGAACAATTTCAACTAAGATTAAACCCAAAAAAGTGTGCATTTGGTGTTACTTCTGGAAAATTATTAGGATTCATCATTTCAGCCAAAGGGATAGAAGTGGACCCTGAAAAGGTCCAAGCCATTATAGACATGCCACCTCCCAAAAATATCAGTCAAATGAGGAGTCTTCAAGGACACCTTCAATCCATAAGGAGGTTTATTTCACAATTGGTAGATAGAGCACAGCTCTTTAACGAAAACTTGCATAAAGGTTTTCCGTGTGTCTCGAATGAGGCTTGCCAAAAGAGCATGGATCAAATTAAGGAATACTTGGCAAGTCCTCCCATTTTAATGCCTCCCATTCCAGGAAAACCCCTCATTTTGTATGTCTCAGCTACTGAATCTTCACTGGGGGCATTGTTGGCTCAATTAGATGAACAAGGGAAAGAAAGGGCCATATATTATATTAGCCACACTCTTGTTGCTTATGAGGTCAATTGTACTAGTATTGGAAAATCTTGCCTTGCAGTAGTGTTTGCTTCTCAAAAATTGTGACACTATATGCTTGCGCACACCATACACCTCATAGAAAAAATTGATCCTCTCAAATACTTACTCGGTAAAGCTGCTCTCACAGGTAGACTTGCTAAATGGATGATGATTCTTTCTGAATTTGACATAGAGTATATTGAGCACAAGGCAATCAAAGGCCAGGCTATTGCAGATCAACTAGCTAATTTCCCAATTCAAGATAATATTCCCATTCAAGTCAATTTCCCAGATGAACATCTTATGTACATGACTGAGAGATCCTGGAAACTGTTCTTTGATGGTTCCTACATGCAAAATGGTTCTAGAGCTGGTGTGTTGTTTGTCTCTCCACATGGGTACACTATTCCCAAATCTTACAAGTTACTCTTCCCATGCACAAACAACATAGCTGAATATGAGGCTTTAACAAATGGATTAAAAATGGCTATAGAGGGGAATATCACAGAACTACATATCTATGGGGATTCTCAGTTGATCATTAATCAAGTCAATGAGCAATACCAAACAAAAGATGACAAGTTGATACCTTACAAAAAAATGGTTGATTCATTAAGACAGTATTTTACTTTTGTCACTTTTCAGCAAATCCCTAGGGCTGAGAACAAAGTAGCTGATGCTATGGCCACCCTTGCTTCACTTCTTTAGTTAGAGGAACATGAGTCCAGATATGAATTCCTGGTGGAAGAGCTACATTATCCCATTTATGACTCTCAAGAAAGCCACGTCATTTATACCCTTGTCAATCATGAATCCTCTCGCTATGGTGCTATTTACTCATATCTCCATGATGGCATCATCCCCGACACATTTAACTGATCTGAAAGAAGAAACCTTGTCTGTAATGCCTCTCACCATTCTCTCATCTCTGGTGATTTGTATAGGAGGGGTCTAGATGGGACACTTCTTAGGTGCTTAGAAAAGGAGGAATCTGATCAAGCGCTAGTTGACATCCATGAGGGCATATGTGGGGGACATTCTAATGGTCTTTCCATGGCTTGAAGGTTGCTTAGGGTGGGGTACTATTGGCCTACGATGCAAATAGATGCAGTAGCTTTTGCCAAGTCTTGAGAAAAATGTCAGAAACATGGACACCTGATACATGCTCCAGGTAGGGAGCTAATTCCTTCTATATCTCACTGGCCATTTCAGCGATGGGCCTTTGACCTTGTTGGGCAGATTCATCCCAACTCATCAGGTGGACATAAGTTCATTATCACTGCTACTGACTACTTCACAAAATGGGTAGAGGCCGTTCCACTTTCTGTTGCCTCAGGCAAGACTATGTCTTTATTCATTTTAAACCATATCATCTGTCGATATGGAGTACCATCTGAGATCATCACTAACAATGGGGGTCAGTTCAAAACAAGGACCTTACACAACTCTACCAAAGATTTAAGACAAAGCAACATTGGTCCTCCATTTACTTCCCGCAAGGAAATGGTGAGGCAGAGGCTTCAAATAAAACCATTCTCAAGATTTTACACAAAATAGTTCATAAGAATGGTAGAGACTGGCACCTATAGATAAACCTGGCCTTGTGGGCCTATAGAATGAGTATTCATACTCCAACTAGGGCTACTCCTTTTTCCCTCACATACGGCGTTGAAGCAGTGTTACCTTTAAAGGTTGAGATTCCATCACTTAGAGTCTCTCTCAAAGGTCTAGTTACAGATGAAGACTATCGCGCCATGAGATTACAAGAATTGGAACTTCTGGATGAAAAGCATACAGCATCATTTGACCATATGAGGGTCTACCAAAATCAGATGTCCAAGGCATTCAACAAAAAGGTTCGCCCTAGACAATTCCAAGTAGGAGATCTTGTCCTACGAGAGAATCCTAAAAACCAACAAAATAGAGAACAAAAGGGCAAATTCAAACCTAATTGGCTTGGACCCTACATTATCACAGCAGCTTTAGGTACAGGTGCTTATTTACTATTTATAGAAGAGGGGGAGCAGCTCCCTAAGCCTATCAATGTTTTGCACCTGAAGAAGTTCTATCCTTGATGCCCGTTCTGTCTGGGGGCATCTTTTGTACATACTTATTGATCCTGAAAAAATTTCAAAAAAATTCATATATGATGCTGAAAAAATTCTAAAAATGAGAAAATGTCCTGAAAAAATTATCATCTTAGTGAAAACCTAGCAATAGGTGCTTTGATGTATCTCAAAAAAATTATATATTCCAAAAATACCAAAAAAAATCAAAAATTCAAAAAATTCAAAAAAAAAAAAGAAAAAGTGCCTTGGTGAAAACTTGGAAACAAGCGCCTTGGTAGCAAAAATACAAAAAAATTATAAAAAGTCCTGAAAAGAAATTCTTCCAAGTGGTGAAAACCTGGAAACGGGCGCTACTTGAGGCCTTTGCACCCCTATTTCTTAGCATGCATCCTCAACACTTAGCCTTTCTCCATCATACCTTGTCCTTGTTGCCTTGGTTTGGAATTGGTCTTTGTCTTTGTCCAGGGGGCATCACTATGTTAGCTTTGGTCTTTTGGATATGCTTTTCTTTAGGACACCTCACAAATAGTGTTTTTCAACACCAACCTAACTGTTTTTTTCAACACAACCCCCGACATCGAGCGTTTTTCAACACTTATCAGTTTGGTCTTATCTAGTTTGGTTATGTGATCTTACCTACTAGCAAGCATTTGATCCTTATCCTCGGAACTCAGTATCAGTTTACACACTTAAAATTTTTAAATGCAACACTTAATGCTTGAGATATGTCATGATCTTTTCTTTGTGTGCTGACTGATATTGATTTTCATTGAGTGTTCTTGTCTAATAAGTCTCTCTGTGATGCATAGCTAGAAGACTTGGGGCATGGGGCATATTTTTATTTGCTTTCTGCTCGTGGGTGTCATCTTGAACCTCTTCAATGTCTCTTGTTGTCTCCTTGACACACTTAGGAGATTTAAGACATCATCCTTGACTATTTTTTTGCACAACCATTCTCATGGTCATCCCGACATTTATGCCTTGATGCGAGCATGATTTTGCTACATTAAATTGGGTAAGCTAACACTGCTGTCATCTTGACCTTTATTTCTTTTGATGCTCATGTTAGAATCTTTCCGCATTCCAATCTAATATTAATCACATTCATATCTTCATAGTTGTGTTTGTGACTAGTGTTGATTGTGTGATTGTCTGATGTCCGGTAATAACGGCCCTATGATGAAAATAAGTTCTTTTACATTCTCTAATGAATGATGAACACAAAAATCCTATGTTACCCTATTGCAAGTACACCTTTTCATTTTCATGTAGCTTGCATTATTTAGACTTCATGTTCAATTTGCACTTTTAGGCTGCATTATGAGTTTGAGAGGGTTTCCTTCATCTTTCTTGTGGACTTTCAATCAACTGTGGTCACGATTTGATCTTCATTTCCTTATCTTCTTTTGTGATCTCAATCAAAATTCCCTATCTTAAACAGTTGATTGATTTTGATGCATCCTCTTTCTTGAGGCAAATTCTCTTTCTTCTCTCCATTTCTTTCCATTTCTTCCAAACTTCTATCTTCCATTCACTTTCACCCCACTTCTTTTCTTCTAATTCAACCTTGGGGCATAATCTTTCTTGCTGATCTACCTTGGTTCTGTGATTTTTTTTTATCTTTCATCTTATGTCAAGAACCTTATGTTTAGTTCAATTTGATCAAATTTATCAATTTATTGTTTCTCCTCTATCTCATTTCGATTTCGATCACGAGGGGGCAGTACCTACCAAACTTCATTGCTTGATTCAGCTTTATCAAATTTATCGATTGCTTCTCTTGGGGCAACCTTGCTTGAGATTCTTATCTCTTATTTGAGACTTGACAATTACCTATTCACAGGTGTTGGCCTTGTCTTTTTCAATCTGCTTATCTATGTCCTGATGTGTTCCCATCCGTCGAACACACATCTGGGTTGTTTTGTGATCCCAAATCGATCTCATGCTTCAATTCCATTCTTTGACTGCATGTGATCTCGAGTCGACCTCACATTAGTCAAAGAGGGGCAAATGTATGCACTTTAAAATGGTCACCTAGACTTTGGGCCCCATTTACTCAATTTGTCAAATATCAATTTTCTGAATCAATGCTTTACAATATATTCAAATCAATTTCCTTGATCAAATCATAACTATTCCAATCATTTCAATAATCTCCTAAGGTTTAATCATGTCATCAATAATTTTATTTAATTAAAAGAAATATTCTCTTTTAAATAAATAAAATAACCTTATTTAATTGAAAGAAATATCTTTTAAATGAAATAAAATCTTTTTTTAATTAAATGATTTTATCTTATTTAGAATAATATCTCTCTTTTAATTAAATAATTCTATCTTATTTAATTAATAGAGAATCATTCTTTTAAATAAATAAAAAGTCCTCTTAAAGCTCTTTGTGATGAAAAAGGGAAACAAATAAATAAAAATAAATAAAATCCCTTTTCTCTCCACACTTTCTAAAAAATGAGCTTTATTTCCTCTTTTTGGATTTATCCTGCTTTGCTCTTGAGGATGCATTCTCTTCCACATTTTCCTATATAAGGAGCCCTCTCCTTCTCATTTTGGAGGATCCAAGAATTTTCATGTTATTGTTATACTGCAGGTTTGGAGAGCAATCTTGGAAGAAGCTTGTTGAGCACATTTGGAGCTTTGGATATTTGAGACTTCTTTCTTCTTGTCTTTTTCTCTCATGCCTTATGGAAACCCATAGTTTAGATTAATATTTCATTCACATAATAGTTTAAATTCATGTTTCCTTTCATAGATTAACATTGTATAAGCATTCATTTCAATAGAATAGTTTATTTCTTGCATTGTTATCATCTAGACTAGTTTCATTTGCATGCAATAACTTGATGATCATGGAGATTAGCATGCTTGCTATTCATCTTTGAATCTCTCATTTCTTGGTGTACTTGCATGGGCATAACTAGGTCAATCTGAGGGCCTCATATACAAACCCCTACACTCCACAAATAGAGAGCTATGAATCATTGTTTGAGACCTCATTCTTGAGTGTTCTTGAATGTAATGATTCACAGAAGTGTGACTACTTTCTAGCACACAGATAGGAGATGTGGGGACATGCCTTTGTTGATCCTAACTAGGAATGTATGGAATGGGATTTTTATGGTGGGTGTTAGGGAGATGAGATTAGTGGATAAAGGATTGAGTAGGATAAGATGGGGGATGATATTTCGGGATGTAGGGACCCATAATGGATTTGGTATGTGGAGGATATGCAATGGTAGATTTTAGGGATATAGGGACCCAAAATGGATTTAGAGGATGAAGGAGGAATGTGGTAGGTTGTCTTTGGTTGTAATGATGGAGGAGGAGAAATGATGTTGTATGCTTTGGAGGGGCGATGGGAAAATGTAATTTTGTTTTTGGGAGGATGCTTGAATTTGGTTTTGGTTGTACCAACTTTTATGGAGGGAGTTTCTTCAAATGTGTGACCAATACCACATGATCATGGATGTTTCTTGTCCTGAATGGGATCCATATTTCCTTGTTCATGGTCACCCAAGCCTTTTCCTTGATAATTTCATTTCTTGAGCATTTTATCCAAGGAAGGATACTTCTTACTTAGGGAATAAGATAAACATCCAGTATTAGGTGTCATGCTGGAAGATATAAAATTGATTTCTTCTGCTTCAAGTTGGGTGCCATTGAAAAACATAAGTGGACCAAGGGGATAGTGTGATGATGGAGGGGTAGGCATTAGAGGATCACAAAGTGGAGAGGATGGGATGATGGGATCTTGACTGGGATTGGGAGATGGTATTGGGTCTTGAGATGGATAAATTGGGATGGTAGGATCTTGTATTGGGGGTGATGGAAGAAATGGATTATGTAACAAAGGAAGTGAGATGGGAGGATATCTCTTTGGAGAGGATGGAAGAAATGGATCATGCAGTAGAGGAAGTGAAGGAATAGGATCTTGATTTAGGTCAATGGATACTTCAACATGCTTTTGGGAAAGATCATGACTTGATAGGATTGGTGTGGATAGAATGATGGGGGATTTATGGATGGACTCTTCAGATGATATGGATGAAAGGTTGGGAGATTGTGCAATTGTGATGGATAGAAAAAGGGTGAACTTATGAGGCTCATTGGATGTGGTTTGGATAATTCTAGGAGAAGGAGATATGGATGGGGATTGGATAGAGTCAGCAGATGGAAAGGACTCAATGATTCTAGGAGATTTAAGAGGATCAATAAGTGGGGTAGATGCAAGAAGTATAATGGGTGATAGGGGAGGAATGATGGTGGGTGTAGGAGGTTGATGGGCCTCATCACTGGTGGCTTTGCATGAGGGAGTGAGATGACATGACTCATCAACTTTAGGAGAGGGATTTTTCATTGGTTTCCTTGTTAAACTCCTTGGAGACTTTCGTGATGGAGGTTGGAGTGAGGTATTTGAATGTGTAGAAGATGGTGAGCTAGGATAGTCCACACATAAAGGTGGGATGGTGGATTGTGAGCTTGGTTGAGGGGATGACTGTGTAGAAGAGGAGGTGGAGGATGACATGGCTAGATAGTTCACATAAGTAGGCATGCAAGTGACTTGTGAACTAGGTTGACTAACTAATGGGGTAGGGGTGATGGATTGAGATATGGGATATGAGTTATATTAAGGGATGCATGTTTCTTGTGGAATGGGATTTACGGTAACATAGGTTGGAATAGAAGATGGTGGTTTAAGATAGGATATAGTGGATGTTGGATTGGGATAGGAATGGGGATTATGGATTGGAAGACTAGGATCATGAATTTGAAAATGGATTGGAGGATAATGATGTGGAGGATTTGGGATAGGGATGTAGGTTGTAGGCTCATTGTAAAAAGGTGGTGTTTAGGATATGACCATGGAAGAAGATGGAGGTAGGAATGAGGTATGCAGCAGATATGTGGGTTCAACATAGGAAGGTGTGGATGAATATGATAGTGGATTTCCCTTGTCAAAGGTGTGATAGTGAGTGCTAGTGGGAATGTATGGAGAAATGATAGGGTAGTTTGGAGGAATGATTGGATTCTGAAGCATGTTTGGAGATAGATTGCTATGGTTTTTTATGTACTCATCATGATCAATAAGGCTATCATCATCATTGGAATAGGATGGAGTGGGAGAAAAGATATGACAACTAAACTCATCATAATAGATTTGAGACATGTTGACTTGCGAATGAGTTGGATGGGGCTGAAGGATGAAAATGGAAGGAAGACTAAGGCTCATATTTAGAATGTACAATAAGATTAGATTGGGATTTGGTTTTAAGCACAGGGTAGGAAGAAAGAATAACTCTGGAAGAATATGGAGAGGGAATGAGGGATGACTGAGATGACTCTACTAACCTAGGATATGGGGAGGAAAGGAGAACAATAGGATGACATGAGGACCATGATCATGAGACTAGGATGACAGGATTCTTAAGGTTTGGGTGACTTCTAGAGTGGAGAATTTGACTGATATGGAAAAGGATTGGTGTGTAGAACTCTTCATTTGTTTATGTTCAATAGATGTTTTCACTAATTTTGTAACTTCAAAGACATGCACAAGAAATCTTACCCTAAGGAATTTCGGCTTGACTAAAAAACCTTTTCTCATAGACTTAGGCACACATCCCAGAGCTAATCAGAATATGAGCACCACCAAGCATGAAATGGCTCTATTCATGATGTCATATTATCTAATTCCAAGCTCTCAAGGAATGCACAATATGATGAGTGTCTTGGGGAGATTCCTATTCTCCTTGCACAAAGATTAGAAAGCCTCCGGGGGTAGATTGGGTAGCCTCTAATTAATAAGTGTCTAATAAGGTTTGTGGCATCCTCCCAATTGGTTTGTATGTGCATGACTCACTTAAGAGCCTAGTTGACCATGCTGAAATAGTAGGGATATTCACCTACCTCAGGCTACCATCAACACGCACCGCCCAATCTTGAGGGGATGAAGAAAGAGTTTCCTCAATGCTTTGTTTATATAATGATCAGGAAAATACTTGTTTAAGGTCATTCTCTAAAGAGGAAGAGATTTTCTCTCTGAACAATCCTCATTAAAAGTAAAACAAATTTGAACTTTACCTAGTTCAATTTTTTTATGCCACTTATGCTATCAAGGTTTATGCAAGAATTTTAAAGAAACTTTCCTAGAGGCACATCATGAAGAGTTCATTTCCAAAATTGATTAAGTGTGCTTTCTATTCTATGATCTTCAAAACACATGTGATTAGAATGCAAAGTTCATTCCTTTGAAACATAAAATATTTTGAAATATTTCAATTTTTTTTACTTTTTATCATTTACGATTTAAATTTCCCGATTCTTTTTAGAGACCAAAATGAAGTTTTGATTGAGATTGCTTCAAATTTTACCTAGTGCACTCATGATTGGATGTGTTTTTAGAAATTTAAAGGAAATAATTGATTTTGATTTTTTTTATTCCTTAGAGTCATTCAAGCTTTGGTTTTCACCTTAAGTTTCAAAAAGAGAAATTGGAATTGCTTTTGATTGTTATTTCCCTTAACCACTCAAGATTGAGATTTTTAGGGTTTCCCCTTTAGGACACAAAGAAGATTTGTAGATTAAACTTTTGAGAGCTTTCAATATTTTGAGATTTTTTTTTAGAACCCAAAGTAAGTGTGAGTTTTTCTTTTTCATTCCATTCATGCATCCAAGATTTGATTTAGGGTTTCTTTTAAGCCCAACGGATTTAAGTGTTCCTAGATTTACTTTTAGGATTGCATGAAAACTTTAAACATTAAAGATTGTTAGATGAAGTTCATTTTAAAACCTAATCCAAAGTTTTAAGATGCAAGTGTTCATTTTAGGATTAGTTCTAATTGATTTTTAACCATCTAGGAAGAGATGTAGATTCTTTCAATTAGGCATTCGAGATTGAGTGAAAGTTCATTTTAAGCATAATTGAAGGTTGTCTTTATTCCTAAACAAAAAAATGAGATTACTAGACCTTTGGACCTTGATGTTTTTGATAACCAACTTTCTCTCCAAGGATGACCTGCAAAAATAATTTTAGATCCTGTAATTTTGGGGATTAGGAACAATATGGAGGCCAAATGAACCTGAAAAACCAAACAAACCCAAGACTAGGGCCCTAAACATGCCCCATGTTTCCCATATGATTAAAAAGGATAGGTTATTTCATGTTTTTTACTCATACGAGTCATGACCAAGGCTCATACGAGTATACAAGGGCCCTCGTACGAGCAAATAGGGCCAAATGACATGCAAAAGGCCAAAAATGACATGCAGAATGGTTCATACAAGTTAGTATATAGTTTTGTACAAGAATATAGGGGTTCCAATCAAAGTAAAAAGGGCCAGAGGTGTTTACTAATATGAGGATTCCTACAGGGCCATAAGAGATCTTCAAAAAAGTGATTTTTTTCTCAAAAAACCCTAAAATGCAGATGAAAAGTGTGGTGGGGGTCCCACGGGGCGTGCCAAAATGTGGATTATGTGAACCTAACCTCTCAAGAGCATGCTAAGACATTAAAATTTTAGTCAAAACAAATCATACATCAACATATATAAAAACTATTCATAGGTTACCTCAGATTGAGCTAAAACGGGAGCACCTGGGCACCGTTTAATTTGCTCATTTAAGAGGGATGTGGGTGTCCTATTGAAGCACAATGATCATGTCCCCAATGAATATTAGGGAATATTACGATCATTTTCAAGCCATGGAGAGCCCAAAAGTGGCACAAAACCTGGTATGGTGAACCAGTTTTGCCCCTAGGGCTCCAAGGGTGCAAGTGATGAAATGTAGATTCTAGGCTATGAATGCAATGAAAGATTGATTTTATCTCCAATATAGATGTGATATGGAATGAAAATGATTTAAAAATATTTAAATAAACTAGGTTAATCCATTAAGCTAAGCTAAGATGAGTTATAAAGCATGAAATAAGAAAGAAATCTAACAATTCTAAGATATGCTATGAAGATCCTAGATGTAATTTAATATTATAACTATGCTATTGAAATGAAGAGTGAATTGGTGAATTTATATTGGAATGAGGACTAGTTATATATTTTGAGGAGAGGCTTGGGTTAGGAAGGGTGGTCAAGGTTTAGGATCAAGGGTTAGGGTTTATGACCAAGGGTTAAGGCTTAGGGTCAAAGGGATAAGGATGGCATTAATGGTTGAAAGGATAAAGGGTTTCTCACACATGTGTGAGAAACACTAGGGAAGTGTTCTAGTGGACAAGGTTGGAAGAAGAAAGATAGGCTAACATTAAGAGGTTGTAAGAGCCATTAATGAGGGTGTAAGGGGTCATTAATGAGTTTGTGAGGCTCATTAATGAGGGTGTTGACCTTGAGTCAAAGGGAGAGGGTTATGCTAAGTGTGTTAGGAATCACCCCTTAAGTGGGATTAGGGAGTGATTAGGGATGAGAGGATAGGTTTAGAAGATTCTAGAAGATATCTAGGATTTAGGGTTTTTAAATAAATATTTAATTTATTTAAAAGGGATTTGGTTGAGCACTTTATTTATTAAACTAATTTAATAAATAGGAGGGATAAACATTTAAATTTGATTTAAATATTTTTGGCGAAGGTTCCTTAATTAAATGAATTTAATTAAGATAGGAGGGGATAATAACAATAATAATTATTTAAATAATTAATTAATTAATTAATGATGATGTCATCAGGACTTTTATTGATTAAAATATTTTTAATTAAAAATTTGGATTTTTAGGTGTCTACACAAACAAGTTTCATCTCTACCAATTCTTCCTTTATTTTGAGAACCTCTATTCTTATCACCAATAATGACATCTTCAAAAAGATTAATTCTTACATAACTTGGAGCTTTCGGTATAGGTTGTGTAGCAGACCCTTCAATGTTAACATCCACTTCATTTCCTTCTAGTTCTCTATGTTCTTTCGATCCATTGTGATTCTAATTTTTCATTCCCACAATTCGATTGTCATCTTTAGTCATATCATACCTGCAATTCTTCTCTGATCTATTCTCATTCACATCGACTCTAACATTTACACTTTCAACAATCTTCTTTAGTCTATATTTATAACATTTATATGCCTTTCTCTTTGTATAATAACCAAGAAACATTCCTTCGTCACTTCTAAGATCAAACTTTCCAATATCTTCATCCCTCTTATTGTAGCATTTACTTCCAAAAATTCTAAATATTTCACTATAGGAATATGACCATACTAAAGTTCATAAAGAGTCTTACCGGTGCCTTGCTTAATTTGTACCCACTTCAAAGTATATATTGTGGTGCACACTTATTATCTCCAATAGATCTATGGTACTTTTTCTTCAATCATAATAGTCTTACCTGTGTCTAGAATAGTCATGTTCCTTCGCTCAACAACACCATGTTCCAAACCTTAGCTAACCCTGTGGTTTAAGACCTTATCCAATTTGCAAATACTACCTAGAATCCAAAATTGATTACTTGATGTAATTGCTCAACTATTGTTGAATAATATTTATTGATGGATTTATAATCAGTCCATTTAATAATATATGATTCTTGAATGAATGAATTGATGTACTTTGATTTGATGATTTGATATGTTGGGTTGATTGTTGATTTGATGATTGAATCATTGGAATAATCCATACATCAAATCATCAAATCAAAGTACATCATTCAATCATTTATCCAACATCAATTGAGAAATAAGGAATCAAATAAACTAAAATAGAAATCAATTTAGCATACTCACATCATGTTAACCGTAACTTAATTTGACCCCATAAAAAATTTCAATCCATAGTTATACCTATGGCTCCTCTGAAGTAAAACCAACCTAAAATTCTCCAATCACATGATTTTGAAAGCCCTTAAGGGCCTATTTGGTAGCGGGAATTAGACCAAAATTGGCATTTGCAATTTCCAATTCTGTCTAAACCTCAGTTTGGAAGTGCAACATGGAAATAGAAGTGGAAGATGTAAATGCTCATTTTGGCTCAAAATGAGCATTTACATCCTCCACTTGAAAATGTGGAATTGGAATTTGAGGCCCAAATTCTAGTTTTTTAACCCCCATTTTATAAAATTCATCGGGTCCACATTCAAAATAATTTATTTGGTGTTTGCATTTTAGGGAATTTCACTAGCAGAAGGCACCGATGATTTATCTACAGAGAAACTGAGACAATGACATTCTTCACTTTGTCTTTGCATAGTGGTTGAGGCAACTCCATTCTTCACTTTAGCACAGCAGCTGAGGCAATGAAATTGTTCACTTTCGCAAAGCGACTGAGGCAATGACCATCTCTAAAAAGTGGCTAAGGCATTGACATCCTTCCTTTCCCTCCTCTACTAGGTTTTTAAGGAAATGGCTCTCCTAATCTGGTATGCAGATATATATCTAGTTCATACTTATGTAGTGATTTGGTTTACTGAGTTTTCAAACCCTTGAAAGGAAGCATTGCCAAAAGGGTTTATGAATTTTTAGATCATTTTTATAGCTCTGTTGTTGGTATTAGGGTTTTGTATTTCTTTTCTGATATTCAGTAGGGTTTCATGTCAAAGGCTGACAGTTTCATGTCAAAGGCCGACAATTTCATGTATATATGCACACTTTGTTCTTTGATTGTTTGACATTTAAACATTGAAACTCATACAAGTTCATATGTGAGATACTCTAATTCAAATTAGGTAAGCTTTTTAGAGTCACCAAAACATTGGTTAAATTTTAGAAGTACTTATGGTTTTGTATATTCACAATGGCATTTAGACCCGCATTAAGTATTTTATTTGGTATGTCAAATAATCAAAGAACAAAGTGGGCATATATACAACTTTTGGGTAATTCTAGCAAGTTTTGTGGGTAATTTTAAATGATTAATTGGATAAATCAACAATATTCCATTGTTTGAGTCTTATCGAATGAATAAAACAGAGCATATTGCTCTTCCCAAACTAGATTGTACCAAGGTATTCTTTGTTTGGTAAGAGAAACATGCTTTGTTTTATTCATTCGGTGTTTTAGGCTTTAGCCATTGATTTATAAAGCTCTTGGAGGCATATCCCATTGTGAGCTACATTCTCATTTTCCAACCACAAAGCAGACCAAGCTAAACCTAATTGCAACAATACAATATTCAATAGAGTATTCATGTTTTAGGGCTGTCATTTTGATGAAGGGTGCTCCCCTTAATACAACAAACACATAACAGAAATAGAGAAACAACAACAACAATATGCAAGAACAGAAAATTGGCTTCTTATTATCTCCACAAATGTGGAATTACAAACTTTCAGAATTACAATATGCAAAGCCACATGGGCATTCCCTTACAATATTCTGTAGGACAAAGCCTCGAACCAATACCCAGATCTACTACCCAGAACTATTCTGAACTGCCTAAGACAATAATACAGCCTTCCTTATATAGGCAATTTTTCCACCGCCTGGGAAGGTTCCAGAATTTTAGCCAATAAGGCCGACCAATCTTAGAATTATTTTATTTTATATTTTATTACATCATAGTCGGCTCAAGATAACTTTTGAAACCCGAACAGAAATTTTGAAGAAAATTATTTTCTGCCATTTCAGGTGGCCCAACTTCCAAAGACCATAAGTCATCACCAGTTGACCCGATCGGCTATTATAACCCCATTTCAGAAATGCCATGAAGCACTCTACAGGCTTGACTGGCGCAAGCGCTTGTCACCCAAATTTTTGACCTCATTCGGGGCCTCTAAGGCCTTCAAAACTGAGTCCAAAGTTTCTGTACCCTGCTGCCAATACCGAAAATCTTCAATATCTTCCAACATACACTTGATCTGGAAATGAAACTTTACTGGCAGACTTATATGACCAAAATGAACCTCCAAGAAACAAATTAGATCATTCTGAGCACAGACAAAAATTACCAAAAATAGTAACTTTCCATAAATAGCAGCTCTGCACAAGATAGCCCTTATTGAATTCAAAAATAGAAATATTTTTTGGGTGATGCAAGATTGCTCTTACACCTAGGATGCTCCTGCATCACATTTTAGAATGAAAAATGAAACAGCTTGTATGGTACATTTTCATATTTGGCCCTCTAAATTCTTGAATCAGTTTCAATTCCTTTCGAAGGGCTTGGAATTTGTTAGTTCTAATATGGTTTTGTGAATATGTGATTTGTGGGTTTCCTATTGAGCTTAAAAAGTAACATGTTTACAAAAGCAAACCACCAAAAACATGAATTATGACATAAGAATCAAGCCATCATAGCTTGTCTAAGGAAGTGTTGATAATGAGAATCCCTATCCATACAAAAAAAGCCTACAGAATAGTTTTGTGGACTGTCAGGCAAAAGCATCATAGATGAGGTCTGCACATAATACAAACTATGCTTCTTTCGAAAGAAAAGATGAGAGTTAAATAACATATATCAACATTATACGCAAAGCAATCCAGATCCAGAAAGGATGAAGACAAAAGATATGTCTAATTAATTAGCACAGACCTAAAAGATACTCATAGATGATTCGAAGATGCTTCTTAGAAAAATTATGTGAATGCACATGATTTTTCCAATGCGCACTATAAATCTTAATCTCAAGTCTGTTTGAAGCCAGAAACAACTATCAGCTACTGATTCCTGAAGATGATGTTCACCAATTACTACCACATTGAATCATGGGCTTTTATTTTATTAATGAAAGCAATACGAGTTTTTCTTTCTAAATTGGTATCCCTTCCTAGATTTGGATAATTATTTTGTCAAGACAGAGTTAGTGCCCTTATCGGAACCATTGTAAGTTTCCATCATGTGGACCCAGATTGTCTAGAATAAAAGACAAAGCATTTATGTTTCATCCAATTTGTGCTCAACTAGTTTCAAAATACACCTCTAGCATAGATGTAAAGCACAACCTAGAATGAGAGAAATTTTGTTACCTGTTAGCAGAAAATAAAACCAGTGCAGGAGGCAAGGGTGCATGATTTGTCAAAACTTCATGTGTTTCTCAAATAGTTTATGAGGATTAATAGGCAAAAGCCTTTGCATTCTCTCTAATACATTTTAATATTGAAACACAATCACAATGTTATTGATAGGGAAAATTTAGTAAAATGAAGTAGAGAAAAAGAAACACAGTTATAGTAGCACCCTTCTACCAAAAACACGTACCTAGTATATAATAATGAACAAGATCAACACAACAAAAGTAATTACTCATGACTAATGAAATCTATGAATAAATGCAATATCAACACATGAAATAAATTCATTGAACACAGTCACCAAGATTATTAGGTTAAGGGTGTACTCACATCTCCCAATAGTTATATTTAAGATTAATTTCCTGGTGACACCATTCTTGCACAAGATATAGAAAAATTTATTAAAAAGACACTAATGTGTAGGAGGTTGGTTTTCATGGTGTTTTGTGTGAGGTTGGTTTTGTAAATAATTTGAAATTTGATATCGCTTGGCATCTTTTACTTGATTTTTTAAAATGTACATATTTTTCTATTATTTGATACTCATTGATAGCTTGTTACTTTAAAATTTATTAAAGAGTCTAAGGAATTGAACCTAGTTGGTTAAAGTGTTGGGTTTTCATTGTGCAAATGTCTTCTTTAGTTGGTTTCTAATATGGAGATGATTTATACTTAAATAAAAGTTAGTTTCTAATATGGAGGTGGTTTCTACTTAAATATAATGTTGAAAATTCTAGAGCAAAATCATACACGCCCTCTACCATACGTGATGAAATTTGTCTAGGACATACCAAAAATTTATCTCTTCTCAAGTTCTATTTTAATTGACTTGATTACAGTATCACTGTCGATGGTTAACTTAGTAATTCATGGTGTTCTATGTGAAGTTGATTTTGTAAATAATTTGAAATTTGATATCTCTTGGCATCTTTTACTTGATTTTTTAAAATGTAGGTATGCACATATACATATCAAGTGAAAGACAGTGAGTATATATATGGTGGGTTAATGATCTCCTTCATAACTGTTATGGAAATTTGATTTAAACAATTATTTTTCAAGTCAATTAAAATAGAACTTGAGAAGAGAAATTTTGCATCTTTAAATCAATAAATTGGGATTAAAAATCATTATGTTTGAACAAGATGAAGAATGTCATTGCCTTAGCCTCTTTTCCAAAGTGAAGAATGTCGTTATCTTGAACATGATTAATAATATTATGTACTTATATATATGTATATCTTCCTATATAAGAACCATATATATGTATGTATACATGTATATAATTAAGTTATTATTAATCATGTTTTACAAAAAACATCTATTATTAATCACTATGTTTTACAATAAACATCTTCTATGTTTTTCCCTCATTCGGATTTCATTTCCTAATGCAACAATGCTAACACATTCAACACCTATAGATAATAACCAACTAGGAATATATATACAAACAGTTGTGTCAATAAAGTACACACATTTCTTGGCTTGTCCTCTTCCTACCTATGACTGTCAATTTTGTATCTCAAACCTTCTTTGTCATGTACTTTTCAAGGATGGATCTTACCAACAATATAAACATTCAAGAGTGCATTTGTAGGAAGACCACAACTGCTCGTATTCACGCACTTATTCTTGTTGTCCTTGGAGTAGTTATCTCAATTTGAGCATTAAGTATTGTCATTAGTATCAAAGAAGATCGGTAAGTTATCTATGCTATTCATTCGGTAAAAGGAAGAACTACAAGCTACATATGCTAGTCGGTTAACTATATAAGCATTTATCCTGAGTAGTCACAATGCAGTACCAAGAACTAAAAGGAAATAGTTTTAACCGAGAACCAGAGGAATTTTACCGAGCATCAGTTTATACCGATATCGAGCATCACTAAACACCGAGCAGACTGGACACCAAGCACCAGTGTATTTACCAAACAATATTGATAATGTTTACCAAACAATCTAGGAAATGGCATAGTAATCAGTTTTGGCACATTTATCTATGCAAACAGTTACAACAGAATCACAAATTTTTTTACCAAGATCGATGATTGTTTATTGTAGATGTAATCATTAAATGTGATGATGATCTCTATGTAATTGTTTGATCTAGGTTATTTTTGTATACCGTAGATCTTAGGTTATTTTCTTAAGAGGATGTAAACATAATTAGGTCATGAAGGTTAAGAGGTGATGGAAATCATAGCAATATGCTATATATTTGTATTTCATGACATTTTGGAAAAGAGTCTTGATAAGTTTCTTGCAAAGGACAAGAAGGAGATCTTGAAGCAAGCAGTCATCTTCAAGACATCAGTTATCAGACAAGGTTGAGAAGTATTCAGAGATATTCAATCAAGGCTATCAAGCATTACAGAGGAACAATATCTACACATTAAGGTGATATATATTGATATTTCATAGATTTGTTTCAGACAAAGTTAAGTTTTTAATTATAGATATTTTCTATTATTCTCTAATCATTGTAATAGAGTTAGCAAAATCTCTTAATAGAGTAGACCTAATAGTCTTATTGTAAATCTCTTTACCGAGTACACACTCAAGTAGTGTTGTTGAAATCCTTTAACCAGGTAGATCTAGTTGATCTTATTGTTACTCCTAATAGGGTAAGATCATCAGAAGTGATCACAACTTGTAGCCTTAACCGACATACTTTATTATCTGTAGTAGTGAAGAATTTGCGGGTGTCATTCCCACCATAGTTTTTACCTTCTCACAAGGGTTTTTGCGTAACCAAAATACTTATGTTATGTGACTAAATTGTTGTTTGTTTTTCATGAAATTTACATTTACAATTTAATTGAATGAATGATGCATACTATGGATTCAGTTGGATAGACTAGTTTACTATTGTTTATTGATTCAATTTGAAGTTAAAATTTTTAGAGGGCACTGATTCACCCCTCCCTCTTAGTACCTCATCTCTCCATTCCAACAATTGGTATCAGAGCTCAGATCTCTTATTGGATAGTTTAACCACTGAAGAGTAAAGATCTAATCATGGAGAGATCCAAGTTGGACAAAACTATAGAAAATCAAAAGATTCAAATACAGATGTTTATTGAGCAATACAAGTAGGCTAAGGATACATTGAAGAAGTTACTGGTTTAGAGAAAGAATGTGGCTATTCTATAAAATGAGACTAACTACCATGAAGAAGAGATTGTTGAGTTATTTGATAATATTGGATCTAGTTTAGGTAGTATTTCTGAATTGTCTGAGAAAAATCTACATTTGACTGAACAAGTGAAAGCCCTATAGATCGGTCAGGAGACTCAAATGGTGAGAATGATTGATGTGATAAACAATGCTAGATAAGTTGAACAAGAAAGAAATTTTGTTGTTGAAGATAGAAGACAGATGACTGAACAACTACAAGTAAAAGAAACTAAGATACTGAGACTTACTGAGCATCACTTTGAAATATCCAATCAGATGATTATTGTAAACCAGGAGATCAACTGAGTGTATGGTGAATTATCAAGGAAACTTGAAGACATTGGAGTACTTAGGGAAGAAAATGAAAAACTGAGAAATGAAGTGAGGATGCAGCAACATAATGAGATGATGAAAAAGGATGAAGACAGTTTTAAGAAGATTGATGATTTTCTAGTTAATCATAGAAGATTTGGAAGCAAAGTTGGATTAGGCTACACCGAGCAAGGAGAATCATCCAAGCAAGTTGAACAAGTGAATAAAAATCAAAATTAGAGATCTAAGACACAAACATGCTATCACTGTGGCAAATCGTGACACACTTCAAATGTTTGTAGGAGTAAAGCACAAGGTAAACCTAAAGAAACTCCTAAGTTTAATGGTCATTGCTATAACTATAACAAGTTTGGACATCAAGCATATGAATATAGATCTAATTTGAATAGGACTCCTAACAAAAGTCTCATGGAGAAACTCTGTTATACTTGTAACAAGCATGGACACACCTCATAGGACTGCATAACAAAGATGAAGCAAGTCTGGACACTGAAAGGACAGAACAAATCCTATCAATCAAGAAGACAAAACAATGCTTACACTTGGGATTATAACACTTGGGATTATAACACATGCGTTAACTGCATAGTATGTGGAAGGTATGGACATATTGTAGCTAATTGCATGAGGAAGAGATGGGCTAGAAAATATCAAAGCTGGACAAGAACTGGTATGGATGGTTTGCATAGTCACAAAGTTGGTCACCTAAGTAAAGATTGTAGAGACCAAGCACCAGAAGAACAAACACTTGAGAGTGGAAATACAATTGCAGCTATCATGAGGATAAGAAACACTATGTGGAGAAAGGCATCAAATGAGAATGCTGAGTCAAGAAATGCAGTTGGTGAAACCTCATCCATTGGATTGGGTGACATCGGCACCTCCACCTAAGGTGATAAAGGTATGTTTGGAACTGATAATTTAGATTGATCATATTTTACATACAGTTCCTTATATTTGATGTGCACATACCAAATCTGCATAAATTAAGATGCATTATGGTTTATAAGCTTTGAGCTTTCAAAGTTATACAGTTGGTATATGTTAGACCAAGTAAAGGGTTACCCATCAATGACTATTATGCAAGGTTAACTGAGTATTAGTAATAACCAAGTGGAAAGTTATGTGTTAACCAAGTTGTTGATTTTTTTTATTATCACCGAGTTGATAGTTGTCGCCAAGCTATGAGTAGGTCGAGCATTTATTACAAGTACTTTGAGCGGTAATTTGAAAAAGGTTATAAATAGATGATGAACTTAGTTCATTCTTCACCTGTGATTTTGGAGAACAAGAGCTTCCAGAGCGATTTCAAGCAATGGATTCTCAGAGTGCTTAAAAGCTATTTCAAAATCTTTTGAGTGATCTCATCGGAAATTTTGCATAAGTACTATTACTACCGAATTTATTCATACTACTTACCAAAACCCTAAGTTAAGAAAAATGGCATCCACATCGAAAGTAAAAAAATCCAAGTTTGCAGAGGAGGAGGAAGTAAATCTTATTGTGTCTTCTACTTGTAATGAACCCCAATACAAACTTCATCCTAAAGTTGCATCTAAAATTGATCAAGCGGGAAATTTTTCAAGCATACCTCCTAGGGTTCTGTTGGTTGAATATGTAAGATCGTACATTCACTACAAGATTGGTGAAATAGGAGATTTTGACCTGTATGAAGCTTTTTAGAAGCTTTACGGAGAAGATGGGAGACTGAAACTCGAACACAAAAAATTGTGAGTAATTGGTTTGACGAATGCCCTAAAAATTTTTAGGAAATTTAAAAGAGAATGGATTAGGGTTGTTCTAAGAAGATTCCATGATGGAATAATGTGGTTGGATGAGTCAGTAAGCATTACCAAGAAAATGATTAATACAATTACCAGGTATCCTACTACTGATAAGGCAAAGGAAGTTTGCAGTGCACCAAGAACAGATATTGAGAAGAACACCAGAGCCAAATGGGATAGTCGTGCACTAAAGATACATTCAATCAAAGACCCAGAGGTAAAATTTGTAGTGCATGTCATCGGTTATAAGATTTATTAGTAGAGAAGACTGAATAGTGTGCCTCTTGGAGCCATTGACATTTCATATTGGATGGTTAAGAAAGGTTATCAGTTGGACCTAGCTGAGCTTCTACTGAAGCAAGTTGAAGAGAACATGAAGACAATTCGGTCAGCAAAGTCAAACACATGTAAGTTTTGATCCCTACTAGTTTGCATATTTTTTTATGTGGAATGATTTTTCCCTTCCGTCAGTAATATAGAGTGGTCAACCGACAAGCTTGTGATTTCACAAATTTTAGAATTTACTAAGGGCTTGGGAAACAATCTTAATAATGTTTTAGATAATTACTTTGAACAATTCAAGAGTAGGATTAATTCTCAGAGCAAAATTCCCAGGCAACTAGTAGAAGATTATGAGCAGGAGATATGTTTTCTTGTGGATACCGACCACACATTGATAAAGGTTGTGGAGCCTAGGACTAAATGGTTAGCACCTATGGGATACGAGATAGATATTAATTTTGCCTCTAAATCAATTAAGGCTTTATTGGCTACTCCCAAGGATCTGAATGCAGAAAGGTTTGGAACATATGAAGAGGCCAAGACAAGAACAAAAATAGACCTAGTTATTGGTAAGATAACTAAGAAATCAATAAAAATGATCAAGAAACTTGTGGAGAAGTTTGGAGGTTATTCTAGATCATCGGATAGTACACCAATTGAAGAAGAAACTGAAGGTCAATTGATGCTAACTGACAAACCACATGACAATGAAGAAACTAAGTCAGATAAAGATGTAGACTCTACATTGGTTTTCCCTTCACCAACTCTGAAGAAGAAGCAATTAGATGTGCAAACAAGGGCACGAACAAGGTCTACAACTACAGCCTCGCCTCCACCAAAGAAAGGAGTTGTGAAGATTTCAAGACCAAAGGTAGCAGCACCAACAAAGACATACACAAAAAGAGGTAATAAAACTATTGTTGAAGCCCCAAAGAAAAGAAGAAAGTTGATTAGGGGTAAGTATGATTTAGATGATGAAGAAGACAACAATGATCAATTTAAAGTTGTTAGTAATAAGAGTAGGTCAATTGATGAAGTAGAAGAAGATATAATTGAGAATGGTGAACTAAGTGATCCTAAAATGAGTTGGTTTGAACTTTTGTCAACTAAGGATCATAATACACTTGAGGCAATCATCCAAATGATGATTCAATTCAAAAGAGTTCCCATTGAGTTTTCCAAATGTCTACCTAAGGCACTAGAGGAAAGAATTTCACAAAAATGGTCCTATGCCTTAAATACTAAGAAGAGAATGAGGGAACAATCCCTAGCTTTGGCATTACCTCAATTGATAGTCCCTGAAATTGAAGAACACATGAGAAAATATGCAAAGAGATTTAGAGTAAACAATTGGGAATTGTATATACTTGATGAAAATATGGTAGGCATAGATGAGAATAGTCAACTCATCTGGACCTCAATAGTTGCAGCCTGAGAGCAAGCTGAAAAGATGGCTTTTCCCAAAACATCTTAGAAGAAGCTAAAAAGAAAAATAAAAGGACTTCATATTGATGATGCAGACCTGGCACTGAAACAAGATAAGATAAATATATTAGATACCGAGGTACCTGATACTATAGATGCCACTCAGGAGTTTAAATTCATACAGGATGCACCAGATCTAGTTGAGATCCAAATCATAGACAACATTGCACTTGATGTACTCATTGAGGACATCACAAATGGTGATCCTGATGACAGAGATGATGATGAAGATACAGTTACCGAGCCAGCAATAACATCTTTATTGGGTGACTTTCCTATTCTGATGGAAGCGGTTGAAATAGTCTCTAAGGAGAAACCCGAAGGCTCAATCCCCTAGCAACCTATGGATACATTAGGGGATCAAGGAACTAACACACCTATAGAGACAATTGAGCTTGAGGAAAAAGAGGTAGAAACGTAGGGCCAAGATGACCCGAAGGCAATTGAGGCAACCCCACTTGACACTACATCAGAGGCTCCATCTCAGTCAACTGACACACAAGTTACCAAGGAGTAGAAAAATGAGGATAATTTTTCAACTGGGCATGAAATGCAGAATGTTGGTGAAAAATAAATTATTCCATTTTCTAAGAGCTCACCTCAAGAGCCAAAGAAGAAGAAGAAGAAGAAGAAATATGGAAAAGGGTCGGTTACACTTGAAGAATTCATTGTTATACCATACTATGACCCAAGGACCCTAGACCCTGAGGAATTAAGAAAATATGGGGAGCTTTGTACAAGGAAAGAAACTCAAGAAAAATTTAGAAAGGAATGCAAGAGAAAGGAAATTTTAGAAAATGTAAGAGACATCTTACAATAGGCTGTACCTAAGGTACAGTTCAGTGAAGATACACTAATTATGGACCAACTTGCTACACTTGCACAAGAAATCAATGCCCCAGATACTGAAGCAGGAAAGAGAATTGAAGAGCGAGCATAATCAAAAATACAGGACAAATTAGCAAAGAAAATCAGCCAGGAAGTGGCAATAAATAAGGTAACGTTATCTGAGGTAATAACTGACATTCAATCTATAACTCAGATAATTATTCAAATGTTAGTAAAGATTTTCACTATGGAGAACTTCACTACTAAGATCAATGAGAAGATAAAATAGTTGGATACCAAAATCCAAGCCAGTGCACAAGCAGCCTTAACCAAGACAAATTATTTTTATAAGCACATTCTCAAAGTTCAAGAACTTAGGTGGTTAAGAGATGATTTGAGGAAACAGGAGACCAGGATAAGTGACCAAGTCACTGAGCTACAAACAGTGTTGCTTCCCCACCTTAAAAATTTTTAGAAGCATATAGTCAAAGCACAAGCTTTAGTTGCAACACCAAAAAATTTTGTGTTGGAAAATATCTTTGACATGCATGCACAAGTCTGTCTTGAGCACATTGCTCTCACCAACTTGAAAGAGGAATGGGCGAACCTCTTAGATTCTTTGAAGAAAACCCACTAGCACATTTTTGATAAATTGTAAGTACATAATTTTTGAGTTTGGCATTATTATCAAAAAGGGGGAAAACATAATGTATATGCAAAATTATGTAATTATATGATAAGTGTACTACATATACTGGGAGCATGCACTGAGGGGGAGAAAAAAAAAATTATAGAAAAGTTATCTATGTATATATGGAGAAGTTAAAAACATTTTTGAGATATCAGGTCTATAGAAGATCATTCGGTTACCGATGCTATTCAGTTGGTAAAAGGAAGAACTACAAGCTACATATGCTAGTCGGTTAACTATATAAGCCTTCATACCGAGTAGTCACAAGGCAATACCAAGAACTAAAAGGAAACAGTTTTAACCGAGCACTAGAGCAGTTTTACTGAGCATCAGTGTATACTGATACCGAGCATTAGTAAACACCAAGCAGACTGCACACTGAGCACCAATGTATTTACCGAACAGTATTGATAATGTTTAATGAGCAATCCAAGAAATGGCATAGTAATTAGTTTTGGCATAGTTATCTATGCAGATGGTTACAATAGAATCACAAAATGTTTTACCAAGATTGAGGATCATTTATTGTAGATGTAATCATTAAATGTGATGATGATCTCTATGTAATTGTTTGATCTAGGTTATTTTTGTATATCATAGATCTTAGGTTATTTTCTTAAGATGATATAAACCTAATTAGGTCATGAAGGTTTAGCGGTGATGGAAATCATAGTAGTATGCTATATATTTGTATTTCATGATATTTTGGAAAAGAGTCTTGATAAGTTTTTTGCAAAGGACAAGAAGGAGATCTTGAAGCAAGTAGTCATCTTCAGGAAATCGGTTATCAGACAAGGTTGAGTAGTATTCAGAGATATTCAGACAAGGCTACCGAGCAGTACAGAGGAACAATATCTACACATTAAGGTGATATATATTGATATTTCATAGATCTATTTTAGACAAAGTTAAGTTGTCAATTATAGATATTTTCTATTATTCTCTAATCATTATGACAGAGTTAGCAAAATCTCTTAGCAAAGTAGACCTAACAGTCTTATTGTAAATCTCTTTACTGAGTACACACTCAAGTAGTGTTGTTGAAATCCTTTAACCAGGTAGATCTAGTTGATCTTATTGTTACTCCTAACAGGGTAAGATCATCAAAAGTGATCACAACTTGTAGCCTTAACCAACATACTTTATTATCTATAGTAGTGAAGAATTTGTGGGTGTCATCCCTACCGCAGTTTTTTACCTTCACACAAGGGTTTATGCATAACCAAAATACTTGTGTTATGTGACTGAATTGTTGTTTATTTTTCATGCAATTTACATTTACAAGTTAATTGAATGAATGGTGCATACTATGGATTTAGTTGGATAAACTAGTTTACTATTATTTTCTGATTCAGTTTGAAGTTAAAAGTTTTAGAGGGTACCGATTCACCCCTCCCCTCTCAGTACCTCATCTCTCCATTCCAATAGCCAAAGTGATGTCTGTGCTTCAAGGTAGGAAAACAAAGTGTAAGAAAAGAAGTGATGGAAGTGTTTTTTATAAACGCATTATTCATTTGAATGAGGTGCATTGTCACAAATAAATTTGCATGAGTGTAGAAACCTTCTTTCGGCTAGCCAATCTTGTAAGGAAAAAAGGAAGCCTATCAGATATGATGAGCATAATGTTAGAAGAAAAATTAGTCATGTTCCTCCACACCCTTGGCCACAATCTGAGGAATCATAAGATTTCCCACAACTTTGGTCACTCCGGAGAGACAATAAGTTGATACTTCCCCAAGGCCTTGACGGTTGTCTTAGCACTCCATGCAGATTATTTCATACCACATGGTCAAAACACTCCTCCTCAAATTAGTGGGAAGGACCGTTTTGATGCTTACTTCAAGGTAAACCCCCTATCACTACAAATATCTTTTCCTTAGTGTTAATCTTATTACTACGTGTTTCTTGACTATAGTTTTCCTTTCTATAGGATTATGTTGGAAAAATTGATGGAACCCATATACTAGTCACTATTGATGTAGACTTATGTTAGGAATGAATGTTGAAGCCTTTGGCAGTCATTTTATAGTAGTGGTTGTTGCATTCATGACTATGATTGTCATTGATGTCAACACAGTGATATTCTAGAGTTTTGCAGAATAGCAGGCACAGTTTTGTTTTGCGCACATGTTATATTGTGTTGGATACAATTATCTGAAGGACATTGTTGGATTAACTATGTGTTGTCTTTGATGTCACACAAATGTCATATCAATTATCGCTCTCAATATCTACCAAGTTCAGTCAGTCAGCTAAGCGGTTCTCAGTATCTACCGAGCTCAGTTGGTTAGCTAGGTGGTTTTTAGTGTCTACCAAGTTCCCTCAGGTGTCTAAAGGAAATATGACAGGATAACAATGTTAACCGAGCCTCCTCGATTATCAAAGGAAAATTAGTGGTTACCGAGCTCTCTCAGTCTCCAAAGGATGTTGCAAAATTCGCTGTGGTTACCAAGTTCTCTCGGTCACCAAAGGAAGTCTTTTTAGGATTAATGTTTACCAAGAAAGGTCAGCCCTTTCAAAGAATTTTGTTATTACAGTTTGTTTATCCCAGCTGACTATTATAATAATTATTAGTGCCGACTTGACAATCTAAATGATTATGAAATGACATATATATATAGAAGGTCAAATGGTGAATAAAAGATATACAGCATGCAGAATCATTTTGAAGAAAGGTGTGTGTGAATTTTAAAGGATGGTCAGATATCCTTGAGGAGCAGCAAAGATTTAATTGATCAATAAGGATCTAGTAAAATAGAACAGAGGTCTATATTTAGCAATTCAGTTGCAGGTCATTTCATTGTTACTCTCTAGCAATTGTAGCAGTGATATCAAAATCTCTTAACCAGGTTGGTTTAACAACCAATTTGTAAATCCTCTAACAAGGTAACAGTTCTATTGAATTGTTTCAAGACCTCTTACAAGGCCACTCCTAGCAGGGTGATTAAATCCTCTAACAAGGTCACACCTAACAGTGTGTTTTGTAACCTTTTACTGGGTTGGCTTCTAACTGGGCATCACTTCAGAAGAGTGAAAAATAGTAACTAGTTACATTGGTGGTTTTTCCCATATTGGGTTTCCATGGTAAATCTAGTGTCTCTTGTGTTCATGTTACTTTCTTTATTCATGTAAGTTAATCAGTGATGAATGCTTAAGAACAGTTTAATTATTACACACTTCAAGGATCAAGTTTTCAGCATTTCTCTGTGTATTTATCGAGTGGCACAGTAAATAATTTGTTAAGATATTTAAGGGATCAGTGGTAATATTTTTTTGGTTAACTAAATCACCCCCCCCCCCCCCTCTTAGTTACTGCATCTATATTTCCAACAATTGGTATTAGAACTTTTGGTGCTTGCAGGAAGGGTTTCAAGGACCTAAGCTAAAGATCAGGATGTCTTACAAAAGAGAAATTCCAAGGCTTAACAGAAATAACTTTTGAGCATGGCAAGGTCTCATGAGACTACATCTGGTTTCCATTGGTGATTTAGGATGCAAATATATTGATCAAGAATATACAATTCCTACTAGCACATTAACTGTTGAAGACATTGTAGAGAAGAAGAACCATAACACTATGATGATAGACATTCCATTAGCTCTTAGCTATGAAGAATTTGATGAAATCAAAGACTGCACAACTACTCATGAAATGTGGAACAAGCTGAAGAAAATCTATGGCGGTGATGACAATGTGAAGAGAGCCAAAGCAGAGAGCCTAAGAGGACAGTTTGATCAAATGAAAATGAGAGAAGAAGAAAACATTGCAAAATATGTTGAAAGGATCAAGACAAGTGTTAGTGCAATCAAAGCTTCTGGAGGAAAAATTGATGATGAAATGGTTATAAGTAAGGTTCTTAGAACATTACTCCCTATTTATGCAATAAGAGTTTCTTCTATTCAAGAAAGAAGATGTGAAGAAAATCACAATATAACTTAGGATGCCTTAGTTGGAAGATTGATAGCCTTTGAACTGGATAACTATGACAACTATGTTCCAACTTCTAAAAATATTGAATCAGCTTTTGAGGCCAAACTTTCACTCAAGAAAGGGAAGAAAATCCAATCAGAAAGTGAAGAAGAATCAGAGGAAAGTTCTGATAGCGATCTTGAAATTATTGAAGCATTACTTGCAAAGAAGTATTCAAGAGGCAGAGGAAAATATAGAGGTAAAACTCCCTTAATCTATTTTTCATGTGAAGAAATTGGTCATATTGCAGCTAGGTGTCCAAATATGCAAAGCAAAGATGAGAAGAAAAATTACAAGTACAATGGCAAGAAAAATTTCAAATCATTCAAGGATAAAGGTAAGAAAACATGTTTTATAGCTAAAGATTCAAATGATAGTGAAGAAGAAATTGTTTTCATTGTTGTAACAGATGAATCTGATAATGATGAAGATGAGATGGCACTTATCTCTCATATAAGCAAGAATGATACATGGATTCTAGACAGTGGATGTTCACATCATATGACTGGTGATAGGACGAAGTTTGAACACTTTGAAAACTTTGATGGTGGTAATGTAAGGTTTGGAAACAATGATCCCTGTTGTATAAAAGGAAAGGGACGAATTTCATTAACCAAAGAACTTATATGTGATAATTCATATTGGGTCGAAGGACTAAAGCATAATCTTCTAAGTGTAGCACAGCTAATCAACATTGGATTCAAGGTTGAATTCATGATTGGCAAAGCAAGACTGCTCGATGACAAAGGAAAACTGATAGGATTAGGCAAACAAACCAAAGGTAACCTGTTTTATCTTGATCTTGGTGATTACTCATGTTTTATTGCTCAAATTGAAGAAAGTTGGTTATGGCACAAAAGGTTATGTCATGTAAATTTTGACAACATGATGAAAATAAGCAAATTCAAGAAAGTAAGAGGTATTCCTACTTTGAAGAAACCTGATGTTGGTCTATGCAAGAATTGTCAAATTGGTAAAATGGGAAAGTCTAGTTTCAAAAGTAAAAACTATCAGTCTGAAGATATTTTGGAAATTGTACATACTGATTTATGTGGACCTATTGGAATTGAGAGCTATACCGGAGAAAAATTCTTTATTCTCTTTGTTGATGATTATTCTAGAATGATGACTATTATGTATTTAAGAGAAAAGTATGAAGCATTTGAGAAGTTCAAATGGTATTTAGCAAGAGTAGAAAAGGAAACAGGAAAAAGAATAAAATGCTTGAGATCAGATAGAGGTGGTGAATTCATCTCCCATGAATTCAATAATTTCTGCATTGAAAGAGGAATCAAAAGACATGTATCAGCCCTGAGAACTCCTGAGCATAATGGAATAGCTAAAAGAAGGAATAGATCTATCATGGATTGTGCAAGGACTCTAATGATTGAAAAGAACATTGCTATGAAATACTTGAAGGAAGCTATCAGCACTACAATTCATACCTTGAACCGAGTACAGCTGAGAAAAGGCACATTCAAGACTCCATATGAGCTATGGTATGGCTACAAACCAAATGTAAGTTACCTAAAAGTATTTGGTAGTAAATGTTACATCTTAAAAGAATCTAGAAAAGGAAAATTTGATGTAAAAAGTGATGAAGGAATATTTTTGGGATATTCTTGCAAAAGTAAGGCATATAGATGTCTAAATTTGTCTACTTACAAAATCATAGAAAGTGCACATGTGAGAATTGATGAGTTTGCAGAAAAGATTGGAGAAGAAAGAAAAAAGGAACCAGAGGACTACAGAAAATTTATTTACATCAAACCTGATACATTGCCAGACACATGTAAGGAGACTACATCTACCGAGCCCAGTACAGTAACCGAGTCACAAGAAGAAGTTTAAACCGAGTCACAAAGTACCGAGTCTCAGTCTGAAGCTACCGAGCAAGTATCTACCGAGCCCGAGCAATCTGAACCTAAAAATGAAGAAGATGACAATGTAACTCATTCAGGAAGCAAGGAACCTATATTAGCCAAGTATGTCAGAAAGCATCATAAACCAGATCAAATTATTGGAAACAAATCAGATGGTACTATGACAAGAAGTAAACTAAAAGGTACATGTTTATTTGCTGATTTTGAACCTAAAAATGTCAAAGATGCATTAGAAAATGAAATTTGGATTGAGGCTATGAATAAAGAAATAGAGAAAATAGAGAAAAATAAGACATGGACTCTTGTACCTAGGCCTAAAGATAAAAATGTAATTGGGACAAAATGGGTATTCAGAAATAAGTTGAATAAAAATGGTCAAGTATCAAGAAACAAAGCAAGATTGGTATGTAAAGGATATTCTCAAGAAGAAAGAATAGATTATGGAGAGACTTTTGCTCCTGTTGCAAGATTAGAAGGTGTGAGGACTTTACTTGCATATGCAGGACATAAAGGATTTAAGGTATATCAGATGGATAGCAAATCTGCTTTTCTCAATGGTATTCTTGAGGAAGAAGTCTACATTGAGCAACCTGAAGGTTTTATTGATCCAGAAAAAAGGGATATGGTCTGCAAATTACACAAAGCATTGTATGGTCTGAAACAAGCTCCTAGAGCATGGTATGAAAGATTACTTAACTATCTTACTCAGATTGATTTCAAAAGGGCTAATGACAACAACAATTTATACATCAAAGAAGGATCAGATAACAAAATTGTTTTGGCAGAAATATTTGTGGATGATACTGTGTTTACAAGAAATGATGATCAGTGCAAAGAATTTTTAGAGCTTATGAACAAAGAATTTGAAATTTCTATGTTTGGTCAGATAAAATTCTTTGTTGGACTTTAGATTCAGCAGAACAAAAATGGTATCTACATTACTCAGTCTAAATATATCAGGGAAATACTTAAGAAATTTTATATGGAAAATTCAAAATCAGTTGGTACACCCATGTGTACTGGACTGAAGCTTACCAAAGATGATGATTCAAAAGAAGTAGATCAGACCTTATACAGATCAATGATTGGAAAATTATAGTATGTAGTACACACAAGGCCTGATATTGCCTTAGCAGTTGGAATAGTGGCAAGATTCTTGGCTAAACCCAAAGAAAATCACATGATGGCAATCAAAAGAATCTTGAGGTATTTAAGGGGAACTGAAGATTATGACTTGTGGTATAAATTTGGAGGCAATCTGGATTTAAAAGTGTTTACTGATGCTGATTGGGCAGGAAACATTGATGACAGAAAGAGTACAAGTGGTGGAGCATTCTTTCTTGGCAAGAGGTTAGTATCTTGGACTAGTAAAAAGCAAAACTGCACATCCCAATCCACAGCAGAAGTAGAATATGTTGCTGCAGTAGTAAAATGCTCTAATATTATATGGTTTAAATAGCTTTTGGAAGGCATGAAGGTTGAGATCAAAGAACCAGTTATGTTTTGTGATAATACAAGTGCAATAAATATTTCAAAGAATCTAGTAATGCATTCCAAAACCAAGCACATTGCAATTAAATATCACTTTTTCAGAGAATTGGTGCAGGATAAGGAAATCAGATTGGAATATATTCATACAAAAGAAAAAATTGCAGATATCTTCACCAAGCCACTACCTAAGGATGTATTCTTGTATCTCAGAGGTAAGTTAGGGGTCACTCCCCTATCCGAGGTTCACTAAATAAATTTTTAGTGATGCATCAACCAAAACATGTTGAAGATCAATCAGTTGATGTAGCATAGTCAAGGAATCATTGCATATGAATCAGTACATTAGGTACATTGATATTTACCGAAACTATGTAAGTTGTCTTTGGCATGTGTTGTCAAAGAGGGAGAGTTTTCTGTCATTTCAAGAAATTTCTAAGAAGAATAATTTGAGAAGCTAAGAGGGAGAGTTCTCAGTCAGAGAAAGAAGTTTGAAGATGATGGGAATCAGAATGAAGCTAAAGATATGTTTCTTACTCTTGGTTTCTCTGTGAAATTTCATTGTGCTATGACATGTTGTGTTGCCATCAATGCCAAAGAGGGAGATTGTTGGATACAATTGTCTGAAGGACATTTTTGGATTAACTATGTGTTGTCTTTGATGTCACACAAATGTCATATCAATTATCACTCTCAGTATCTACTGAGTTCAGTCAGTGAGCTAAGCAGTTCTTAGTATCTGTCGAGCTCAGTCAGTCAGCTAGGTGGTTTTTAGTGTCTACCGAGTTCCCTCAGGTGTCTAAAGGAAACATGACAGGATAACAATATTAACTGAGCCTCCTCGGTTATCGAAAGAAAATTAGTGGTTACTGAGCTCTCTCGGTCTCCAAAGGATGTTGCAGAATTTGCTATGGTTATCGAGTTCTCTCGGTCACCGAAGGAAATCTTTTCAGGATTAATGTTTACCGAGCAAGATCAGCCCTTTCAAAGAATTTTGTTATTATAGTTTTTTTATCCTAGCCAACTGTTATAATAATTATTAGTGTCAACTTGACAATCTAAATGATTATGAAATGACATATATATATAGAAGGTCAAATGGTGAATAAAAGATATACAGCATGCAGAAATCATTTTGAAGAAAGGTGTGTGTGAATTTTAAAGGATGGTCAGATATCCTTGAGGAGCAGCAAAGATTTAATTGATCAGTAAGGATCTAGTGAAATAGAATAGAGATCTATATTCAGCAATTCAGTTGCAGGTCATTTCATTGTTACTCTCTAGCAATTGTAGCAGTGATATCAAAATCTCTTAACTGAGTTGGTTTAACAACCAATTTGTAAATCCTATAACAAGGTAACAGTTCTATTGAATTGTTTCAAGACCTCTTACAAGGCCACTCCTAGTAGGGTGATTAAATCCTCTAACAAGGTCACACCTAATAGTGTGTTTTGTAACCTTTTACCGGGTTGGCTTCTAACTGGGCATCACTTCAGAAGAGTGAAAAATAGTAACTAGTTACATTGGTGGTTTTTCCCATATTGGGTTTCCACAGTAAATCTGGTGTCTCTTGTGTTCATGTTATTTTCTTTATTCATGTAAGTTAATCAGTGATGAATGCTTAATAATAGTTTAATTATTACACACTTCAAGGATCAAGTTTTCAGCATTTCTCTGTGTATTTACCGAGTGGCACAGTAAATAATTTGTTAAGATATTTAAGGGATCAATGGTAATATTTTTGTGGTTAACTGATTCACCCCCCCCTCTTAGTTACTGCATCTATATTTCCAACAATATTGTAGATTGAGTTATGCGTAGTTGATGGTATGTTCTTTGTTGTGTTATTATCCTATGGTTAAGAGAGAAAACATAAATTCATTTATTCATGAAAGTTATAAGCATTTTGGTGGAAGTAGTATTCTGGCAGTATTCTTGTGTAGCGATTTTTGGTAATCGGAGGATATCTCCTAACCAGGATGGAATTTGATTCTATGAAGTTAAAGGGAATTTTGATACTCATTGGTGGTGATGTGGTTCACAGTGCAAAATTTGAGGTCACACGATTGGAAAGTTATTGTATCTAGAAGCTGATAGTTTTATGTAATTTTGATGTAGCATGTTGAAATTATTATTTTGTATTTACATGCTGACTCATTTGTAATTATTTAAGTGTGGTATAAAGGAGGGAATGTTTTCCTTGTTATGAAGAGTATTGTAAGAGTTTTAATATGAAGTTGTGAAAGTTGTGATGCGAATGTATGCATGAAATGAAGAAAAGAGCTAATTCAGTGATGAAGGAAGACTTGTGAAGTACAGAGATCTAGATTTGTGATCTTGTGTAGCAGTGAGTGCGGTTTTGGCATAGTGTGAAGGAGGTAACATATTTCATATTATTTTGTTAAATAATCCTAAGATCTGTTGGACAGTGAGTTCAGAGATCTTGCCTTGAAGCTGTTTGGGCAATGGGTCCTTCTGTCTTCCATAACTCGTAACAGGGTTAGAATCTTTTAACAGGGATTCAAAATCTCCTAATCGAGATTCATATGTACTGAATGTATTTCATAAGACTCCTAACAGGGTCCATCCTCTAACAAGGAACTTTCATATTAGTGCATCATTTTGTGGGCATCATTCCCACCAGGGTTTACTCTTTGATCAAGAGGTTCCCTAGTTAACATATCTTGTGTTATTATGTCATTGTGTATGATTATCTTTCTATGGTTGGTTACTGCATTAATTATATGGTTTAAAGTTGTTGAAGTTAATAATGAATTTAATGTTGATAAATGGTTTAATTATCAGATAACTGATTCACCCCCCCCCCCCCCCTCTCAGTTATCTTGGTGGTCTTTACTTTCTAACAATTGGTATCAAAGCGACAGGTCCTTGAAAGAGAAGTTTAACAACTTAAGGAGATCTATGGAAAATTTTAGGAAAGATTCCCCTAAGTTTGATGGAGTAAATTTTGATAGCTGGAAAGAAAAGATGAAGACACATCTCTTGTGTTTAGGACCAGGTTATTGGTTGATTACAAAGAATGAAAGGACTATAATTGAAGAAGACAATCTTGAAACAAGTTCTAAAGATGAGGTAGATCTATTTATGTGTAACATACTTGCAAGAGAAGCACTTTTATCAGCACTTCTAGAGAATGAATACAGTCAGGTAAAAGGTTTAACTAAATCTCATGATATTTGGAAAGCTTTACATTCTACTTTTGAAGGTGATGAACATGCAAAGAAAGCTAGGTTACATAATTGGATTTGTCCATTTGAAGACATAAGAATGATGGAAGATGAATCTGTTAGAAGCTATATTGGTAGGATGTCAGAAATTGTTGTAGGAATAAAGTCTTGTGGAGGTGAAAAGATAGAGAATGAAGTAATATGGAAGATTTTGAGAACATTGACACCGGTATTCAGGCAGACTACACAAATGATTGAACAAGTGATACCTTGTACACCAAACTTTTCAAGAGAGACCCTTCTTGGAAGATTGGAAGCAGCAGAGATGAATTTGAGATTATCAAGAGAACTACCTAGAGTGGAGACAGCATTCAGTGCTCTTAGCATCAGACCTACTTTGTCTAGAAGTACAAGTGTGAATGGAGATTATGCCAGCAGTAGAAAATCCAAATCTGATGAAGATAAGAAGATTGAAGAAGGTATTTCCTTACTTGTGAAAAGAGAACTAGATGGTAAGAAAATCTTTAAATGTTGGACATGTCAAGAATATGGTCATTTTGCATCTAAGTGTCCTAAGAGAGTTAAGAAGTATAGAAACAATTTTAAGCCTAGAAGATCTAAAGAATGTTATTATGCAAATGATGAAGAAATTGAAGTACGAATTGAAAGACATTTGAGTGACAGTGATAATGATAACTTTGATGACATAGGATTTGTAGCAATTAAGGAAGAAAATTCTGAATCTAATATTAAAGAAGAAAGAGCCTTAGTTTCCCAAGTTGAAAAGAAAGCTGATTGGATTATAGATAGTGGTTTTTTACATCATGTGACTGGTGATAAAAGAAAATTCATAAAGTTTAACAATTATGATGGAGGAGTTGTTAGAGTTGGTAACAATGCACCTTGTTTGATTAAAGGTATGGGATCTATTACTCTTGATGGAAAGACTAATACTGATGATGTTTACTTTGTTGATGCATTGAAACATAATCTTTTGAGTGTTGGACAGTTAGTGGATAAGGGATATCAAGTTTGGTTTACTGAGAAAACTTGTGTGATTAAGGATAAAGATGGAAATCTAATTGGAACTGGATCTAGAACCAGAGGTAATGTATTTTAGTTGAACCCTACTGAGATGACATGCTTGATGACTAAGATTGATGACAGTTGGTTATGGCATAGAAGGTTTTGTCATATAAACTTTGATAATATTGTGAAACTAAGTTCTACATTTGCAGTAAGAGATTTACCCAAGATTATGAAGCCTACTAACATGATTTGCAAGGAATGTGTGATGGCTAAGCAGAAAAGGAGTTCATTTCCTAGCAAGAAGTTCACATCTACAGAAAAGTTGGAGATTGTTCATACAGACTTGAGCGGTCCTACTAGGACTAGAGGATTTTATGCAGAAAGGTATTTTATGATTCTTGTTGATGATTTTACAAGAATGATGTGGATTGCATTTTTGAAAGAAAAATTTGAAGCATTTGATAAGTTTAAGGTCATGAAGAATAAAGTTGAGAATGAATCAGGAATGAGGATTAAATGTTTGAGATCCGATAGAGGTGGAGAATTTACATCTAAAGAGTTTAACAGTTTTGTGAAGTAAATGGTATTAAGAGATAGTTATCAGCCCCTAGAACACCTGAACAAAATGGTATTGTAGAAAGAAGGAATAGATCAGTGACTGAAGCAGCTAGAGCTATGTTATTTGAAGGTGATTTGGCAAAGACATTTTGGAGAGAAGCAATGAATACAGCAGTATATACAATGAACAGAGTACAAATCAGATCAAACACAGACAAGACACCTTATGAATTATGGTTTGGACATGCACCCTCAGTTAAGTATTTTAGAATTTTTGGAAGCAAATGTTATATTAAGAGAGATGATGATATAGGAAATTTTGATCCTAGAAGCGATGAAGAAATTTTTCTTGGATATTCTTTGAAAAGCAAAGCATATAGATGTTACAATAAGAGAACTAAAACTATTGTTGAAAGTGCAAATGTAAAAGTTGATGAGAAGTTTAAAATTTAGAAAAGAATGCTTGATTATGAATCTAATGAAGGAACTAACCCTTAGCCTAACATTGAAACTACTGAACAATTTTTTGAGACTGACAGTGAATTGTTGAATGAAAGTCATGCTGAAGAAAATAGAGAAGAATCTATAGTTGAAGAAAGATCAGTGACTATGACACCTAACAAGTATATATCAAGACATCATCCTATTGAGCAAGTTATTAGAAGTTTGGATAGAGGAGTTATGACTAGAAAGAAGGTAGATTTATGTTTGATTTCTCAAATTGAACCTAAGTCTACTAATGAAGCTTGTGAAGATGAACATTGGATTAAAGCTATGAAAGAAGAATTGGATCAGATTGAAAAGAACAAGACATGGGAATTGTTCCCTAGACCTAAAGACAAAAATGTGATTGGAACTAAATGGGTATTCAAGAACAAGATGAATGAACAAGGAGAAGTAATTAGAAACAAAGCAAGTTTGGTATGTAAGGGATACTCACAGCAAGAAGGAATTGACTATGAAGAGACTTTTGCCCCTATGGCAAGACTTGAAGTAGTAAGAATATTTTTGGCTTATGCAGCATTTAAGAAATTCAAAGTGTATCAGATGGATGTGAAGTCAGCATTTCTAAATGGTGAATTAGAAGAAGAATTCTACATTGAGCAGCTTGAAGGTTTTCCTTTCACTCAAGAAGGAGACGACATGGTATGTAAACTAAAGAAAGCATTGTATGGACTAAAGCAAGCACCTAGAACTTGGTATGCTAGATTAGATAAGTATTTGTTAAAATTGGGATTTACAAAAGGAACAGCTGATAGTAACTTATACACAAAAGAAATTGAGAATGGATTGCTAGTTTTGGTTATTTTTGTTGATGACATTATTTTTGGAGGAGAAGATGAAGCTAGTGACAAATTTGCTGATGAAATGAAGATAGAATTTGAAATGAGTATGATTGGAGAAATGAAATACTTTTTAGGATTACAAAAAACACAAAATAAAGATGGTATCTTTATAAGTTAGACAAAGTACCTGAATGATTTGTTGAAAAGATTTGGTATGGAGAATTGCAAACCAGTTGGAACACCTATGGTTACATGACATAAACTATCTAGTAAAGATGAGACGCCAGAAGTTGATCAAGAGAAATACATATCTATGATTGGTGGATTGCAATACTTGACACACACTAGACCAAATATACAACATTCAGTTGGAATGGTAGCAAGATTTCAAGGTGAACCTAGAGAGTCACATTATGCAACAGTAAAAAGGATATTGAGATATCTTAGAGGCACAATGGACTGTGGACTGTGGTATTAAAATTCTGATGATTTTACCCTATGTGCATATACTGATGCTAATTGGGGAGGCAGCATTGATGATAAGAAAAGCACCAGTGGTGGAGCCTTTTTTCTTGGAGGAAGATTAGTTTCTTGGTTGAGCAAAAAGTAGAATTGTATCTCATAGAGTACAGTAGAAGTAGAATATGTAGTAGTAGCAAACAATTGTAATCAGATAATTTGGATGAAGTAGATGTTGATGGACATTGGAATCAAGTTTGATGAGCCTATTGTCATATATTGTGACAATACAAGTACAATTAGTATGTCTAAGAATCCGGTTTTACATTCTAAAACAAAGCATATAGAGATCAAGTATCATGTTGTAAGAGAGAAAGTTGTAGATAAAGAAGTCAGACTAGAATACATAAGCACAAAGGAGCAGATAGTAGATATATTTACTAAGCCTTTGCCTAAGGATACATTTGAGTATCTGAGAGGTATGCTTGGGGTTGTGCCCCAACCTACTTTTGAGTAATGATGTAGTTGGTTGCATCCATCTAGTGTTTTATGGCCCTATCTATTTTCTGGATTGGATGTTGGTACTTCCTCTATGGGGGAGTATGTGTATCTAAGCTGAGTTATTGAGGACTCTTGTGAATGTATTTTTTGAATAGTGTCTTTTGACATTGAGCTATTATTTGACATAGTTATAGAATTTCTATCATTGATGTCAATGGGGGAGAGAATCATGAAAAACATTGAGGAACTACATTTGTTGGAGAGATTGAATAGGATAACGAAGCAAGATTTGATTGATGGTGAGCAATAGTGCAGTTGAGCAGTAGTGATTGGATTTTTGGAACATTGGATGTTTTTCATCTATGTTGCCATCAATGCCAATGGGGGAGATTGTTAGGAATGAATACTAAAGCCTTTGGCAATCATTCTGTAGCAATGGTTGTTGCATTCATGACTATGATTGTCATTGATGTCAACACAGTGATATTCTGGAGTTTTGCAGAATAGCAGGCACAATTTTGTTTTGCGCACATGTTATATTATAGATTGAGTTATGCGTAGTTGATGGTATGTTATTTTTTGTGTTATTAGCCTATGGTTAAGAGTGTAAAAAGAAATTCATTTATTCATGAAAGTTATAAGCATTTTGGTGGAAGTAGTATTCTGGTAGTATTCCTATGTAGCGGTTTTGGTAATCGGAGGATATCTCCTAACCGGGATGGAATATGATTCTGCACAGTTAAAGGGAAGTTTGAGGCTCATTGGTAGTGATGTGGTTCATAGCACAAACTTTGAGGTCACATGATTGGAAAGTTATTGTATCTGGAAGCAGACAGTTTTATGTAATTTTGATGTAGCATGTTGAAATTATTATTTTGTATTTACATGCCAACTCATTTGTAATTATTTGAGTGTGGTATAAAGGAAGGAATTTTTTCCTTGTTATGAAGAGGATTGTAAGAGTTTTAGTATGAAGTTGTGAAAGTTGTGATGCGAATGTATGCATGAAGTGAAGAAAAGAGCTAATTCAATGATGAAGGAAGACTTGTGAAGTACAAAGATCTGGATTTGTGATCTTGTGTAGCAGAGAATGTAGTTTTGGCATAGTGTGAAGGAGGTAACATATTTCATATTATTCTATTGAATAATCCTAAGATCTATTGGACACTGAGTTCATAGATCTTGCCTTGAAGTTGTTTGGGAAGTGGGTCCTTCTGTCTTCCATAACTCCTAATAGGGTTAGAATCTTTTAACAAGGATTCAAAATCTCCTAACAGAGATTCATATGTACTGACTGTATTTCATAAGACTCCTAATAGGGTCCATCCTCTAACAAGGAAATTTCATATTATTGCATCATTTTGTGGGCATCATTCCCACCAGGGTTTACTCTTTGATCAAGAGGTTCCCTAGTTAACATATCTTGTGTTATTATGTCATTGTGTATGATTATCTTTCTATGGTTGGTTACTGCATTAATTATATGGTTTAAAGCTGTTCAAGTTGATAATGAAGTTAATGTTGATAAATGGTTTAATTATCAGATAACTGATTCACCCCCCGCACCCCTCTCAGTTATCTTGGTGGTCTTTACTTTCTAACAACTTACAGGGTAAATATCAGGATAGAAAAGGGAACTTGTCACAAAATATTATGGCTGTCACTTCTTTTGATTATAATTTTTAATACATTCTTGCTGGTTGGGAAGGTTCCACTGCAAATAGTCATGTTTTAGCTTCAACTCTCACTAGAGAAGATCCACTTGTAGTTCCCCCTGGTATGCCATTTTGCACTGTATGTTTACTGAAGAAAATGATAAATATTTCACAGTGTCAATGTTTCACGATTTAAAAATATATGTTATTTTGTAAGAAAATTTTATTTAGTTGATGTTGGATATCCAAATGTACCAAGATTTATTTCTCCTTATCGGTGTACACGTTACCACCTAAAGGATTTTTCAAGAGAAAACCCTATAAACAATGCACAACAGTTTTTTAACCACCAACACTCCTCTCTTAGAAATGTAATAGAGTGTACATTTGGCATTTTGAAGTAGTGTTTTCCTATCCTGAGGCATGCAACATCTTATCCAATCATGACACAAGCACATATTGTTTTTGCATGCTGCATACTACACAACTTCATTACTATATAGGACGGTGTTCCATCTGAAGTGGTTATTAAAGAGGATGACGATCGTGATGGGATAAATGTACCAATACTTGAGACATATGGGTTGACTCAGCGTGATAGGGATGACTGGAGGAATTTTAGAGATGATATAGCAAGTAGGATGTGGGAAGACTACAGATGTAGACAATAGTTGTATTTTTACAAGACCTTTCTTTGTTCTTTAATGTACTTCAATGCAGATACAGTGATATTTATGATGGTTTCATTGACCTTCTATTTGTCTCTTCATTCCTAGCTAGATATTGTCTATGCCTCTTCAATTTGTAAGCCTGGTTGCATTAGGAAATATAAATGGAATACACCAAGGAGTACCACATGATGAAGATCAATCATACTATTGTAATGTTGATGCTCAAATCATGTGTTCTCATAGTTTACATATACAAAATTCTAAAAGAAATGAAGCATGTAATCTATTTTTATGATGATACTCCTTGGTGTATTCCATTTATATTTCCTATTGAAATAGGTCTATTCTAATGATGTATATCATTGTTGTGTTCCATTTATATTTTCATATATTTTTTTGATGATACTCCTTTGGTGCAGGAGCACCTAGGCTAGCCTCCTAATTCTATGTCATTTTGGCCTTTATTTAACATTAGCCAAGTTAGATTTTTGAGTTTTCTTTGACACCTTAGTAGATCATGTGGACTAGGTGAGTTAGTGCTAGAACTAAGGTCACCAATTAGTCATTGTTAGTTGTTTTTGTTAGTTTAGGCTTAGAAGTCTAAAGTTGGAATTTGGGTTATTAATGTGTCCTAAACCCATAAGGGATGTAAATAAGATTATTTAAGGTCATTAATAGAGTTAGTTCATTGAACTACATAGCATAGAGGCCCTATACTCTAGTTGGCCTAATGAATGTAAAAGATGCCAAAAGTTGTCATGATAACATTTGTAATTTATTGCAAATGTTGCATGCAACTTGGTAACATTGGATTCCCGAAAATATAGGAGTGTGAAATGTACTAACATGGCCTAAAAAGGTGGATAATGGCATCTAAGACTCTCTTATGCTTTCATCCCAAGGGAGAGAGTATTGTAAGCAAGTTTGTGAATAGAGAAATAGCTCTGCAATTCTGGTTTTGTAAGGATACTGAGTTTTCTTGTGTGACAGTGCATACATTTGGATTGAAGTCTTTGTTTTAGTGTTGGATTTGTGTTTTTAGAATAGTTTTAAGACTTTTTTCATTCTTTATGTAGGTATTTTAGAGTTAGTTTAGTGTCTTGAATAAATTGATTAGAGTCTAGAGGGTTTCCTGGTCGAGTCCAGACCAGTTTGTGTTCTTATGGCTCCCCCAGGAAATCTAGCCATGGGAACTTCCTAAAGTTGGATGAATGCTTTAGGGGAGCCAATGTACAATAGGAATCTAGAGGTAGGAGGTTGGGATATTCAAGCTTCTATTTTTATAGTCATGCCCTAGGCGAGCTTAGTGTGCCTGGTTAGAGGTGTGACAATGAAGAATTTGAAGATTGCATGCAGGGGAATGAAGTATAGTATAGAAAAAACATAGTTCTAGATGATATATGAAGATATCATGCCATGTTAGAAGGATTGAGGATTTATCAATCCATTTGGTTGTGATTCAAACAAGTAATCAACAAAGTCCTAAAAACTAGGCCTATTAGCCCTATTGGCCCTATATTGTAGGAAGCCTATGTATGGATGCCCTAGCAACACAAAACCTTCTGAATCTTTCATAATTTCCAAAAGGGTACTCAAATGTGGAATTTTTTTTGTAATTTTTTCGAGAAGATTTGACAGGAAATTGAGAAAAGACCTTGTCAAGGGCTACAAAGAACTAGGCCTAATTAGGCCTCCTCAAGGCTAGTTCTTGAACCCGATAGAAAAGGGCTTGGCGATCCACCAATAGGGATCCAAATGGGAATATAATGAATGTTTTCAAGATATTTGGCACCCCTGCAATCAATTTGATAGTTTGTGTGAAGATGGCACTTGGAGTCTTCTAAGTGTAGGCAATCATTGAAGCATAACTTTAAGGTGAATGTTCTTCAAGGTTTAACACAAAGAGATTAGATCTTAGAGAAGACTTGGGCAAGGTTTTAGGTTGAACATCTAAAACTACTGAGATCCTAGGGGAGAGTAGTTTCCTTGGAAGAAGACAAGCAAGGTCTTCTAGCATTTGTGTGAGCACACCTAGAACAACATACACCATATTGGTATCAAAGCCTGTTTTGATCAGGCTTGTGGTTGATGTTGAAACCTACTAAAATAGTAGGAGAGAATACATCATTTGAATCAAATAGTACAATGGTGACTAACACTGAGTTAGCCAAGAAGGTGGAAGACCAATAGGAGGAGAATAAACTACTCTAGGAAAGATTGGCTCAATTAAAGATAAAGGTGGATGAAGTAGATGTAAAGGCTGAAGAAGCGAATGATAAGATAGATGGAAAAAAAAAGGAGATCCTTTTGGAGGATGAAGTCCCTGAACCAGACCCAATACTGGCTGAAGAACCATTCTTGAAGGCAGTGAAAGCCTTTAGTGGAAAAGCATTAGAAGGCATTCTTATCTTCAATGGGAAGATGGAACCAAAGATAGTCCTAGATTCGATAGGACTAGAGAACCACTTTGAGTGTGATGGAATCACAGAGGCTCAAAAGGTTAAGGTGGCCAAAGCTAGATTGAGAGGTCTTGCACTCACTTGGTGGAAGTTTCTACAAGATGAGAGGGAGAAAGAAGGCAAGAATCCAATTTCTACATGGAAGACAATGGTGGCCAAAATTAGGGATGCATATGTGCCAGAGGATTATGAAATCCAACTCCATAAGAAGAGGTAAATCCTTAGGCAAAATGACTTGGATGCGAACTCATATACTGAGGAGTTCCAAAAGCTTTGCATGATATCTCGAGTTGCAGAGGATGAGAAAGTAAAGGTGGCAAGATACCTCAATGGGCTCAAATGGAACATCCAAGATTAGATGAGTCTTATGACTCCTGACACCATACAAAAATGTCATCAGCTTGTTGTCAAGGTAGAAGAGAAGTTGAGAAAGAAGCAAGATTCTAGTACCTCAAGAGGTAGAGGTAGAGGAAGTGATAGTAGAGGGAAAAGAAGTGGATATGGTGGAAGGAGTTCAGAGCCAAGGACTCAAGGAGAAGTTAAATACACTGAGCATCAAGAGGGAAGCTCTAGTAGAGGTAGTAGAGGAAGAAGCTCTAACTTTAGAGGAAGAAGTGGTGGACAAGGAAGAGGCAACTATTTTTCCAACATGAAATGCTACCATTGTAACCAAATGGGGCACCTTGCTTATAGGTGTCTAGAGAAGGGTAGTACTTCTCAAGGAGGTGACAAGAAAACTAATTTGATTCAAGAAGAGATAAATGCAGGAATCAAACTCCATGAGGTACCACTAGCATCAAAAGAAGGTGAGAACTTCATGATGAGGAGAACATTGATCAAGGAGCCGGTGAAAGAGGAGCCAAGCCAGAGAAGGTCCCTGTTTAGGATAAAATGTAAGATGATGGGAAAGGTGTGTAGATTCAAAATTGACTCAGGGTCTACTAACAATATTGTGTCAGAGGAAGTAGTCAGTGAGTTAAACATGACAATGATACCCCACACTAGTCCTTACAAGGTCACATGGCTGAATAAAGGGCAGCATGTCTTAGTAAATGAGCAGGCTTGGGTGGAGTTCTTAGTTGGAAGGTATAAGGACAAGGTACTATGTGATGTGTTACCTATGGATGCATGTCACTTGCTTCTAGGTAGACCATGGAAATTTGACCACCAAGCTATGCATGATGGAGTGAAGAACTCATACACTTTCAAGAAGGATAATGTGACATTTAAACTTTAGTCATTGTTAGAGGATAAATAGGTGAAGATAGAAAGTCCTAATGTACTCATGGTTGGTGAAAAAGAATTCCTAGAAGCCATGGAAGAAGGAGAAGGAGTTGTTTTTGCACTAGTGTTAAGGCCAAGAGAGGTAAGTGAAGACAAGGCAGCCAATAAGCCAGAGCTACCTAAGGAGATACAAAGCATGTTGCAGACTTATGAAGGCATAGTAAGTGATGGACAACCATCAACATTACCCCCTAGAAGAGCTATAAGTCATAGGATAGACTTCATAATAGGAGCTACCCTTCCCAATAAGGCAGCTTATAAGATGACCCCTCAACAAAATGAGGAAATTGCTAGACAAATCCAAGAGCTTTTAAGTCAAGGTCTTATTAGAAAGAGCATCAGCCCATGTGTCGTACCCACAGTTCTAGCACCTAAGAAAGGAGGAACTTGGAGGCTTTGTACTAATTCAAGGGCCATAAATAGGATAACCATTAGTTATAGGTTCTCTATCCCTAGGATTGAAGACCTAATGGATTGTCTAGGGGAAGCCAAGTACTTTACCAAGATAGAATTAAAGAGTGGTTATCACCAAATAAGAATACATGAAGGAGATGAGTGGAAAACAACCTTCAAAACCAATGAAGGTTTATATGAATGGCTTGTCATGCCATTTGGATTGTCTAATGCCCCCTCCACATTCATGAGGCTCATGAATGAAGTTCTTAAGGACTACATTGGAAAATTTGTAGTGGTATATCTTGATGATATATTGATTTATAGCAAGACAAAAGAGGAGCACCTCCAACACCTAGAGACTATTATCAAGAGGCTGCATGATGAGAAGTTGATGATCAACTTAGAGAAGTGTGAGTTTATTAAGACAAAGCTAGTATACCTTGGGTTTGTACTATCTCATGGCAATTTGAAAATGGACACTAGAAAAGTGGAAGCCATCCTCAATTGGCCCACTTCAAGGACAGCCACAGAGGTAAGAATTTTTCATGGCCTTGCTCAATACTATAGGAAGTTTATTAATAAATTTAGTGCTATTTGTGCTCCTATGTTGGACACCATTAAAGGAGGCATGAAGACTAAGTTTGTGTGGAATGAACAAGCTAACAATTGTTTTGATTTGTTGAAAAAAAGGATTTCTACTCAACCTATCTTATTTTTTCCAAGCTTTGAGAAGTTATTTACCATAGAGTGTGATGCAAGCAATGTGTCTATTGGAGTTGTTTTAAGCCAAGAGGGGGTAGACCAGTGGCTTTTCATTCAAAGAATTTGAGTGAAGCTAAGAAGAAGTATTATTCTTATGACCTTGATATGTATGCACTAGTTCAAGCCTTAAGGAAATGGAGGCATTATTTGCTTCCCAAGGAGTTCATAGTTTATTCAGACAATCAAGCTCTAAGTTTCTTGAACTCTCAAGAGAAACTCGGTCATAAGCACATGAAGTGGATTAAATACCTACAAGAATTCACATTTAACATCAAGCATAAGAAGGGAGTGCTAAACAAGGTGGCAGATGCCTTGAGTAGGAGAGCTCTCACTATCCCAGAGATAGAATTGAAGAGCATGGGAATAGAACACTTCAAAGATCTATATGCTGATGATGAAGACTTTGTAGACATTTAAAAGGTATGTGTTGAACATAGAACTCATTTCCATAGCAAATATGTTGAATATACTTTTCAAAGTAACCTTTTGTTTAAGGGAAGTCGGATATGTATTTCTAGAGGGTCTATAAGGGAGAATTTGATTTAGGAAAAGCACAATGGTGCATTAAGTGGTCACTTTGGGATCACTAAGACACAAGAAATTGTTCAAAGGTTCTACTTTTGGCCAAGAATGAAAATTGATATAAGGAAGTATGTTGAGAGTTGTATTGTGTGTCAAAAATCCAAGGGAACTTCTTCAAATGTAGGCCTTTATCAACCAGTACCTATTCCCACTAAACCATGGGAATGCTTGAGCATGGATTTTGTAGTTGGGTTACCCAAGACAAGACAAGGCATGGATAGTCTCTATGTGATAGTATACAAGTTTAGCAAGATGGCTCACTTTGTGCCATGTAAGACAACCAATGATGCCAGCCAAATAGCCTCTCTCTTCTTCAAAGAGATAGTAAGAATACATGGGTTACATTTGAGCATAGTGTCAGATAGAGACACCAAGTTTATGAGTCACTTTTGAAAGAATCTTTGGCAAAGATTAGGCACCAATTTTTCCTTTGGATCTTCATACCATCCTCAAATAGATGGTCAAACTAAGGTTGTAAATAGGATCCTTGGTAATCTATTAAGGTGCTTGACCAAAGAATATGGTCAACAATGGGATCAACTGATTAGACATGCTGAGTATGCAAATAATGACACTGTGAACAGGTCCACAAGGAAGAGTCCCTTTGAAATTGTATATGGACTACATCCTAGAGGATTCTATGAGCTAAGAGACTTAAAGGATGGAGTTAAGGGAAGTGGATATGCTGAAGAGTTTACTTATGCAATGCAGGAGATTCATGACACGGTCAGGAATACATTGACTGATAACACCATGAAACATAAGACTAAGGTTGATGAAGGTAGAAGGAAAATCCAATTCAACATTGGAGACTTAGTGATGGTGCATCTAAAAAATTCTAGACTACGGAAGGGATTCCCTCACAAATTGCAAATGAGAAGGATTGGTCCATGTCCTATCCTAGCAAAGTATGGAACCAATGCTTATAAGGTAGAGTTGTCGAAGGATAATGGATTGTCCCCTATTTTTAATGTTGCAGACCTAGTTCCTTACAAAGTACCAACACCTAATTTGGATCAAAGTCTCATTGAACTCATTCAAGATGTGGATGAACTCAAATTTCCTTCTACATCAGTCACAAAAGCTGATAGCATATTGGATTCAAGAGTCTACAAGAAGACTAGGACCAAGGAGTACAAAGAACATTTAGTCAAATGGAAAGAGAAAATTGATGCAGATGCAGCATGGATCAAAGAATCGGAGTTCAAAAATTTGGGCATTGACCTCAACTTACTCAATCCAAGGGTGGATTGAAAGCTTTCACTTGGGGAGGATGGTGCTGGAGCACCTAGGATAGCCTCCTAATTCTATGTCATTTTGGCTTGTATCTAACATTATCCAAGTCAAATTTGTGAGTTTTCTTTGAGGCCTTAGTAGGTCATGTGGACTAGGTGAGTTAGTGCTAGAACTAAGCTCACCAATTAGTCATTGTTAGTTGTTTTGGTTAGTTTAGGCTTAGAAGTCTAAAGTTGAGATTTGGGTTATTAATGTGTCCTAAACCCTTGAGGGATGTAAAGAAGATGATTTAAGGTCATTAATATAGTTAGTGCATCAAACTACATAGCATAGAGGCCCTATGCTCTAGTTGGCCTAATGAATGTAAAAGATGCCAAAAGTTGTCATGACAACATTTGCAATTTATTGTAAATGTTGCATGAAACTCGACAACATTGGATTCCCAAAAAGATAGGAGTGGGAAATGAACTAACATGGCCTAAAAAGGTGGATAATGGCATCTAAGACTCTCTCAAGCTTGAATCCCAAGGGAGAGAGTATTGTAAGGAAGTTTGTGAATAGAGAAATAGCTCTGCAATTCTAGTTTTGTAAGGATACCCAGCTTTCTTGTGTGACAATGCATACATTTGGATTGAAGTCTTTGTTTTAGTGTTGGATTTGTGTTGTTAGAACAGTTTTAAGACTTTTTCATTCTTTTTGCAAGTATTTTAGAGTTAGTTTAGTGTCTTGAATAAATTGATTAGAGTCTAGAGGGTTTCCTGGTCCAATCTAGACCAGTTTGTGTTCTTATGGCTCCTCCATGAAATCTAGCCATGGGAACTTCCTAAAGTTGGATGAATGCTTTAGGGGAGCCAATGTATAGTAGGAATCTATAGGTAGGAGGTTTGGAGAGTTGAACTTCTATTTTTATAGTCATGCCCTAGGCAAGCTTAGTGTGCCTAGTTAGAGGTGTGACAATGAAGAATTTGAAGATTGTATGCAGGGGAATGAAGTACAGTACAGAAAAAACATAGTTCCACATGATATATGAAGATATCATGCCATTTTAGAAGGATTGAGGATTTATCAATCCATTTGGTTGTGATTCAAACAAGTAATTAGCAAAGTCCTTAAAACTAGGCCTATTAGCCCTATTGGCCCTATATTGTAGGAAGCCTGTGTATGGATGCCCTAGGAACCCAAAACCTTATGAATATTTCATAATTTCCAAAAGGGTACTCAAATTTGGAATTTTTTTTGTAAGTTTTTTGAGAAGATTTGATAGGAAATTGAGAAAAGACCATGTCAAGGGCTACAAGGAACTAGGCCTAATTAGGCCTCCTCAAGGCTAGTTCTTGAACTCGATAGAAAAGGGCTTGGAGATCCACCAAGATGGATCCAAATGGGAACATAATGAATGTTTTCAAGGTATTTTTCACCCCTATAATCAAGTTGATCTTTTGTGTGAAGATGGCACTTGGAGTCTTCTAAGTGTAGGCAAGCATTGAAGCATAACTTTAAGGTAAATGTTCTTCAAGGTTTAACACAAAGAGATTAGCTCTTAGAGAAGAGTTTGGAAAGGTTTTAGGTTGAACATCTAAAACTATTGAGATCCTAGAGGAGAGTAGGATCCTTGGAAGAAGACAAGCAAGGGCTTCTAGCATTTGTGTGAGCACACCTAGAACAACATACACCATCCTTATGCTATTGGGGGATTCATGCTTACTGTTCTTTAACATTCCAACTCAAAGCAAGTATATGATTTTTAACTCTAATTTTTATTTGATTAGCATTCATGTTTTTTGTTCTTTAATATTCATGCTTACTGTTCTTTAACATTCATGCATTTTGTTCTTTAACATTCGAACTACAAATTCAAGTGTATGATTTGTAACTCTAATTTTTCTTTGATTAACATTCATGCTTATTGTTCTTTAACATTCATGCTTACTGTTCTTTAACATGCCAACTACAAATTCAAGTGTATGATTTGTAACTCTAATTTTTCTTTGATTTTGATCTTTTCAAAATGTGTGTATCTTGTTTGGCATTTGTATATCTCTTCAAAATGTGTGTATCTTGTTTGACACTTTGTCTTCAAAATGGGGATTGAGACAATGGGAATTTGGCCCTCAAATTCCAATTCCACCTTTTCATGTGGAAGATGTAAAAATGCTCATTTCATGTTAAAATGACCATATAGTGAGGATATATAGTGCATATATACTAGAGCATATATAGTACAACTGTATGAACATAGTAGACCATATATACATGCATACTTAGCTACATGCAAATGAAAATGGATAATAAAGACATATAATACATATTGCTGGATATCATGTGAAAATGCAATATTTTGGATTATATGCCACTGTTGTATGACTCTTTCTTTGATATCCATTCTCATTTGCATGTAGCTAATAATTGCATATAAACTGTATAAACATAGTAGACCATATATACATGTATACTTAGCTACATGCAAATGAGAATGGATAATAAAGACATATATTACATATTGTTGGATATCATGCATAAATGAAATATTTTGGATTATATGCCACTGTTGTATGACTCTTTCTTTAATATCCATTCTCATTTGCATGTAGCTAATAATTGCATATAAACTATATGAACATAGTAGACCATATATACATGCATACTTAGCTACATGCAAATGAGAATGGATAATAAAGACATATAATACATATTGCTAGATATCATGTAAAAATGCAATATTTTGGATTATATGCCACTGTTGTATGACTCTTTCTTTAATAGCCATTCTCATTTTCATGTAGCTAATAATTGCATATAACAAGTGGTGTACATGATGTCCTTCATAGAACTCATGATGAGCATGGAGGATGAGGGTCAAGTAATCCAGTCAACTTCTTCCTCCAAGAAGGTTATGTGGACAAGAGAAATGGAATGAAAATTCCTAAACTTGCTCCACAAGAAAGTTCACCTAGGAAGGAAAGGCGAAGGGGGCTTCAAAAAAGAAGCTTGGACCACCATTGAGAGGAAGTTCAATGCTGAGATGAGCCTCAATCTGTCAAAGGATAATTTCAAAAACAAGCTTAAAGGATGGAAGCAAGGTTTTAGAGTTATGAGAGAGTTGAGGAATATGAGTGGTTTTGCATGGAATGAGGCTGCTCAATGTGTGGATGTTGATGACATGGTGTGGGGGGAGCTTCTAAAGGTAACATGCTCTTTTAAATATGTTGGTCTAAGAAATATATCCTTCTTACTAAGTTAGTGATACAAGACAGAGATCTAATTCATTCATCATGGCAATATGCAGAGAAAAGAATTCAAAAGTGCCAAAGTGTATAAGAGACAACCCTTCCAGTACTACAATGATCTAGCCTTCATTATGGGTAATGACATAGATGAAGGTACTGTAGCTACTACTATAAAAGAGACAAGAGAAGGGCTCTGTTGGGCATTTTTCAGGTTTTGTGAGGTTTTCAATTCCAAGTCATGGTTTAATCCTTCTGCAAGTTTAATTTCTAGGGTTTAGGTTTTCAAAAATCCATCAATTTTGTTATAACCAAACTTGAAAACCCTTACCCTAGGTTTTTCCCTTTTGAGAAATCTTGTTTCTTTGTGTAAACCCTTAAGTTGCCCTAATTCTTCTATTTCATTGTTACTTTTTGGCCACTTAAGTGTTTTGATTATGCACATGATTATTTCCATCAAGTGTTCGTTGAATCGTGTAGTATTGTTTTATGTCTTTGAGTTATTCAGCGAACTGGTGAATGAGTAAACTCATGTTGTATGTTTTCTTTTGTTGCTAAGTCTCCAAGTTGTTCAGCGGTTACCTCAACCTTTGCACGAAGCAGCGAGTATGTAGTCTCCTATTCGCTTATTTCCTGATGGTTTCCTGTTAACTTCTAGCAACCTGGCATGGCGGTGTTCTCTCATTCTCTGAATTGGGTGGTTAAGACTTGTATTATCTAGTGATTTGGTGAGGACCGTTGATTACCCATATGATAGACAGTTATGATTTAATTTCAAAATATTTGCGTCCTACATAGATTGATTTGGCAATTTGGCGACTATCTTATAAGTTCTATGTGCTCTAAGTTTGGCAGCTCCAACTATTTGGCTTTATGGATTGGACAAATGTGGTTTTCCCTATTATTCGTGTGATCTCGTAATATGTTGGCAAGGTTCTAAATTATCTAGCGATCTGGTGAATGAGGTAGTCATGCATTCTCTTAAAAGATTGGGTATGATGAAAGCTTTTTAGCGAATGGGCGAATCAAGCAGTCAAGTAAGTTCTAACCCTTTGTTCGCTAAGTCTCATAATCAAAAGATGATTGTCTTATAGTCTCAGTGAATTAGCGATGGCCGTCAATTGAAGGTCATGATCAAAGGTTGAATCAAAGTCTCGGTTTGAAACAGGTAGTTGGGAAAGAATTCAGTGACTCAGAGAGTAATCTTGTTCGCTAGTTCTCCTATTAAACATGTGGTTAAGGCTCCCATTCAGTGAATAAGAAAAGCCTTCGGTCACCAAGTCTCAAAATAAATTAGCAGTCAACTGAAACATTAAGAGATTTAGAGATAGCGTTGTCGCTAATTCTCCAAATTGTGACAGTGGTTAGTTGCTCAAGCAAGGTTTTCTTTGTTCGCTGGTTCGCTGAATGGAGGAAGAGTTAAGAAATTGATTTTGAGAATTAGCAAAGTCTTTGGTGGCTAATTCTCTGAATGTGAGCTAGGATTATCTTTTCATTTAGCGATTGCGAGAACCTTCAGCTACTTGTTCTCTGAAATGGGCTCATTTAAAGAAAATAATAAAGAAAAGGTTCAAGGTCATTGCCATGTGGATAAAGTACACTTTTGAGCTAGAGAAAAAGTAGTTGGCCATCCAATCAGTTTTAAAGGAGAAGTTTATCATGTAAGTAGGGTGATACAGTATCAAACCGTAATCATTACCTTTTTGCCTTGCTTTCAAATTTTTAAATCTATCTGTCAACATCCCTGCATTGCCTACAACTGATTTGAAAACTGGTGATATGTTAATTGAATGTGGAAGTAATTGGAGGTAGATTGGCAATGATTTTGGCAATTGTACACATTTCAATTTGCATCAATAAATAGGCTAAACTCATTTTTTTCTATGTTCGAAATCATTTGAAGAGAATTGCATTTTCTCAAGCATCCTTTGAGTGCCAAGCAAATCAAATTTGTAGAATTGAGAGAAATTATGTAGAAAAAATGAGTCAACCAGAGTTGAGCGTGACTTCTTCCAATGGTGAAGCCAAAATGAAAGGTGGGAAAGATAGAAACAAGCCAAATTACTCAGATGAATTTCTCAAAGTGTTGCTTGGTTCTAGTTAGAACAAGAGAGCTCCTGATGATTTCTTTGAAGATTTTCTAGGTCATTGCAGAGATCCTGTCACACCAACCTGCTCAGGTTATACTATTTTCAGTTATTTTTATCAAAATAGGGGTGGGCCAGTTCCTATTTGTAATGTCTGGGCTTTGGGTTTAGGGAAATTGATTGTCCCTAATATTTTTTTAGACGTGGACTTAATTGTTGCATTGGCTAGGTTGTATGATCCTATCTACAAAATAATTAGGAAGGCATACCAGTCACCTTTGGTTACTCTTGACAGGGGTTCTTTCATTAAAGCTTTTAGTTTTTTAACATCTTCCTCTACTGAAATTAATCTGAGCAAAGAGAGGGAGAGGTACACAAAAAATATGGGGTCAATAAAAAATCATATGGTGAAGCATATCCCAAAGCAAGGCAAATATATAGCTCCCCTCCCTGATAACATGAATGCCCCTTACCAGTTTAAATCCCTCCATTACTATATGAAGTAGACTTGTTATGGGTTGTGTAGAGTATTGGGAATAGATGGGGATGAAGAATTTGTGCCAGCTAATCTTTTGATGATGATATTAAATATGCAGAATTCTCTAGTAAAAACAAATTATGATTACATCTAGTATGTAATCGACAGGATGCATGAAGGGTTAATGTCTATCAAACAAAGTAAGAAGCCCATCAAGTTCTTCCATTACTCTATGTTGATGCACTTAATTCTATTTTTCAATATCAATAGTTTTTATTTGAATATGTTGAAACCAGAATTCACCTTTCGAGATCAGCATAATCTAGTAGAACTATGGGTAAGGGTATGGAATAGTACTTCAAATGAGTGTGATTTTTGTGTTTTCGAGAACTTCATTATTTTTCCTATTCTAAGATGGTTGGGCATCAATGTTACAAGGTTACCACCTAAGGTTCTAAGGCTGCTAAGACCTATGCAATGGGAGGACAAATGGGAGGGAAACCACAATTGGGGTGATTTCTACTGACGGGAAAATTCTACAATTATAAGAGTTTACAGTTGCCCCCAACCCCCACATTTGTTACCAAAATTTGTGCCACCAAGAGTTGCTTCTTTAGAATTTGTTTGGCAGTTGATGTAGATAGACAGAGAACTTTTGGCCCCTCAAAGGAAAGGTACTTTCACACCTAGGCAGTTCAGAATCAGTGATTTCTTGATTGGTAAGAGGGCTTTCCCACAAATTACCACCTAGCTCAATCAATTCAAGATGGTCTATGGTATTTGCAAACATGTGGACCCTGAGGACTTCATTAAGACTGCAAGGTTGACACTGATACCTGGTATTGGTGTCAACATAGAACATGAGGGCCTTGATGAAGAGGATGTGATTAGGAATATTGTGGAGAAGGATGAGTTCACTACAAGATGGAACAGGTTTTTTAACCTGAAGGATTTTCAAACTCAGTTGAAAGCAGCCCAAATTCCTTTTGACGGTTTCTTCCCTGACCTTCCCTACTTAGAAAGAATTAACAAGATGATAGAGATGTGTGACACTCTATCAAATCAATTGGAAAAGTTGATTGATCAGAAATGAACAAAGAAAAACAAGGATTACTCATCTTCTAATTATGAGGAATTCTCTAATGGATCCCAAGAAGGAGATAGCCCACCACAAGTTGGAGACTTACCAGTTATTGATCTTATTAAAGACCAAATAGAGGCAGAGGACCTTCCAGAGCCACCATTGAAGAAGCAAAGGTTTGGAGAGGAAGAGTTTTCTAAGCAGAACAAACAGAGAGGGGGGATTGATAGAGCATCTGCTCTTGTACCAGGTGATAGGGCTTACCATCACCAATTGAGAAAAACAATAAGGGCCAGCAAGATAGTGGCCAGTAATGAAGGAAATGAAGAAAAATCCTTGTGGTCAAGACAAGATATTAGAGAGGTATATCAGGAGGAGTTCTTAAGTGATGACCAGTTCATCAAGAGTGATGAATTTAAGAGTTTTATTATCTATAAAAAGCAACAAGATGTGGCTAAGGCTATGCCTGAGGGAGTAGAGCCAAGTGAAGAAACCATGAGAACATTAGCCTCTTATGATCCTAGCCTTGAGGCTATAACTGTAGATGAAGCCAAAGAAATAGTTAGATCAAGTGGAATGCTTCTAACTCTAGGATGAGATTTGACCTTTGCTTTTATCATTGATCAGATAAGAAAGAAACCACAGGGCAATCTATCCTATGAGGTTCATATTGGTGAAATGATTAGAGGAAGTGGCTATGACCCTAAATACTAGGTTGTTTCAATGTGGTCTATGGCCCCTAAGACTCAAAAGCCATCTCTACTAAGTATAGAGGATCAGATGGAAGGGAATAAAATCATATGGATTGTACAGAATACAACTAATCTTAAGGTTTCCAAGGGAGTGACCCATTTTGCTAATTTGAATGAAGCAAAGATAGCTCAGTTGTCTGAAAGTTATGCAAAACTATTTGAGAATGCAAATGTATTTGCCAAAGATAGGGACTTGAAAATGATGAAGATCAAGCAATTGGAAGATGAGTTGGTTGAATTGAAGGTTAGGCTTGAAGAAGCCTCAAAGGTAGTTCTTCCCCCTCCTTTGTAGATTGAGGTCCATGTTCAGATAGATACAGAGGTTCTTGATAAGCCTACTAAGGACTTAGAAAAAATAAGACTAGATGCATCCTTGGATACTGTAGCAAGGATTGTACAATATAGGCAGGAAAAAATAAAGGATAGGATGGAATCAGTCCATCAATCAGTCAGTCTATTACACCAAGCCAGTGGAAAAGTGAATGAGTTTTTGACTACTTTGGAGCTACTCTTTAGTGCATGGTCAGGGAGGACCTCATTGTTTGATAAGCTTGATGATTTGCAAGAATATAGATCTTATATTCCTAAGGTAGTGACTGAGGTTTTTGAAAAGAATAGTTTAGTAAGTGTTGTATCAAAGTTCTTTAAAGGTAAGTCTAACCAGATGGCAGCCAAGCTGGCTATGTTTGATGGGAGTCGAAGTAAGTAGTTGCCTCTAATATATGATAATTGTGGGGGTGTTGTCAATATAGATGAGTGGAAAGCATCAATGGATCAAATGATAATTAAGCAAGATGCTTTCCTTAACAGTGACAGTGCTTTGGATTTAGAAAGATGGAATAGTATAATTGACAACTTAGTTAAAATTGAAAGTGATTGGATATGGTTTGTAGCAGAGGCTAAAAGTGTAATTGATTCCATGTGGGATCAGCAGATCAAATCACTACAGGAATTGGAGGCTTACAATTGGCCATCTGATGATGATGTGGCAGCTTGGGATAAACTAACAAAGAAGAAAAAGAAGAAGCCAGCTGCCTAGATGATAGAAGAGGAAGAAGAATAGGGTACATATGGAACCTGTTCTAGGATTCAAGGGAGAGCATGTTTCAAATAGAGTATGATGTAGGTTAGCCATATGGCGGTCATCATTCATACAGAAATTATGTAACTGCTCTGAAATATCTTTAGGCAAAGGTGCCACTTCTAAAACTGTTAAGTAGTTGAGAGCTGCTTTCTGTTATTGTAGTCTCAATATTTTGATTTGTACTGTTTTTCTTTTGTCCAAGTTGTTTACACATCCATCCGAAGCTTGTTGCATCCTTTTGAGGATTCCAAGATGGTTGTTGGTATATATAGCAAGTTTTTACTCTTTTCAATGGTGGTTAATACATTTTGTAAAAAAGTTCTGAGATATAGAACCTTATTTCTTTGTAGTCATCGTGATATTTTACTGACATATTTTGAATATTAATACAAAGATATCGAAACTCAATTGCTACTATTTTTTATCTTTGTGTATGAACACTTTAGTTTTCTTATGCATTAAATTGTAAGGCTTTTCAATGCATTGTTCACAAAGTGAATATAGGGTTTAAACTTAAGTTCTTTCAAGGAAAGAGTAAAATCTTAAGGGAGGTCTCTGTGAACTAACTGTCCATGTATGAATTTGATAGCAGATGTAGAAATTAAAAGAATGGGATGCCAAGAATTTCATTTGGGTTTAGTATATTTGTCTTCATACAATTATGTGGAGGTAGGGTTTGACTCTGATGCCCAAGTAGATAAGGCATTGGTCTAAACTATATTTACATTTGTACCACCAAGAAGATACAATTAATTGATTAATTTTACTTTTATTGCTTAGTCATTATCTAAATCATCTATGACAAGTTCATGGATGTATATTGTAATGCTTTAAAGAAGCACCGGAAAGAGGATATCATTCCTTGAGTTTAACTCTCAAAAAGAAGAAGGATGAATGTCCTTATGCCACTGTTCCATGTTATTGCTTTCATAATTTTCATCATAGTGTTCTATATCAGGATAATTTGGGCTGTACTAATAGTTGTGATGTCTTATTGAGTCAATTCTGAAAGGGATAGCATAACAATGAAGGAGCTGATTCACAATTCAAACCTCATTTGAAAATAGTGAATTGTTATAGGTAAACCCGCCTGAGTTTCATACTCAAAGTGAAGAAGGTTTGACAACCTTAATACCTTAGTGCTTGCATTTTGTTACATGCATCTATTGGGATTATTGGAGTTATGGTTTTCTCAGGATTTTATGAATCATAAATCCTCTGCAGATTTGAGCACTAAAAAAATTGGCGACTCTGTTGGGGAGTGATTGAATAAGAACATACAATAGATGTGTGCAATATTGTCCATTGTATGTCTGTAGGCTAGCATGATAATTTGATTCCCGCTTGTTAGTGGGTGGCGACTCTGATAATCTATGTTTACCAGTCATTGTTATTTGTATATTTTTGATATATCTTGTTGCGACACACCATGAGTAGGCCATGGTTCACGAGATCTTATTTCAAGGACCACCCCGAGAATAATATGGGTGATGAGCTTTGTACACCTGGTAGAAAGCAATGGTTTAGGAGAAATCAGATTACAGTTAATTCCCCAGGACCTTTGAGAGATAGAGTCCCTACATCACTTCCCCATGAAGCCTCCTCTTCTAATGACCCTGAACATGTTAAGAAAGTCATGCCTAGTGTACACTTTCCCTCTCATGAAGAAGAAATCACAGAAGTAGGTTATTTCCTTGCAAGAGAAACCTTAGAGCAACCAAGAGAAACTTCTACTACTAAAATTGCCTCCTATGATTCTGAAAAATTGAGGGAAGAAGTGATTGCTTTAAGGAAAAAGGAGCGTGAGCAATTACTAGAAATTGCTAATAGAAGGAAGGTAAGGGAACAACAAATATGTGAATTGCTCATGGAAAGGCAAGATTTGATGAGAAAAACTAGGAACAATGAGATCCAAGCTAAGGATCTAAACCAAGATGTTCAGGATTTAGATAAGAGTTTATTTGGTGATATGGAGGTTTTATGAAATCAGGATGAAAGTGCTAAGCTTAAACATGATGAGTTTGAGGGAACAGGACATGTTCTCTGGCAATTGCACCCATCTAAAATCCTAAGGAATGAGAACATTAGAAATGCCACAAAAGAGATCCCTAATAAGGGAAAGCAAAAAATGGTTGGTGTAAATATTAGTGAGCCCAAGAAAGTTGTTGTTCCTAGTATACCTTCCCAAGCAAGCCAAGATTTGGAAAGGGCTAGAAAAGCTAAAGAGGATTTGGCTCTTCAATTAGAGAAACTAGAATTGGAGGCTATTGCAGATGAGATGAAGAGAAAGATTGCTTTCTTGCATGCTAATATAAACACATTTGCTATTAGTTCTATCCCTATTATATCAGGAATGATCCCACCCAATCAGCTTAGCAATTCTTTTCCAAATCCTCAAGCCCTTCATCCTGGACAAAGTATACTTGGACCAAATTTGAATACTAGTCAAGTTCCCCTTGTAGTTAATGGTACAATGGGGACTGTACCTTGTCAAAATTTTGTAGCAACCCCTTTGATCCAACCAAATATCGAAAGGAGACCAGTTCATTTGGATAGATATAGACCTTTATTTTTTGACGGTATTCCTGGTCAGCCCAATGCTGTCCCTAATGAGATTAGAAAGAAAATCCCATTATTTACTGGAAATAATATGATTACTTGTGAAGAGCACTTGAATTTTTTCACAGATAAAATTAATGATTATGAAATTGAGCATGAAGAAGTTATAATGAAGCTCTTTGTTCAGCCATTGATTGAAGATGCCAGGGATTGGTATAGGGGTTTGCCTAAGAACAATATTGCATCTTGGGATGAGTTTGTTAGATGTTTCAAGGAGCAATATGCAGAACATGTGAATTCAAGTTACATGCTCAATGAGTTCAAAAATATCAAAAAGCATTACAATGAGAGCATGTCAAAGTTTAATAGTAGATTCCAAAAGGCTATGTACAAATTGTTTCAAGTATTGAGGTTGGATGATGCAGTCTACCTGACCACTTATTTCAATTCTATGGATGGTAAAATGTCTTATCTCCTGAGAGATAAGAACCCCCATACCCTTAGGGATGCATTTAAATTGTCCATCAATATTGAAAGCAACCAAAAGGCATATGGTCAAATGTATAAGAGGGATGAGGGTAGGTTGTGGAAGGAAACTAGGTCACAACCTGCAAGGCCATCCAAAGAGGATGATAAAGTGGACAAAGGATTTGGTATTACCAAAGACTTCCCAAAAAATTTTGATAAGGGTGGTAGGAATTTTCAAGACACAAGACCACCTTATCAAAGGTAGGATAGAGCCCCTAACTTAAGAGATATGCCTTACAAGACTAATTGGAAAGATGGGAGACCTGTTCCTAAAAATAATGAACCCCAAAAGGGAAGAGATACACTAGATCCTTTGAAGAAAAATATAGCACATAATGCGGAGAATACCCCTTGGTGTGTGGCTTGTAACATGCCCCATTCACCATTCTAGTGTGTTGTGGCTCAGGCCTTGGGAGAAGAGGCCAATAATTCATACGTAGGAGATTATGAAGAATCTGAAAAGCCTGCTATTAAAATGTTTACTACTGAAGTAATGGGGGATTTTTTGTCTTCAGAGGATGAAGAGATTTGACCTGATATTGATCATAAAAGGAGGTTTCTCTCAGATTATGAACAAAAAATATTTACTCACTCAGATCATGATGAGTCTGATAATGACAATTGCAAAGCTCATATGGTAGAATCAAGGTCAGATGAGAAACAATGGAGAAAACCCAGTGATGAGGAAATTAGAACTCTAACTGTGGTTGCTATAAATCAAGCCAAGTCTTCTTACAACTTGAGAAATAGAAAGGTGGATACTGATCAAGGAGTCCCTAGGTCATTATTTGTTAAGGATAACCTTCTGAATAAAGGGCTTGTAATTGAGAAAAAGAGTGAGGATGTTATTGTTGACAAGGTTAAAAGGAAAGTTGGTAGGAAAAAGGATTATCCTGATATTTCTGCTGATCCCCCTACCTTTGATATGAGACATGCCCTGTCCCAAATGAAGGTTTCCATCCCTTTACTGGAAATGTTGAAAATTGAGGAACATAAGACAGCAGCCCTGGCTCTCATAACTGAACAAGGGATAGCTCCTACCATGCAAGAGAAGGAAAATTCAGTATAAGGGCCTATTTCAATTGATAACATCTCTAATGTGTGTGTTGGAACTATTGTGACACAAGAGCCTTCCTCTATTGATCCTTTCTATGTCATGACACTGATTGTAAATAATTTTCTGCTAAAGAATTGCATGATTGACTCTAGTGCTGTTACAACTGTAATGCCCTATCATGTAATGAAAGAATTAGGATTACAAGTTGACACATATAATGGAAGGTGTTATGCTATGGATAATAGGGTAGTACCTATTGTAGGAACCCTAATTGGAATTGAAGTAAAGATTTTTGTATTCCCAGAGGCCACATACAAGATGGATGTCATTGTTGTTGATACAAAACCCCATTATGGCATGCTACTATCAAGGCAATGGGCTATAGCAGTAGGTGGAAAATTGTAGTTGGATTTGTCATATGCTACTATCCCAGTCAATGGGACTGAGGTAAAATTGTATAGGGAACCCCGTTCCTTAGTCATGGTTGAAAAAGTTGCACGAGAAGATTTGAACTACTTTGTAGATATTGACATGAATAATTTCATGATTGAAGAGATAGTACCTTAGATGAAAAACACAGATCCAATAGTTGATGAGTTAGTATTGCAGAAAAATGGACTTTGGCAAATATTTTTTGATGGTGGATGCTCCAAGGAAGGATCAGGAGCTGGTGTTGTTTTTATTTCCCCATCAGGTATTACTTTCAAGTACTCTTTCCTGTTGAGCTTTGAATGCACTAATAATACTACTGAGTATGAGGCACTGATATTGGGATTAGACATTTCTATAAAGCATGGTATCAAATGTCTAAAGGTCCATGGTGATTCCCAATTAGTTATAGCTCAAGTAAGATCTAAATATGTTTCCAAGGATGAGAGATTGAAATTGTACAAACATGTTGTCTGGGATAGACTGGAGTTTTTTGATGCTTTCAATCTACTTTGGGTAGAAAGGTCTAATAATATCATGGAAAATTTTCTTGCTAATGTTGCGCTCAAAAATGATGATATTACCCTTGTTCGTGTGTCCATGTTGGAAGTCAAAAGTAGGCCTGCAGTGCCTGACAATGTGTATAACTGGCAAGTATTTGAGGATGATGTTGATATCTTAAGGTTTCTTCAAGGTCTAGATCAATATGATGGGCAACAAATAGATTTTAATGAAGCCCACCATTATGTTGAAGGAAAAGAATGTATTATGGGAAATGAGATAGTGCAACTACCTTCAAACCATATACCAAAAGGGTTAGTGGAGTTAGAAGGATTGTTTAAAATAAATGATGGGTACTTGTCTCAAAAGTCTAACACTAAAATGGAGGATCTAGAGGAAATAAATTTAGGTTCAGAAACATCCCCTCAAACAGTCTATATTGGGAAAAGGTTGAGTAGGGAGGTTAGAGGAAATTTGATAAGATTGTTAAAAAAACACAAGCATGTTTTTGCTTGGTCATATGATGATCTTAAGGCTTATAAAGAAGACCTCTTTCAACATGAAATTCCACTCAAGGAAGATACTAAGCCTTTTAGGCAGAAACAAAGACCTATCAATCCCTTGCTATCCACAAACATCCAAGTTGAATTGACAAAATTGAGAGATGCTGGTATCATTGAGCCTATTAGGCATTCCACATGGGTCTCAAATCTTGTGCTAGTGAGAAAAAATAATGGTGACATAAGACTTTGTGTTGATTTCAGGAATTTGAATGTGGCTTCATTAAAAGATAATTATGGACTGCCAAATATGGAAGCCATACTGCATAGGGTAACTAGTTGTGAACTCTTATCAATGATGGATGGTTTCTCAGGTTATAATCAAGTGCTATTCAAGGAATCAGAGCAGTTTAAAATAGCATTTACAACCCCATGGGGAACCTATGTGTATGTGTGCATGCCTTTTGGTTTAAAAAATGTTGGAGCTACTTTTCAAAGGGAAATGGATGTTGCTTTTAAGGAATTGATTGATGTTCTTATGGTTGTGTATCAAGATGATCTAACTACTTATTCAAAAAGGGCTGAGGATCACTACAGTCATTTGGGAAAGGTCATTGTTAAAGCTCTAGAATTTGGTGTCTCTTTAAATCCAAAAAAGTGTCAATTTCTTGTGACAGAGGGGAAGTTACTTGGACATATAGTCTCAAAAGAAGGAGTCGGGATTGACCCTGAAAGAGTGGAGGCAATTAGGAAGGTACCTTCACCTAAGAATATAAAGGGTGTGCAATCTTTCTTAGGGAAAATTAATTTTGTTAGGAGATTCATTGCTAATTTTGCAGAAATGGTTAAGCCTATAGTCAAACTCTTGAAGAAAGATGTAAAGTTTAATTGGGACAGTGAGACTCAGCAAGCTTTTGATAAAATTAAGAAAGCAATCCAAGAAGCCCCTATTTTAATCTCACCTAATTATTCAAAACCATTTTCTTTGTTCTCCTTTGCCTCTTTTCACACTATTGCAGTTGTCCTATTACAAAAGGATAAAGAAGGATTTGAACATCCCATAGCCTTTTTTAGCAAGTCATTGCAATCTACTGAATTAAATTATGAGTTAATGGAAAAACAAGCATACGCGCTAGTCAAGGTAGTTAAAGCTTTTAGACCTTATCTTGTTTGTGCCAAGGTTAATGCATGTGTACCTCATGCAGTAGTGAAAGATATTTTGGTGCAAAGCGAGGTCACAGGGAAAAGGTGCAAGTGGATCAATAGGATTCAAGAGTTTGATCTTGAGCTCCACATTACAAATGAATAGTGTTGTTATTAATGAAGATATAGTCACTAGCATTAAAATGCAACCATGGTACAAAGATATTGTTTATTTTATCAAATATGCTAAATGTCCACAAGATTTGAATGATAATCAGAGGAGAAGTTTGAGATTGCAAGCCTAGAGGTATGTAATGATATAGGGTGATTTGTACTGGAAAGATAATGATGGGATTCTCTTATTTTGTTTGGACAAACACCAATCAAAAAAGGCATTGAAAGAAATGCACTCCAGGTTGTGTGGAGGACATCATTCTGCTTGGTCCACAGCTCATAAGATTTTAAGGGCAGGATACTATTGGCCTGTATTGTTCAAAGATACTCACTCTTTTGTTAGAAAGTGTGAGCTATGTCAAAGATTTTGCAAGAAACTAAAATTTGCAGGTGCTCTATTGTTGAACCCTGTGGTTGTAGAGGCCCCTTTTGCTATGTGGGGTATGGAATTTATTGGGGAATTTTCTGAGAAATCTAGTGGGGGGCATAGTTGGATTCTGGTTGCTACAGATTACTTTACTAAATGGATTGAAGCAATTCCAACTAAAAAGGCAACTAGTGTTGTTGTAATTGAGTTCTTGATGAACAATCTAATCACTAGATTTGGTGTTCCTGTCAAATTGGTTGTAGATAATGCCATGAGTTTCAGATCTCAAGAGATTACTGATTTTTATTCAGAAATGGGAATAATTTTGTCTTATTCATCCCCTTACCACCCACAAGCAAATGGGCAGGCAGAATCTAGTAATAAGAGTATCCTGCAAATTTTGAAGAAAAATTTAGAAAAGAACAAAAGGAGTTGGCATGTAAAGTTGAAACTAGCATTGTGGGCTGATAGGATTGCTGAGAAAAGAGCTATAGGGAAGTCCCCTTTTGAGATGGTATATGGTGTGAAATCAAGATTATCAGTAAACAACTTCTTACCAATATACAAATTCATGCAGGAAGAAGGTATGGAATTCAATGATCCGTTGCAAGACACAATGATTCAGTTGGTTGAACTGGATGAGATCATAAGGGAAGGACAAAAGGAAAATGTGAAGTTGCAACAAAAAATGAAATATCTTTTTGATAAAAGAGCAACTTTGAGAAAATTCTGGCCGGGTGACACGGTTCTTCAATGGAATGCCAGGGCTGAAGACAAAGAGAAACACAAAAAATTTGAGTCTTTGTGGATGGGACCTTTTGTCATTCATCAAACTCATGGAAAGAATTCATATTTTTTGCAAAATTTGGATGGTGGAGAATAGAAATTGCCAGTGCATGGACAGTTCCTAAAGTTTTTCTTCAGTTAGTTCTTTCTCCTTTTCCATGCACAATAGATATGTATATATGTGTAGGTGTGTTGGTTTTGTGGTGTGTTTGTTTCTTGTTTTAGGTTAGGGTTTTGTGGTCTACCTCCCAAAGATTCATAAGTTCTTTCTTTGACCTTGCACTCAACCATCCTTAGATAGAGCCACTGTTGGGCATTTTTCAAGTTTTGTGAGGTTTTCAGTTCCAAGTCATGGTTTAATCCTTCTGTAAGTTTAATTTTTGGGGTTTAGGTTTTCAAAAATCCATCAATTTTGTTATAACCAAGCCTGAAAACCCTTAGCCTAGGTTTTTCCCTTTTGAGAAATCTTATTTCTTCGTGTAAACCCTTAAGTTACCCCAATTCTTCTATTTCATTGTTACTTTTTGGCCACTTAAGTGTTTTGACTATGCACGTGATTATTTCCATCAAGTGTTCGTTGAATCGCATAGTATTGTTTTATGTCTTTGAGTTATTCAACGAACTGGCAAATGAGTAAACCCGTGTTGTATGTTTTCTTTTATCGCTAAGTCTCCAAGTTGTTCAATAGTTACCTCAACCTTTGCACAAACCAGCGAGTATGTAGTCTCATGTTTGCTTATTTCCTGATGGTTTCGTATTAACTTCTAGCGACCTAGCATGGTAGTGTTCTCTCATTCTCAGAATCAGAAGGTTAAGACGTGTATTATCTAGCGATCTGGTGAGGATTGTTAATTATCCATATGATTGACAGTTATGATTTAATTTCAAAATATTTGGGTCCTACATAGATTGATTTGGCAATTCGACGACTGTGTTATAAGTTCTATGTGCTCTAAGTTTGGTGGCTCCAACTGTTTGGCTTAATGGATTGGATAAATGTGGTTTTCCCTATTATTCGCATGATCTCATAATATGTTGGCAAGGTTCTAAATTATCTGGTGATTTGGTGAATGAGGTAGTCGCGCATTCTCTTAAAAGATTGGGTATGATGAAAGCTTTTCAGCGAATGGGTGAATCAAGCAGTCAAGTAAGTTCTAACCCTTTGTTCGCTAAGTCTTGTAATCAAAAGATGATTGTCTTATAGTCTCAGTGAATTAGCGATGGCTGTCGATTGAAGGTCACAATCAATGGTTGAATCAAAGTCTCAGTTTGAAACAGGCAGTTGGGAAAGAATTCAGTGACTCGGAGAGTAAGCTTGTTCGCTAGTTCTCCTATTAAACATGTGGTTAAGGCTCCCATTCAGCAAATAAGTGAAGCCTTCAGTCGCCAAGTCTCAAAATAAATTAGCAGTCAACTGAAACATTAAGAGATTCAGAGATAGCGTTGTCGCTAATTCTCCAAATTGTGACCATGGTTAGTTGCTCGGGCAAGGTTTTCTTTGTTCGCTGGTTCACTGAATGGAGGAAGAGTTAAGAAATTGATTTCAAGAATCAGAAAAGCCTTTCGTAGCTAATTCTTTGAATGTGAGCCAGGGTTATCTTTTCATTTAGCGATTGTGAGAACCTTCAGTCACTAGTTCTCTGAAACGGGCTCATTTAAAGAAAATAATAAAGAAAAGGTTCAAGGTCGTTGCCATGTGGATAAAGTACACTTTTGAGCTAGAGAAAAAGTAGTTGGCCATCCAATCAGTTTTAAAGGAGAATTTTATCATGTAAGTAGGGTGATAGAGTATCAAACCGTAATCATTGCCTTTTTGCCTTGTTTTTGAATTTTTAAATCTATCTGTCAACATCCATGCATCGGCTAGCAATAATTTGAAAACTGGTGATATGTGAATTGAATGTGGAAGTAATTGGAGGTAGATTTGCAATGATTTTGGCAATTGTACACATTTCAATTTGCATCAATAAATAGGCTAAAATCATTGTTTTCTATGTTCGAAATCATTTGAAGAGAATTGTGTTTTCTGAAGCAACATTTGAGTGCCAAGAAAATCAAGTTTGTAGAATTGAGAGAAATTGTGTAGAAAAAATGAGTCAACCAGAGCTGGGCGTGACTTCTTCCAGTGGTGAAGCCAAAATGAAAGGTGGGGAAGATAGAAACAAGCCAAATTACTCAGATGAATTTCTCAAATTGTTGCCTGGTTCCAGTCAGAACAAGAGAGTTCCTGATGATGTCTTTGAAGATGTTCTAGGTCATTGCAGAGATCCTATCACACTATCCTACTCAGGCTATAATATTTTTAGTTATTTTTATCAAAATAGGGGTGGGCCAGTTCCTATTTTTAATGTCTAGGCTTTGGGTTTAGGGAAATTGATTGTCCCTGATGTGTTTTTAGAAGTGGACTTAATTTTTGCATTGGCTAGGTTGTATGATTCTATCTCCAAAACAATTAGGAAGGCAGACCAGTCACCTTTGGTTACTCTTGACAAGGATTCTTTCATGAAAGCTTTTAGTTTTTTCACATCTTCCTCTACTGAAATTAATCTGAGCAAAGAGAGGGAGAGGTACACAAAAAATATAGGGTTAATAAAAGACTAGATGGTGAAGCATATCCCAAAGCAAGGCAAATATATAGCTCCCCTCCCTGATAAAATGAATGCCCCTTACCAGTTTAAATCCCTCCATTACTATATGAAGTAGACTTGTTATGGGTTGTGTAGAGTATTGGGAATAGATGGGGATGAAGAATTTATGCCAGCTAATCTTTTGATAATGATTTTAGATATCCATAATTCTCTAGTAAACACAGATTATGATTACATCCAGTATGTAATCGACAGGATGCATGAAGGGTTAATGTCTATCAAACAAAGTAAGAAGCCCATCAAGTTCTTCCATTACTCTATGTTGATGCACTTAATTTTGTTTTTCAATATCAATAGTTTTTATTTGAATATGTTGAAACCAGAATTCACCTTCTGAGATCAGCATAATCCAGTACAACTATGGGTAACGGTATGGAATAGTACTTCAAATGAGTGTGATTTTTGTGTTTCCAAGAACTTCATTGTTTTTCCTATTCTGAGATGGTTGGGCATCAATGTTACAAGGTTACCACCTAAGGTTCTAAGGCTGCTAAGACCTATGCAATGGGAGGACAAATGGGAGGGAAACCACAATTGGGGTGATTTCTACTTACGGGAAAATTCTACAATTATAAGAGTTTACGGTTGCCCCCAACCCCACATTTGTTACCAAAATTTGTGCCACCAAGAGTTGCTTCTTTAGAATTTGTTTGGCAGTTGATGTGGATAGATAGAGAACTTTTGGCCCCTCATAGGAAAGGTACTTTCACACCTAGGCAGTTCAAAATCAGTGATTTCTTGATTGGTAAGAGGGCTTTCCCACAAATTACCACCTAGGATTTCTTGAAAGGTACTTAACATGTGGACCTTGATGACTACATTTAGACTACAAGGTTGACACTGATACCTGGTATTGGTGTCAACAGAGAACATGAGGGCCTTGATGAAGAGGATGTGATTAGGAATATTGTGGAGAAGGATGAGGTCACTACAAGATGGAACAGGTTTTTTGACCTGAAGGATTTGCAAACTCAGTTGAAAGTAGCCCAAATTCCTTTTCATGGTTTCTTCCCTGACCTTCCCTACTTAGAAAGAATTAACAAGATGATAGATATGCATGACACTCTATCAAATTAATTGGAAAAGTTGATTGATCAGAAGCAAACAAAGAAAAAGAAGGATTACTCATCTTCTGATTATGAGGAATTCTCTAATGGATCCCAAGAAGGAGATAGCCCACCGCAAGTTGGAGACTTACTAGTTATTGATCTTATTAAAGACCAAATAGAGGCAGAGGACCTTCCAGAGCCACCATTAAAGAAGTAGAGGTTTGAAGAGGGAGAGCCTTCTAAGAAGAACAAATAGAGAGGGGGAATTGATAGAGCATCTACTCTTGTGCCAGGTGATAGGACTTACCATCACCAATTGAGAAAAACAATAAGGGCCAGCAAGATGGTGGCCACTAATGAAGGAAATGAAGAACAATCCTTGTGGTCAGAACAAAATATTAGATAGGTATATCAGGAGGAGTTCTTAAGTGATGACTAATTCATCAAGAGTGATGAATTTAAGAGTTTTCTTATCTAGAAAAAGAAACAAGATGTGGCTAAGGCTATGCCTAAGGGAGTAGAGCCAAGTGAAGAAACCATGAGAGCATTAGCCTCTTATGATCCTAGCCTTGAGGCTATAACTATAGATGAAGCTAGAGAAATGGTTAGATCAAGTGGAATGCTTCTAACTCTAGGATGGGATTTGACCTCTGCTTTTATCATTGATCAGATAAGAAAGCAACCACAGGGCAGTCTATCCTATGAGGTTCATATTGGTGAAATGATTAGAGGAAGTGGCTATGACCCTAAATCTCAGGCTGTTGCAATGTGGTCTATGGCCCCTAAGACTCAAAAGCCATCTCTACTAAGTATAGAGGATCAGATGGAAGGGAATAAAATCATATGGACTATACAGAATACAACTGATCTTGAGGTTTCTAAGATAGTGACCCATTTTGCTAATTTCAATGAAGCAAAGACAGCTCAGTTGTCTGAAAGGTATGCAAAACTATTTGAGAATGCAAATGTATTTGCCAAAGATAGGGACTTGAAAATGATGAAGATCAAGCAATTGGAAGATGAGTTGGTTGAATTGAAGGTTAGGCTTGAAGAAGCCTCAAAGGTAGTTCTTCCCCCTCATTTGTAGATTGAGGTCCATGTTTAGACAGATACAGATGTTCTTGATAAGCCTATTGAGGACTTAGAAAAAATAAGACTAGATGCATCCTTGGATACAGTAGCAAGGATTGTACAATATAGGCAGGAAAATATAAAGGATAGGATGGAATCAGTCCATCAGTCAATCAGTCTATTACACCAGGCCAGTGGAAAAGTGAATGAGTTTTTTACTACTTTGGAGCCACTCTTTAGTGTATTGTTAGGGAGGAGCTCATTGTTTGATAAGCTTGATGATTTGCAGGAATATAGGTCTGATATTCCTAAGGTAGTGACTGAGGTTTTTGAAAAGATTGGTTTAGTAAGTGTTGTATCAAAGTTCTTTAAAGGTAAGTCTAACCAGATAGCAACCAAGCTGGCTATGTTTGATGGGAGTAGCAGTAAGTACTTGCTTCCAATATATGATAATGGTGGGGGTATTGTCAGTATAGATGAGTGGAAAGCATCAATGGATCAATTGATAATTAAGCAAGATGCTTTCCTTAACAGTGACAGTGCTTTGGATTTAGAAAGATGCAATAGTATAATTGACAACTTATTTAAAATTGAAAGTGATTGCATACGGTTTGTAGTAGAGGCTAAAAGTGTAACTGATTCCATGTGGGATCAGTAGATCAAATCACTACAAGAATTGGAGGCTTACAATTGGCCATCTGATGGTGATGTGGCAGCATGGGATAAATTGACAAAGAAGAAAAAGAAGAAGCCAGCTGCCCAGATGATAGAAAAGGAAGAAGAATAGGGTACATATGGCACCTATTCTAGGATTTGAGGGAGAGCATATTTCAAATAGAGTATGATGTAGGTTATCCATATGGTGGTCATCATTCATATAGGAAATTATGTAACTACTCTGAAATATCTTTAGACAAAGGTGCCACTTGTAAAATTGTTAAGTAGTTGAGAACTGCTTTCTGTTATTGTAGTCTCAATATTTTGATTTGTATTGTTTGTCTTTTGTGCAAGTTGTTTACACAGCCATCCGAAGCTTTTTGCATCCTTTTTAGGATTCCAAGATGGCTGTGGGTATATATAGCAAGTTTTTACTCTTTTCAGTGGTGGTTAATACATTTTGTAAAAAAGTTTTGAGATATAGAACCTTATTTCTCTATAGTCATGGTGATATTGTACTAACAGATTTTGAATATTAATACAAATATATTGGAACTCAATTGTTACTATTTTTTATCTTTGTGTATGAACACTTTAGTTTTCTTATGCATTAAATTGTAAGGCTTTTCAATGCATTGTTCACAAAGTGAATGTAGTGGTTAAACTTAAGTTCTTTCAAGGAAAGAGTAAAATTTTAAGGGAGGTCTCTGTGAACTAACTATCCATGTATAAATTTGATAGTAGATTTAGGAATTAAAAGAATGGGATGTCAGGCATTTCATTTGGGTTTAGTATATTTGTCTTGATACAATTGTGTGGAGGTAGGGTTTGACTTTGATGCCCAAGTAGATAAGGCACTGGTCTAAACTACATTTACATTTGTACCACCAAGAAGATACAAATAATTGATTAATTTTACTTTTATTGCTTAGTCATTATCTGAATCATCTATGACAAGTTCATGGATGTATATTGTAATGCTTTAAAGAAGCACCAGAAAGAGGTTATCCTTCCTTGAGTTTAACTCTCAAAAAGAAGAAGGATGAATGTCCTTATGCCACTGTTCCATGTTATTGCTTTCATTGTTTTCATCATAGTGTTCTATATCAGGATAATTTGGGTTGTACTAAGAGTTGTGATGTCTTATTGAGTCAATTCTAAAAGGGATAGCATAATAGTGAAGGAGCTAATTCACAATTCAAACCTCATTTGAAAATAGTGAATTGTTATAGGTAAACCCGCCTGAGTTTCATACTCGGAGTGAAGAAGGTTTGACAACCTTAATACCTTAGTGCTTGTATTTTGTTACATGCATCTATTGGGATTATTGGATTTACGGTTTTGTCAGGATTTTATGAATCATAAATCATCTACAGATTTGAGCACTAACAAGCTCAATATGGATGGGCCCTCCTACGTGGATTGTGATGAGGATGTCCCTATCAGTTCAGCTCTTAAAATTACAACTGATTTGGATGTTGAATTATATCATTCCAATCAATTGAGAGCAAGTGGTAAGCCAAATCCTTAAATACCATTAGCAAGGAGGGGAAAGAGGAAGAAGGAAACCATGGCTGGTTCATTGGATGCGATTTGTGAAACTATGAAAAAAATAGAAGAGGACTTATGTTTGCCTCTTGTTATCAATGTGGATAATTCTGATTCAGATTCTATCTTAGATAGTGTGTATGAGGCCCTCAAAGGCATCCCTGATTTGAGTCAAGGCACTATGCTAAAGGCATATGACACCTTCATGACTGAAATTGAAAGAGCCAAAGGGTTCTTGAGAATGAATGAAGAGGAGAGAGTATAGTACATTGCAATGAAGTTTGTCTCATTTTGTCTTGTTACTTAATCATTGGCAAGGCTAGCCAAGATACTTTTTAAGTTGGCAAGGTTAGCCAAGATACTTGTCTTATCAACATCATACAGTTGATATCGGTGTGACATTGTTTTGTTTTGTTGAAACTCAAATTACATGTTTTGATATAGTTGATATCATGTGTGTAATACCCTCTCCTATGATGATACTTGGAATTTATGATTTGGACATTCTATTATGATGACTAGAACTATACATTTACATTTATGTTTTGTGGATGATGATATGTTTATTAGATGATTGATATGCTCTTTTATGGTTATCATTTATATGTTTATGAAATTATAAAACCATCTATCTTTATATGTTTTATGGAGCTAACCTAAGGATTTGAATCTAACCATTATCATGATGTTTTATGTTTTATGGATATGTGTTGATGTGCTTTCATGACTCAGGATGAAGTCGTAGTTACTCACTTAGTTGAGGTCCACACGATGTATCGATCCTAGTCATCTGTTTACATATATATGATTTGTATGTATATCCATATGTATACATGTATCTCTTCTTGGTGATGCAGGATTGCATGTACCGGGTATCGTCTCTGCTTGGCTTCACAAGTCTAAGTGATCACTCAAAATCCTTGATCGTTGTTGTTGTTATGGAGATATCACCAGGTTCCACCGGAAGGAACTCTACCTCTGATCCTTTTACCTTTAGGTGGGGAGTTGCTGAGTCAGTCCCTTGTGTGGATGATGTATTTATGTGTTCTCCCAGTTTGTTGGCTTTGTGGACCTTGAAGATGGTTTCTTGTCTTTTTCATTCGTTGAGAATGAGGTTTTGAGTGTGGTAGCTCTAATTGTCTTCATGGTATGTTTAATTTTATTAGTAGATTATTGATGTGATTTTAATATCAATATGGTATTAATAATATTTTACAATATCCATAATGATAAGATGTCTATGGCAATATTAATAATAGATGTTTTAATGATAGTGGTAAATTCTAACTTATGTTAGTAGTTACCTAATATATATATCGCTAATGTATTTTGTAAAGAGTATGGATTAGTGTATAAATAAATAATATGTTTCATTTATATTTAAATAATTTTAATATTAATAATATTGTGCCTAACTTATGGTATATGTACACATAAGCATATGGGCGCACACATATGCCTATGAATACATATATATATATATATATATATATATATATATATATATATATATATATATATATATATATATATATATATATATATATATATATATATATATATATATATATATATATATATATATATATATATATATATATATATATATATATATATATATATATATATATATATATATATATATATATATATATATATATATATATAAACATGCATTATTGTTAATTGATTGTGTGAAAGAAATTATTATTATTAGATAATAGTAAATCTATGTTATTTTCATTTTAATGAAAAATAATATTATCTATTTTGTCACCCTTAAATTTAGGAGACAAAGACTATAATCTTATTAAATAATATTTATTTATCCCTTCACGGGAATGGTTTTGCAAACCGTATTATTAATGAATAACTGGTGGATGGTTGCATCGGTTGGAATACCTGTGCAACTACTCCCCAATCTATATATAGAGAGATCTCCTGTGTGAGAGGGGGTTGGATATGAAATTGGATTCAAGAAGAAATATTGTATGGTTGAGCTTTTTAGTTGTAGGATATTATATTTGTGAGGAGAGAATTCATTATTCTCTGAGATTGGCATTTGGTTGTTCTGGGTAGAGGCAAGAGATTTCATCCAAAAGGATTTGGAGGAGTGTTGGAAGAGTTGGAGAGGATCGGAGCTTTCTTCATCAACCGAATGTCCACAGGACTCCAGGTTGGAATTCATCCTGAGATTTAACTCTCCTTTGTAATATGAAATGATGAAAGTATGATAGAATGTTGTTCTGCATGCTGTCGTTTATATAGGCTTTAGAATGTTGGAATTGTATATAAATATCATTGTGCCTGTGTTAGTGATTTGGAGATTAGGAGTATGCTTAAATGGAATTATTTCCTATATTGTATGTATATATTTCTACATTTATAAGAGCCTGTAGACTCCTTAGTATTCTCCTCTTTATATCCTTTCTTTCCAGAATATCCATGAGTGTTTCTAGAATTTAGAACCATTATTTCAACCCTACTGATCCATCTCTGTTTGTGCACTACCTTTCTTCGTCCAGATCTAGGAAAGATTTGTTGGATAGATAAGATGGGCTAATGGTCATTTCTAAAGGGAAACTGGGATATCTCTAAGGGGTCATGCCCAGATTAGGTAACCATAGTTCCCATAATGCCCAGTTTTACCTGGAAGCTGGAGTTGACAGCCATTTTTTTACTTTCTGACAATCGGTCCAACTGAGATAGACCAGTTGTGTGCCAACCGAGAGAGACCGGTTTTGTGTCAACCGAGATAGACTGGTTCTGTGTCAACTGAGAGAGACCAGTTCTGTGTCATCCGAGATAGACCGGTGTTGTGTCAACCGAGGAAGACCGGTATCATTGTCAATCGAGGAAGATCGGTACTAGTGCGAACCAAGGAAAAATAAGCTTTATACAAGTATAACATTTAAGTATAGTTTAAGTTATACTTGCATAAAGGAATTAGGTACCTTCTGGGATGATTGAGATAGGTCTCAGCCTCATAGGAGTTAAGATGCAACTTCTAATTTTGAGATTTCTTAAAAATTCAGAATTAGTTAAATGAAATTTTGTGTAAACTTTATAATTGTTCATTATTGTTTGGTGGAAGTCATATGGTGCATTTAAATACTTTAATAGGGTTAGGATGTGTTTAGGAAGTAGGATTAAGGTTAGGGATTGTCTGGAGGTTCAGGACTCTTCAAGGTCTTCCTAAATGCTCAGAAGTTTCCTAAACATCCCTAAAACTCTCCTATTCTTCTCTATTCATTGATGTAAGTTCTCAAATGTGTTATGGCTGGTTTTACTTCATGTATTAAGTGTTTATTAGGTGTTTTATTTCTTGTATGATGTTCTTGTGATGTGTGGGTTAAGGATAGAATGCCTAAGAACACCAAGTGAGTGGCTCTCAATGCGGGGTCGGGGCCCTAAGTGGCTAGTACCAGGATAACTGACTGAAGAGTTATTTTAACAAGTGATAATTTAATTAAAACTTATGGGAATGGGTTCAAACACTAAAAATATTAATATGTGCCTCACGCATGCCATTAGTTCTAGTTAAGGCTATGGATGGGAGTGGGAGAAGGTGCCTATGCGTAGGTACAATCGAATGGCGCTTGTCTATATGAAAGGCATTCGGTTCCGCATGTGCCTACTTGGGGGCCGAGGCCCGAAGTGGCTAGTACCAGGACAACCCAAGGGGTGAGGGCTATGTGATGACACTCACTTAGGATGTTGCTTAGAGTTTCTACCAAGCCTTAGAACCTTTGGGAAAAGATCTGTACTTTGAATTTCTTTTCATTTTCTATTTGGGAAAGGTTACCCAACCCTAGGTATGGCCTAGCTATTCCTTCTTTGTGGACCTTGGTGTTATCTCCTAGCACGGGGGAGTGGGCCTTTTGGTATCCATGTGGTTGGGTGGTATTTTTTTTTATCAAGGTACCTTTTGCAGATGCAGTGCTTGAGGATTTGTGCTTTCTTACGTTCCAGTTGTTGAAGAATGAAGACTTGTATTTGTCTTTCATGATGTAAAATTATTGTTACCTCCCAAGAGCAGATGAATGTAATGTAATCATTAATGTGTATCAAAATGATGTATTTGGAATGGGTAGACTTAGGAAAAAGGAGAAGGGAAAGCATGAACTTTATATGAACTATGTTGTAAAAGAAAAGGATTTTGTAAGATTTCAAGTAAAGTAGTATGTTTCTCATTATTGATGAATAAAGGAAAAGATAGTTAAACAAATGCAATATTTACAATGCATCAAATGTTTATATGATTCTATTACATGGTATTAATGCTTTAAATGTTATATTGTTCTTAAAGGATACTTAGGAAGATAGATGGATTTAAATGATAAATTGAGATGAAAGAACTTTGTATTCCTTTAATAAAGAATCTATAAATGTTGTGATGTAGTTTGCTTAAGAAGTAAATCAATGTTGCTAGTACACTAAATGGACTTAAATGAATTATGCATTAAATTTAAGGGAACCTTGGAGGAATCTAAGTTAACTATGTTTTGTTTTGTAATTCTTTTAAAAGTTTCAAAAAATTTAATAAATCGTTACTTAGGTTTTCTTTTACAAAGAGAATCTTTATTCTCTTCCCCGGTTCCCTTGCAGGGCATGACAATGTGGTGATGACATTTTTTTGTTTATTAGCTTCTCTACTATATATGCTCTAGTATATATTTCTTCTATTTCAACCATGATGATATTGTTTTTACTGTTATTTCATGCATTATAGATTGCATTCATGATTTACTTAAAAATAAATATAGTTGTTATTCCTACTTGTGTTTTTGTTGACTCGGTTATCCTTGTTGCATTAGAAAATATAAATGGAATACACCAAGGAGTAACACATGATGTATATCAATTATAGTGATAAATTATGTTGTTCTATTGCAAAGTATCAGAACTGTACATTTTGAATTCTTCAAAACTGTTCCAAGAGTACTCGTATGTATGGGTGCTCTACCCAAATTTTGTATTTTTATATCAGATTGTTGGTTTATGTATTAAGCCCATGTGGGTAAATTATTTTAATTTCAAAACAGTATTGTAATATTCTTTTGTTCACTTCTAATATGGCTACAAGTTATCCTATTTCTATGATTCTTTCTACTATGGTTACAAGTTATCCTATTTGTTCACTTCCAGTTTTGTCTGTCTGTTTTATAATCTATATGGACTTTATGATTTATTGCTTGATCTGAGCTATATCTATAATCTAGAATCAGCTTTGACTTTCTATACTAAAGAGTTGGTTGATGAATAATCTTATCTGTTTATGCATCTCCCTCACATATTTGTAAAAAAATTGTGAAATGTCATTTGTCTTCCATTTGCAGTTATATTAGTAGTAGTCACAACAAGGATCTCCTAGGCCTATCAAACAAATACATCTTCTATTTAATGGCATCTGGGCTGAGTTTATGTTACTGAATTGGCCTATGGTAATTTCTAGTACAACATGCAACATAATTGGAAATAGAACCAATTCGACTATTGATTTGGGCAGGGCATGATAATTTTATTTTCAGCCAAAATTTTTTGGAATTGTAATCAGGCATAACCAGGTGATTTAGGTGTGCTAGGGCAATTCTGGGGCATTTCCAGGTAGTGGATATTGTTTCCAATGTGATTAGACATGTTTCCCTATGCCCTAAACAGATGTTCATATGTAACATTAACACAAACAAAAATGTATTTTTGGCTTCTCAAACTTTTTTGTCTATTCTCAAATTTAAGCTTGTTGCTTCCATGCTGACTATACAGGTATTAGCCATGGGCCATTTACAAATATTTTTTAATGTTATTAGTTATTTTTTGATGTTATTAGGTATTTTATGAGAGGGACTGACTCTAATAATGGAGATCTTATCTTTGTTTTTCATTTAGTACAGTCAATGTTTGATTGGTTAATAACTTAATAGTGATCCAATTTTTTAATGGTTTAGTTTAACATTATGTGTGTGATTTTCCACTAAGACCAACCACTTGTGGTAGTTTAAGCATAAAGGTGGCTGTTGAGTCCATATTTGCCTGTTTGGTGACCTTCTCCAAAAGAAAACATTCCCATCTCTGACTACACACAGGCATTATGTCTATGTGCAAATTCAAGATCTATTCTAGCTCACATAGGTAGATCATGAGACTTAGTCTCACATCTGCTAATTGCATTTGTTTAAAAGTTACACCAACAAATCCATCCTCTGCAACTTGCATGTGAGATAATATCTATCTATGACATATATCCCAAAATATATTAACATACATTTTGTGCTTAATTCATGAAGCCATCTCTGTTAAGTATTTAGTTCACGTCCATGCTCTGTGACCCACATACTGCAAACATATCTATAGAAAAATTGTTTTATAGATGTTCTATTTCAAGTCTTGGTCTTCTTAATTTTGGAAATTATATCTGCCTTTTTGTATTGCTTAGATTGAGTCTTCATTGGATTAAGTGGATTCTTGAGCAAGACCAAGTGGAGTGTTCTTAATGTTCACACCATTTTTTGAAAATTAATGTGTTTTCAGTGTTTCACATGCTTTGTCAAAACAATATTTGTTGATGATCAGTTGGGTTCTTTGGTTTCAAACATACTGCTTCCAACAGATATTTCATTATTCATTATTTAAGACTTTTTAAAGAGAAGTTAACATTGTTTGAAGCTCTTTCCTTGAAGTTAAATTGGTTTCCATACTCTGTTGTTAGTGGATTAATGAAGGTGCCAAATTGACATTAAAATTATAGTCAGTATCAAGTTTGTACTTGTTATAAGGATCTATGTTTGTTTTTTATCATGGTTTGTTTCTTGTGAGATTAGAATACATGGTTTATTTTTGTAGAAATTCACAAAAACTACAAGCTGGAGTAGTTTTTGAAAATAGTACTCTGACCTGTACAAATTTTGTACATTGCTCCAATACCTACTTTTTTGGTTGGCATCTTATATACATGTGGTCATGAAGAATTCAACATGGACAGTTCTGAGAGTTCACATGTTGTTCATGATTTCAACTTACAATCCATATTTCTGATGACTACACATATTTCTAATGTTACTCCTTGGTGTATTACATTTATTATGGGAACTTTTCATGGTGTGTCTTCACACCACCATTTCGTTGTTGGATTTTGTTCTTCCCCATCTTCTATGTACGAGTATAGATGTCTTATTAGATCCTTTCAGTTTCAAATAGAAAATCTCTTTAATCAACCATGGATTGTTAGACTAGATTTGATTATGTGGAGTTTCTAAAATTTTATGAAGTGTATTTGAATGAAACTCTCATTACTTCTTTACCACTTCAAACTATTTGTAGTACCTAGGTAAGATGATTTTACTATACTATGCCCTTTTTAGGCCTATAAATATAGCAGTGAGCGATCAATGGCTTTGATGTCCCTCAATTCAAGTCCAGTCAACATATAACAAGGACAAAGCATGCAGGGCAACGAAGATAGCAAAGAAGAAATTAGTTGCGTAAGAAGTGGCCATGACCAAGAAGCACAGTAGTTACAAATGATCATGCAGGTAGTACTTGATTCGAGAGAAATCAAAGTCATGGATCAGAAAACCACTATCCTTCCAAACCCGAAAAGGGTATAGACCTAGACCATATCATTTTTCCCAGGAACTCCCAATTGTTTTAAGCGGAGAAGAAGTTATGAGAGGAATTGTAAAAATGAAAATAAAAGTACCAGGCTTGTTGAACATTCTCATGTTGAAAATTAGTATGTTGCTTTTTATTAAAATTATAATTAGTTCCTTGGTTCCTTAGTAATTGATTTTTATTGCATGGTTGTCTTTGGTTTGTCATTTTGTTTTGAGTGTCCAGTGATTTATACCAAAGACTTCGACTTGGCCAAAAAATTTGCAAGTCTACATTAGTATGTTGCTTTTTATTACAATTATAATTAGTATGAATGAACAAAATAATGACAATGCAATATTTGTCGTTATAGCGTCGATGACTTCGGTCAATGTGCCTATGTGTCAATGTGGTGTTGGGCCATGCATGTTGAAGACACCATGCACAACAAGTAATCCTAGGCATCAATTTTGGGGTTGCCCAAATAGGAAAAAGGTCTACATATGTAATTATATTTTATGTTTAAAAATAACGTGACAACTAATCATTTTAGGAAGAACTGATGTAGATTTGGTATTGTAGGGAAATAGTGGATGTCAATACTTCTAATGGGTCGATGAAACTACATTTACATCTACCCCATCTACATCTATACTTGATGTAGGAAATGAGTGCAACTTGTGCAAGGCTCAAGAAGTAGCTAGTGCAGCCAAGATTGCTTCAATGGCGAAAGTAAAAATCATGCTTATGTGATGCCTTCTTTGTGTAGTTTGCACACTACTTTGTTGGGACCATATGTGTAAATGTGGTTAACAGAGGGCTATTGTAGACATATGAAGTTTTTTAGAATTTCAAGTTGATACGTTGGACATATTTTGATAAACTCATGAACTTTTTTGTTGTTTATGATTTCGTTATGATTTTGAATATAAAATTAAACAAAATTAAATATTAACCTTATTAAAAAATATTTATGATTTTCTATATAAAATTAAATAAAATAATAAAATAAATATTTATGATTTTCTCTATAAAATTAAATAAAATAAAAAAATAAATTATTATATTAAAAAATATTAAAACAATTCAAAAAATAAAATAAAAATCATACTCAAATTCCAATTCCAGTTTCAAAAAGTGGAACCAAACGGAGGAAATACATCTTCTCGCTCATATTCCGAGTCAACCAAATGGTCCAAACTATAATCCGGAAATGAAAAACTGGATTATCAAATCCATGATTTGACCATTTCCAACATTTGATCAAATGCATCATTTCCTAATTCTCGCTACCAAATGGGCCCTAAGTGAACGAGCCAATTCCCAAACTTTTGATTTGGTCAGATCTTACAACATGGTCGTTGCATTGCTAGTTTTCAAAACCTCACAACTCCCAACCAAGTAGTTCAAAATGTGTGAAAAATAATGATAATCCGATGGTGGTATTTTCAAGACATGGCTATCTTTCAAAAAGAAGAGGGAAGAAGGGAGTCAGATCCAAATTTATTATCTAGATTTCTAATGTGACAATTAGCTCAAAATATTATCAAAGTTGGCATGAGCATCATATTTAAACAAAGGTGGTATAGAAAACATTTAATTCTTAGTGTGGTCTAAGTTTATTGGCCAAGGTGTCACATGCATATCAATGAAAAGAAAGCCATAATTAAGGAATGTTAATTTAATGTCACCACCTTGTTGTTGAAGACACTTCGTGCATGTTATCACTGATCTCTGGTTCTACTCTTCAAAATGGGACTCCATGTGAATGATGATTTTTAGAATGAAAATCCTCAACCAGTCTTTCAACCAGGCTTAACAAAGAAAGAAATTGAATAATTTAACATTATTTCGGCCTCTTCATAGCTACATGGGAATTCAAGACAATGTATGCTAGTTACGAGAGCGACATCTTTGAGATGGAAGGAGAAAGAGATAGAGAATAAATGCATGACATGATTAGACAACATGTAGATGAATTAGTACCATATGAACTCATTGGCACCATGCAAGACTTACTGGGTATAATTCAGGTGGACAGAGCCCCAGTATTTTGATTCTCAAATTTTACATATATAGTTTTTTTGGTTAATCTTGGTAACAGTTCAAAGTATGTCTCGTTGTATCATCTTAAAATGGAAGCACTTCCATGGTAAGAGCATTTAGCCCTCTGAGTAAGTGGTTTGGGGTCATGTTGAATGCCTTGAATGGATATTCGACTTGGATCTAGCTTTTCCCCCTGTTCTACCCCATTTTCCACTTCTTCTTAGCATTTTCCTAGCAATCTGGACTATGAATCTGAGGTTTTGGACCCTAAGGTCAAAGTTGACCTTATGGGGTCAAAGTTGACCTCGACCCTGACTAGGTTAGGGTCAACCTCGACCCTGACCTAGTCAGGGTCGACCTCGACCTTGACCCTAAGGTCTGGGATCTTCAGGGTTAGCCTCCGGTTGCGGGATTTCATCAAAAATTTCTCTTTTCCCTCTTCAGGGCCACTATTTCTCGGATTAAGTGTCGAATTCTCAAATTAATATTTGAGGTGGACCTTTCTTGATATTTGTATAGGATTCCTAATTTATTATTGGAGATTAGCCTTTCTTGAGTTTTGTGCCTAATACTCAAATTAACTTTGGGGTTGGCCTTACCTCGAATTTTGTAATAAGGCTCTTAAATAATTATTTTATTTATATATTAAGGGTGGTCCCCTCCTAACATTTTGTGTCAAGACTTTAATTTAATTTCTTTTCCATGTGCACCTCTCTAGAGTTTTGTGCCATGGGCCCTTAATTATTATTTTCTACAAGGCCCCTCTTGTGCCCTAGATCACTATAAAAGGGAGCCTTCCTCTCTCATTTTCATATCTCATCTCACAATCTCTCAAGCTCTCAAGGGCAAGCAAGCAAGAAGATCAAGCATTCAAGCATCCAATTCATCAAGGAGATCCATTAGTAGCCATTGAAGGATTCAAGCTCTATGGAGCTCTCTTGTTGAAGATTCCTCCATTTTCATTCAAGCCTCTTCCTAGTTCAAGATCCATTCAAGATTGGTGTTGAAGATCTAAAGACAATTGATTGGAGACATCCTATATTTGATTCTACATTCATCCATTCTTGTGGATTCAAGGATTCGAATCCTCCACAAGGGTTTCAAGTCAAGCAAGGTGAATTATTCTATTTACTTTGTTTATTCTAGTAATTTCAATTCAATTTCAAGGTTAATTCTTAAATTGGGGTTTGACTGAGGCAAACCCCTCCCCCCCAACAAACAAAAACTCTCTTTTTCTTGCAGGTATAGGTGTGGAACTTTGGATTTGAGAGTAGATTTGGATACCCTTTTTTCTGAACTTTCAGGATCTGTGAACAGAATTCAAATCAGACTTCAAATAAAGAATGTGGTATTTGACCTTTTATGAGAGTCAAACCCGAGCTGAGCCATCTCAAAAAAAGATTTATGGGTTTTGTAGATCTCGCAGTTTTGGTTTAGAATTGCGAGAATCAACAGTTTTTTAGATCGTTTGATAGGGTTTTCAGCCGATTCTTTTTCAGAAGTAAGTACCTTTATTTCTTAATTTCAATATTAGTCATCTACATTTACTTTCTATATCAATACAATTTCATGTAAGTGTAAAATATTGGCTTTGGGGTCTCTTTTATGTGCAAACCATTGTCCTAGGACCCCATACACTATTTTATCTTTTACACCCGTCTACCCCATTTTATAACAGTCATTGTAAAGAGATAAGTGGTTATTTTAGAGCAACTAATATATATATATATATATATATATATATATATATATATATATATATATATATATATATATATATATATATATATATATATATATATATATATATATATATATATATATATATATATATATATATATATAGTTAAAAATTAATCTTTCCTTGGTGAAAATATGTAATTAAAGGATAAACCAAGGTATCCTATAATGTATTTGTCCTCTAGTCCAAGTAGGAGGACATGTCACCTTTTTGTAATTCTTTTAATAAGCAAATTAGATATTCCTCCTTAAGAGGAATCTCATATTTGTCATACACACAATATGAATGTGGCATTCATCTAAGATGAGAGTTACATGAAAACTCCTCCACTCATCTCTACTTAAAGAGATGCCCCTCACACACTTATAAAATAATCTTCTCTATTCTCTCATTCTTTCTCTCCATATTGTAATGAATTTTGTGCTCCATTTCTTTCTTCTTCCTTAGGCTTTGAGCCTCATTCATAATTCACAAGGGGTTTTCTTTGCTTTCCCCTTTCAAAATCTTTGAGTTCTTGTTGTTCTTGGAGCACTTTGGTGATCTTTTGGCTTGGATCTTTGAAGCATTTCTTCTCTCTCTCTCTTGGTGATCTTGGTAATTTCTTTTCATGCACTCACACTTGGGTTCTTTCCTTTGCTCTACTTCTTCTTTATAATTTCTAACATGGTATCAGAGTAGGTTTAACCCTTGTTTGTTGAGTGTTGCATGTAGGAAAATTTGAAGGATATTTCGTTGTGAAGGAGAAAGCTCTTTTTTGCTATCTAACCATTTTTTCTTGTAGGTTTTTCTTCATTATTTTTTTGCAATCTAACATATTAGTTTTTTTTCTTCTTAGTTTTGGATGGCTTGCCACCAGATCTAAGTCTATTCATCTCATTTCAATTTTTTTAAGTTCTAACATTGTTTCATATATCTTATCTTTGATTTCATTCTCTCTGTTTAACTTTATATATCCCTGTTATCTTAACTATACAATATTTTCCTCTCTTGAGAAAAGAAAATGCTGAAGAAGAATAGTCCATTTTATGTTGAATTCTACAGTAAAATAAAAATGAATCTCAAAAATATGGGATATGGGTTTTGTGCAAAATGAGCCCATTTAGCTCTCACGCGAGAATTTTTCAAAACTTTTCCACCATTTAGGAGCAGTGACCATTTTTTGTCGCTCTCTAGTAGACATTTGTTATTAACATTTTTTTTTTTCAAATAGAGAGCTGCATTTTTTGTAGCAGTAGAGAAACCTTGGATTCCTTCAATGCAAATATCTAGATATATACAAATATTTTACATTACATTGGATTTCATATTACATATTACATTTCTAATTATATTGATCCATTTTCCTTTGTTGTTTAACATTCAATATATACTTTGGATGACTCCAATCTAATCTACTCTCTGTATTAACAATTTTTCTATCTCTTCTCTGTCTCAGACATTTTCCTTAGTTTTTATTTGCTATTGTTCAGTTATTATTATATCTTCTCCATTTGTGTGAGCTCTCAGCGTGACCCTCCTTGCTACGTGAGCCTCCCTTGCTTAATTCATATCAATTTATATTACTTTGCAAATTAAATTTGTGAGCAACCCTCCCTCCTCCCTGCCTTACATTTGTTTTTGCACAGCCCTTCTAGCTTCCATGTTGTGTGAGACATAGTGTATGCTCTTTGACAGAGTGTATTAATTAAAAGACTACAAGAAACAAAGGAAACTGTAAATTAGCTCAACCTTCTTTGCATTTGGTGCAGCCTTCATTGGCTTGCATTCTTTTCCTAGTTGCATTCCTTGTTATCTTGCATACGCATCATATTTCAACCTACTATAGCTGCCAACTAGCTCTTTACTTTGTGCGCAACTCTTCATAAGTTTGCAACCTACATAACTCTTTCTCTAGTAATTTGTGGTTGGAGCTTTTAGCTTGCTCCTTCCTTGCGCAACTATTTGGCTCTTCCTTGCACAAGTCAATAAGACAAATTTTTCATTGAGGGCTAGAAATAAATATGAAAGATTTCAACAGTGTTTTATTTTTTTTTATGGTAATTCCAAAGAGTTTAGTGTATTTTTAGCCAAATACACTCTGAATTATTTTTTAATCATAAGGAAAAGGTTTGGTGAGAGAATTAGCTGGAAGTAAAGATCATTTATGCTCTGCTCTGAGATTCTTCGGTTACATTCATCAGCTCCTTTATTGATCTAATTATTCTCTGAACTATTTTATTGTTTAGATTCTCCTTGTTTAAACTAATTGTCTCTATTTGGCAGAAAATGCTTGATTATATATCTACATCATTTGCTTTAATTATCTCTGGTTTCTAATGTTTTTTTTTTGCAGGAAATAGAATCTTATCCTTTTTCATTAGATTTTTATAGTCTCTTGACTGCCTTTTTAAAATTAGTGTGACTTTTTTAAAATTCATTTGTCCAATTTTAAATGTTAGTTTTCATTAATTAAATTCAATTTAATTTAAAGATTTTGTTTTGCTTCATTAAATCTAATAAGTTTATTATTAATAAGTTTATTAATTAATTATTAATAGGTGTTATTAATAAATTATTAAGTTTTATTGTTAAATTTAAATTTTATGTTTAAATAATTTAAAAAATTACATGCAATAGTTTAATTTTTTATCCTCACACTTTATTTTCTCTAATCGAATTCTTGTTCCTCACTCTAATTTCTCTAACTAATTTTGTTTCTTCATTATTGTTCATTTAAATTCAACATTTAATAACATTTTAATCTTTTTTTAATTGTTTTAACAAAAAGTTCATATTGCTCTATTTAGATCCTTGTTAACTTTAAACTAAATTCAAGATCTCAATTCTATTCCTCTATCAAATTTGTGTTCCAAAGGTTATCTTGACCTGTTTCTGCTTTCAATTAACTAATTGTTACATTTAAGTCGTTATTTAATTTTTTGGTTAAGGTGTTTTATCAATTTTGATTATTTCATCTAAAGGGGAATTAATTTCTTTAAGATGTCTACCCTCATTCCTGAAATCAAACTAACAAGCTCTAACTATCATCAATGGAAAACTCATGTTTCCTTTCTATTCCCTTTTAAACATTTACTTGAAGTTGCCACAGATGTGACTACTGAACCAGCCACCTCTGTTGCTCAAACTACCAAAGATGCCTGGCAAGTTAAGAATGATGAAGCACTCGGTCTAATTGGAATCTCCATCAGTCCTGATCTCTATGTCTTGATTGGACATTGCACCAAAGCTCATATAGCATGGGACATCTTGAAGCAAACCTGCGACAACTCCTCTGAATCATGTAAGATTCAGCTCCAAGACAACTTGGAAGACCTAAGGTATACAAATTTTAAATCAATGGATGAATTTTTACTCAAGTTTGATGCTAGTAGAACTCAGTTAAATGGTTTAAATGTTACTCTTATAGATATTAGATTGATCACTATAATTCTTAAGAAATGTCTCCCTAAAGAGTTTCAGCAATTTATCACTAACATCCACTCTTAGCTTGCTATTTCTAGTTTAGCTCATCTTTTAACTTATCCTTTTTTTCAAAATTTGTTGCATCAAGAGGAGGCGAAATTATTGCAATTTGGTACTATTAAATCTTTTGAACATGCTTTTGTATCTAAAACTCAAAATCACAATAATAAGTCTCATACTAATCATCATAACAATAATCATTCTAATAACAACAATAATTATCGTAACAATAATCATCATAATAATGGCTACCATAGTAATAATAATCAACCCCATAGCAATTATTGTGGGAGAGATGGTCATGTGATCAATAAATGTTTTAAGAAACTCAAACATGAGAGATCATCTATTCCTAATAATCAAAGGTCTTATAATAATAACTCTCGTCAAGCTTTTGTTTTTCATTATGGGGTGTTTAATCCTCACTTTGATGATAATACTATTTGGGATGAATATCATGATGATGAATATTCTTGGAATAACCCTCTTGATTACTATCTTCCTACTCAAAGTGATTATATGCTCTCTCCTTATGATGCAATGGAATTTGATGATCCTTGCTCTCATGTTGATGATATGTTTGACCAAGAAGAGGAAATTATATCTAACTTTCTTAATGTTACTTTGCAAGATATGTTTATTACTCAAGATGAAATTCATGATGATAGTACTAATCCTATGATTATTGTGGAGGATAATGATAATACTAGTGATGCTTATACTAGCTCTACTCCTCTTGATGCTTCATATTATGATGAACACATTACAGATTTTTTTTTTGCAACTGAAGATTGCATTTCTGATTCTATGACCAATGATTCACAATATGATTTTTCTTTCCAAAGTGTTACTGATTCAGCACTAGGTGATCCCAATGATGGGCGCTCTACTAGTGGTTCTTGTCTTATTACAGGCTTAGGTGTTGATTATGCTCCACCTCTATTTTCTACTGGAAATGAATATACATAATGCATAAATGCATCTCAAGAATCTCAATGGTCTCTTAAAGATTTGGGCTCCCCTCAACATGCTATTCACTTTGCCAAAAGTCCTATGTACCAGTCAAGCTCCAAAGAACAAGTTGAAGACATGCAAGATGATCAAGCCAAAGACATCCTAGTGAAGACTCTTTCAAAAGAAACATCTCAAAATCATTGTAAATATTTTGGTTTGATACCTATTGATGTAATCATCCCAAGTAAATATTAAAGGGGGGTGGTGTTAGAAATTAATCTTTCCTTGGTGAAAATATGTAATTAAAAGATAAACCAAGGTATCCTATAATGTATTTGTCCTCTAGTCCAGGTAGGAGGACATGTCACCTTTTTGTGATTCCTTTAATAAGAAAATTAGATATTCCTCCTTAAGAGGAATCTCACATTTTTCATACACACAATATGAATGTGGCATTCATCTAAGATGGGAGTTACATGAAAACTCCTCCACTCATCTCTACTTAAAGAGATACCTCTCACACACTTGTAAAATAATCTTCTCCATTCTCTCATTCTTTCTCTCCATATTGTAATGAGCTTTGTGCTCCATTTCTTTCGTCTTCTTTAGGTTTTGAGCCTCATTCATAATTCACAAGGGGTTTTTTTTGCTTTCCCCTTTCAAAATCTTTGAGTTCTTGTTGTTCTTGGAGCACTTTGGTGATCTTTTGGCTTGGATATTTGAAGCATTTCTTCTCTTTCTCTCTTGGTGATCTTGGTAATTTCTTTTCATGCACTCACACTTGGGTTCTTTCCATATGTGTGTCTGTGTCTGTGTCTGTGTGAATTTGAGTAATAATCTATTTGTACATAAAAACAGAGACTTTGAGTTCTGCCATTCTATCTTACATATGGAATTTCTGAGACTTTGTGGTGTTAATTTTGTTTATGATTATCATATTTGATTTCACTTTAGTAGTTTAGATCATATGGTCTATTCAAATATATTATGTAATATGAATGTTTGATGTCTTTCTACCTTGGGCATTTATACTTCTCGAACTGAAACTCCCATGTTTATTATTATTTTTTGAATGTATGTATGAAGGTGTGAATAATTGGGACTTTGCTACATTTTTCTACCTTTCTTATTTCTTAAACTTTGCATCTACTTTCATGGTTATGGATGGATGTTAGTTTTCCTTCTTGTCTTCTAGTTAAAGGCGTACTCTATTTTAATTCATTGCATATCTTTGAAGGTAGTTGTACCTTGTAAAATAAGAAGAGGGCACTCATAGGCTTATCTTAGGGTGACCCCAACTGTTGGTGGGATTTGCCACTTTTGTGGGCACTAGAGTACTAGGATCAAAGTGGCAAAATATACTTACCAACACATCAATCATTCAAATATCATCAATTCAACATCATCTGCAAGAAATGAATATAATTTAGATTATGAATTTAGAGCATAAATCCAAATATACACTCAGTCATACCTATAATTTCATAAATTCATTCAAGGATCATTCATAAAGGAATTCAAACATTATTTGAGGGACCGATTTCCAATCCATCAATAAATTTTATTCAACAAAAGTCTAGTGGTTACATCAAGTGGTCAATTTTTAATTTTAGGTAGTGTTTTACAAACAGGATGAGGCTCAGGCTCCTAGGGTGAGCTACGATTTGGAGGATGAGATCTTTTACTACCTTTGACATGCTAGAAGCGGGGTCCTTGGCATTGTTATAGTTGAGATAGGGACAAGGTCCTTGAATTCAATAAATTCATAAAGTATTTCTCAAGAATTCACGATTTGATAACTTTGGGTATTGTGATCTCTCTCTCTCTCTCTCTCTCTCTCTCTCTCTCTCTCTCTCTCTCTCCACACACACACACATAGCCGTCGTCATTGATAATAAAAAATTTGTCATATTTTGAGTAAATATCATTATTTTAAAGATATATCAAAAGGAAATTTACAAAGTGAGCAAACTGATTGGTGCAATCCCCACTCAACATGATGATATTATTGCCACTTCAATTTCCTACGTAAAGAGGGTAGTGCATTAGATTCTTCACTACTTAACTAAATTTATTCATAACAATAAATGTGATTCCATTAACACATGCATAAAACATACATTGCCTTAAGTCCACCACATTCATTTTTGTGTTGAGTCAAGTCAAAGTATCATAAGAACATCAAAACTTAACATTAGTCTTAGTGTTAGAGTATATTGTTGTAACATTTGCATCTCTTCTTGTCATGTTTCCAATCTTCATATATTGACAATGAGGCTTAACAACAATCAAAGAAGTCAATAGTCTTCCCTCTAGTATATAACTAATTCCACTATAGTTTTTTTAAGCACAAACCTTTTCCTAATGAACATTTAGTAAAGACTTAAATGTTCCAAATTCAATGGTACCAGTAGACCTATTGGTCACAATTAGAATAGGAAAACAATGTATTCCTATGCCACTTAACATGGTAGGTGTACCTTATTGAGATGATTGACAATATGCTTTTCATATACAAAGGTCATGTAGGCATGTGGCTCCATATGTTGAGTCATGATAGCACTAGTACAATTGTCAATTAACACAAAGACCGATTTTTGCAATTATTGCAGAGGCACCCATGCTAGGTCAACACATAAAGTTATAATTATGGGTAGGCAAAGAAAGAGAGCTTAAGGCTTAGGAATAGAGGTAAATATTCCCAACGAAGCCCTTTTTAATGGTCCCGCTAGGTATAGTCCAGATTTGCCAAATAAATTAAGTAAATGCAAACGTTCCATCGCGGGATTCGAGGGAGCACGGGAATTGCTGCGCCGTCAGTAGAGCCCAAGTCGCCCGGGTTTTACTCCCACGTGTAAGTCTTATTTTGTACATCCGGGCCCCACTTTCTTCCACCCAGTTACCGCCCCCTCTCCCTCATTTTTAAGTACCCACACGTACATTCTCTCTCCCCAAGGGTGAAGTTTAGTAAAAGAGAAGAGTCACTTGCTATAGAGGTGAAAAATGCACACTAATCAAAGTTTATTTTGTGTTTTAAGATTTAATTTTATCATTTCTAATTTTGAGATTTTTTCATTGTCTACAATATCGGATGGTTTTGGCATGGGTTTCGAAGGCTCGTGGTAATATAGGCGTATTCCATATTTCTTGCGGGAGGTATCTAATTATGCTATGAATGAAGAGATTACAAATTTTGTAAGGTTG